>OZ035881.1:103827108-103900428 GCA_964034835.1 Muscina levida
GTTTTACAGACTGTTTTTTGTTTGGTTTTCTGATGCATTTTTAAAAATAAACTAGACTAAATTTTATGTAGCAAACCTAATGAAGGTAGGTTTTGCTGCTTCATTCCCAGTTTAAGAGTTAGCGCTCAAACGTATCCTCTTAAAACACCGTGTTTTACAATGGCACGCAAGAACTTACACTTTTACACTACTCTTTCAAAAAAGGCTCTGTTGATTGTTGTTTAGGCCGTAGGGCCGTTACAGCTCGATGATGAGGACCAGCCAGATTACACACATTTACATTCGGGTGCTTGTTGCACTGAGTATAGCAGCAGCGGCGAAGTCCACTTGTTTTGCCATGACGCATATCTTATAACCGCAGGGATTTTACTACATGATGTTGCTTACATTGCCTCATCTGGTGTTGCAAATCAAATGTATCTGAGAGTGTTTGCATATTGCACACAATTGTGCAACACACTCATTTACTCAACTGACCTAATTTTTTTCGCATATGTATATTTTTTAAGGCAACACTTGGTTCAGTTTTTAATTTTTTGTTTGTTTTTCTTGTTGCTGCTGTTGGTATTTCGTTTATAAATCACTGCGATTATTTTTATTCTATTTTTTTTTTATTATTTTTTTCTCTCCAACTATTGCATCATATCACTCATTCGTGCGGTCTGTAGTGACGCTTTAACTAGCTTACTTTCAGCAGGAGCTGAGTTTATTAGTACAATTTGTAGCAACTGACGAGACGAAATTAAATTGCAATGGCGCACAGTTAAGCAGTGGACACCGCTTGCGATAGGATAGCTTTTTGTTGTTTTGTTGCATTTTGCTTAGTTTTAGATTTTTGGATTAATATTTTATTTTTTATGATGTTTAGAATTATTTAAAAATTAGAGCATAATTTTTAACAAAATTTAAAAAAAAATTTGTGTAAAAATGTGTAAAAATAAAATTTGTAAAATAAAATGTTATTCACGCAAATAAAGCACTACATATGGATGAAGAAGGATGCTTATAATTTCGAGTTGTTGTTGAAGGCAATTTCAACTAAATGCATTAGATATTTAAAGGAAATTTAGTCAACACAATAACACCTCCGATAACGGATTCAACATTGTAGTTCGCGTCGGCAAGAAACATTGTAGTTGATATTCCATAATCAAAAGACAAGAAACCAGATTGATCACGTGATAATCCATGTAAGGCATGTCTCAAGCGCTTTGGACGTGAGTGTAATAAGCGATGCCAACATTGATTCGTATCATCACCTAGTTTCAGCCAAGGTACGCATGCGGTAAAACATAAAAACTTAATTTCCCTTTACACCCTGGATACCTTCTCACTTTGTTGTAAATTAACACGCTTTCTATTTTGGATTCACAACAAACAGCAGCTATTGGTTTATCGACGATTGCGAACGTCACTGTTGGAGGAGCTTTTACTATACATGCCGATTGACTTGAAACTATACTGCGAAGACTATGCCACGGCCGGCCAATTAAGAAGTTCTAAAAACGTTCATAACCAAACGCGAAGAAAGCTAGACATCAAAAAGCTGGATACCACCGAAATATCCATTGCCTACTCCAACCAACTCGTTCAATTACTTCAAACAACCCCCCTTAGTTCTTATGTTGCCGACACGCACACATAACATTCCAAATTCTATGACCTCTGCCGCAACGACCGTACTGGACTATAAAAAATCACGCCCAGACAAGCACTGGTATATAAAGAACTAGTGGGCCCGGCAATGCTTCGCTATTGCATTTTAACTTGTAATATATTTCACATTTAGGTCTACAAAGTACTTTGAAAACGGTACTTAAGCTCGATAATGATATGTTGAGTTTATTAACTTACTAGTGGGCCCGGCAATGCTTCGCTATTGCATATTAACTTGTAATATATTTTAAATTTAGGTCTACAAAGTACTTTAAAAACGGTACTTAAGCTCGACAATAATATGTTGAGTTTATTAACTTATGTAACTAATTTGAAGTAACTCCTTAACATGGAAGTTAACCAATTACGTTTTATTGTTGTAAATGCCGACATGTAGATTAAGTTTTTTCTGTATGTAGGACAAATCGGAAACAGACATTCCGCTAAGGATCCAAATTTAATTTTTATTTGTAGTAGCGGATACTAACTATCTCTTTGGGCATAAAAAACACTTTTGTTATGCCTTCTCCGCCTATTGACCGCAAATAAAAATTCCGTTTTAAGCTTCATGCCTTTAACCATAAAAACTTCTTTCGTCATGTCTTCTTCTCACACGGATCAAGAATATTCCGGAATACTATTTTTGTATTGAACTCGTATTACCATTTTTTGAGATACTCGTAATTCGGTCACCAACGTTTGGCTTAGCAAAGTGATGGTCTCACGCGCTGTATTACATTTTACACCGTCGTGTTGGAACCATTTCTCCTTCAAATAATGTGCAATGACATGATAAATAAAAAAAATCAATTGATCGCCCCCTGGCTCTAGTTCTTCTACCAGTTGGATTTTATATGAATGTGGGCCAAGATCTTTCCTCAGCATTTGCAGAGACCGAGTTGCTAAGAAAGACGTCGGTTCGATAAATTCGAATCCCCTGTTACAAAAACGTCTACAGCGTCGATGGCTTCTATTAGCTGCTCAGATGGATTATTATATGCACCCTCAACTTCACAAAGGGATCCATAAATTTGGCGAACAGAACGTGAAAATAAATTTGCAAGATTTGTAAATGTTGTTCTTGTTTAGTTTTTACATGGTGATTTTGCAAAGTATACTAAAAGAAAGTCTATCACACTTCATTAGTATGACAGCTAGATTAACACTTATACCTATCAGAAGTTCTATATGTCAAGAAAAATACCCCATGCATAGATTATTTACAATTGTTTGCTAATGTTACCTCTGATATACTATACAAATTTAACCATTGTAGTATAACTACAATGAATATTGCTTAATTTTTCTATCTATATGATTTATTACCGATTCGCTCTCCTGAAAAGTGATTGAAAAATACATACCTGTAAAGTAAATTTAAAAAAATCACTATTTCAGTTCACGCATCCTATTCCGCCTTGTGTACGGAACATTATTTGATACAGTTAAAAAGTTAACTATTGAATTGCGTAGGCAGCGCCTCGGCACTTTTAACTTATTTAGTTTGAAATAGCCTGATGATTAGGGCGGAACAATTTGTTCGCGTCTAAAAAAACATGGTAATCGTATACCAGTATCGAAATGTACGATGAATTCTTAGAAAATTTCACATAGAAACTATATGTCTAAAATCAATTCCTAGTTCGCCCTGAGAAGCATGAAGATTCCAGGTAAAGATATTTCTTTTAGCAATGAGCAATTATTCAGTTACTTCAGACCTATGGGCCCCGGCTCTAATTTTTACCTACCTTTCCGATGTTTGGAGACCACGACGAAAAGAATGGTATATTTTTGAATTTTTTATTGGGATCCCGCCCAATATTCTGAAAAATTATTTTTAAAAACTTAATTTCTGTATGCCAACTCTCAGAGGCCATAATTTCTTAACAAATACATAGATTTGCTTCTGTAATAAATCATTTAGTTTGTTGGGAAGTCAGTTTTACGCAGAAGGTCTCAAAAAATATATATCTCAAGTTTTCGGTTTGTGCTCATTTAAAAACAAAAAAAATCTTTATTTGAAATCTTCATGCTTTCCAACGCGAGCTAGGAATTGATTTTAGACACAAAGTTATTTGGTGAAATTTTCTTAAAATTCATCGAAAATTCTGATCTTGGTTACGATTTTTGCGAATATAACAATTGACCCACCTTACTGTTCATATCTTTAGGCGAACAGCAATATACTGTGGAATTTTGACAGTTGTAACCGTTTGTTTTAAAAAGGGTGTGGAACAGCCCATTTCCACCCTTACTGTAATTCATACTGCAAGCCCTTTTTATTTTCATGTTGTATGGGCGGTGCCACGCCCCTTTATGCAATCACAACCAAATATAGCCAGGGACTATCTACAGGTCATCAGTACCACTTGGTAAAATTTTCGTATCGATCTGTCTATTGGGGAAGCCTGCAGAGCGGTTTTGAAAAGGGGGCATGGCACCGCCCACTTCCTTCCTGGATGTAATTTATACTGCTCCATCAACATATATAACAAATCTCATCTTCATACCTCTGATAGTTCATGAAATAAAGCCTTTTTAATTTTCAAGTTGCATGGGCGGTGCCACGCCCCTTTATCCAATTACAACCAAATGAAGTCAGGAACTATCTACAGGTCAACAGTACCTCATGGTAAAAGTTTTGTATCAATCGATCCATTAGAAAAGGCGTTAGAGCGATTTTTGAAAAGGGGGCGTGGTACAGCCCACTTCCATCCTGGCTGTAATTAATACTGCTCAAACAACATATATACTAAATCTCTACTTCATACCTCTGATATTTCATGAAATATAGCCTTTTTAATTTTCAAGTTGTATGGGCGGTGCCACGCCCCTTTATCCAATTACAACCAAATGTAGTCAGGAACTATCTACAGGGCAACAGGTTCTCATGGTAAAATTTTTGTATCAATCGGTCTATTAGAAAGGCCGTCTGAGCGATATTTGAAAAAAGGGGCAAAAAAAAAATTTTGGAAATCGGTCCAGCCGTTTTTGAGTTTTAGCGAGACAACTGCACAGCAATTCATTTTTATATATAAGACTAGTGGGCCCGGCAATGCTTCGCTATTGCATATTAACTTGTAATATATTTCACATTTAGGTCTACAAAGTACTTTGAAAACGGTACAGCTCGACAATAATATGTTGAGTTTATTAACTTATATAACTAATTTGAAGTAACTCCCTAACATGGAATTTAACCAATTACATTTTATTGTTGTAAATGCTAATAAAAAGTTCATCAGCAAAGTCATATCAATAGTGCCGAGATGTAGATTAAGTTTTTTCTGCATGTAGGGCGAAACCCCACTTCTTCCACAAATCGGAAACAGATATTCCGCAAAGGATCAAAATTTAATTTTTATTTTGATCTGTAGAAGCAGATACTAACTATCTCTTTGGGCATAAAAAATACTTTTGTTATGCCTTCTCCGCCTATTGACCGCAAATGATAATTCAGTTTGAAGTTTCATGCCTTTAGCCATAAAAACTTCTTTTTTCTTTCCTGTCTTCTTCTCACACGGATCAAGAATATTCCGGAATACTATTATTGTATTGAACTCATATTACCATTTTTATACCCTTCACCATGCGCATGAACGGAGTGAAGGGTATATTCATTTTGTTCTTCCATTTGTAACGCCCATAAGGAGGCGTGGTAGGTATAACAATATATATATATAAATGATCAGCATCGAAATCTGAGTCGATTTAAGGGTGACCGTCTGTCCGTCTGTCCGTCTGTCCGTCTGTCTGTCCCCGCGATTACAGCCGCAGTTTATGTTATATCGAGCTGAAATTTGGAATGCAAGCTTCTATCATCAAAGCGGAGGTTAAGTTCTAAGATGAGCCCGATCGGTCAAAAACTACTCCCACCTCCCATACAAACTCCCCCTTTTTTGGGTATATCCCTGCGGTTACAGCTGTAGTTTAAGGGCAATCAAGCTGAAATTTTGTATGCAAGCTTCCCAACACTAGGCGGAGGTTGAGTTCTAAGATGAACCCGATCGGTCAAAAACTCCTCCCACCTCCCATACAAACTCCCCCTTTTTTGGGTATATCCCTGCGGTTACAGCTGTAGTTTAAGGGCAATCAAGCTGAAATTTTGTATGCAAGCTTCCCAACACTAGGCTGAGGTTGAGTTCTAAGATGAGCCCGATCGGTCAAAAACTGCTCCCACCTCCCATACAAACTCCCCCTTTTTGGGGTCTCTCCCTACGATTGCAGCTGTAGTTTAAGGGCAACCAAGCTGGAATTTTGTATGCAAGCTTCCATACTCTAAGCGTAGGCTGAGTAGTAAGATCAGACCGATCGGTCAAAAACTGCTCCCACCTCCCATACAAACTCCCCCTTTTTGGGGTCTCTCCCTACGATTGCAGCTGTAGTTTAAGGGCAACCAAGCTGGAATTTTGTATGCAAGCTTCCCTACACTAAGCGTAGGTTAAGTTCTAAGATGAACCCGATCGGTCAAAAACTCCTCCCACCTCCCATACAAACTCCTCCTTTTTGGGGTCTGTATCTACGATTACTGCTGTAGTTTAAAAGAAATCAATCTTAAATTTTATATTCAAGCTTCCATACTCTAAGCGGAGGTTGGGTATTGAGATGAGATCGATCGGTCAAAAACAACTCTCACCTCCCATACAAACTCTCCCTTTTTGGGGTCTGTCCCTGAGATTGCAGACTTATTTTAAGAGGTATATAGCTGATATTTTGTACCCAAGATTCTATCCTTTAAGCGTAGGCTACTTTTTAAGACGAGCAATGGTGGTCAAAAACTACTCCCACCTCCCATTCAAACACCCCCTTTTTGGGGGTTTCCGCCTAACTGCCCCCGCGATTCCAGCCATAGGTTAGGAAATATCGAGCTGAAATTTTATATGCAGGCTTTAATCCTATAATAGGAGATAACGTTGTAAGATGAGCAAGATCGGACGAATACTTCTCCCACCTTCCATACTAAATCCTTTTTGAGGGTGTCCGAGATAAATTGTAAGAAAAGCAAGATCGGATTTAAACTACTCCCACATCCCACACAACTTCCCATTTTTGGGGAGTTACAAAATTCATAAAATCGAATAAAATCTATACAAAATTACTGACAAAATGGATGTGTGAAGCTAAAAGTAACATCCACTTCTCACCAACTCCCCTGTTTTGTGGTACAAAATTTAATAAAATATAGTTGTAGTGCAAATAACCAGTTTTACCACCATTTTTACAAATGGTGAAGGGTATCTGAGCTTCGGCATAGCCGAAGACAACCGCCTTACTAGTTTGAGATAATTCGGTCACCAACGTTTGGCTTAACAAAGTGATGGTCTCACGCGCTGTATGGCATATTACACCGTCGTGTTGGAACCATTACTCCTTCAAATAATGTGCAATGACATGATAAATAAAAAAAATCAATTGATCGTCCACTGGCTCAAATTCTTCCACCAGTTAGATCTTATATAGATGTAAGCCAAGATCTTTCTTCAGCATTTGCAGAGACCGAGTTGCTGATAAAGGCGTCGGTTCGATAAATTCGAGTCCCCTGTCACACTTACGTCTACAGCGTCGATGGCTTCTATAAGCTGCTCAGATGGATCATTATATGCACCCTCAACTTCACAAAGGGGTACATAAGTATAGCGAACAGAACGTGCATTTTGAAAATAAATTTGCAAGATTTGTAAACGTTGTTCTTGTGTAGTTTTTACATGGTGATTTTTCAAAGTATACTAAAAGAAAGTCTACCACACTTCATTAGTATGACAGCTAGATTTAAACTTATAACTATCAGAAGTTCTATACGTCAAAAAAAAAATTACCCCATACATAGGTTATTTACAAATGTTTGCTAATGTTACCTCTGACATACTATAAAAATTTAAATTGTGCTCAATAAAACAAAAGGTGTTTTCCAGTATAACTACAATGAATATTGCTTTATTTTTCTATATGTATTATTTATTACCGATTCGCTCTCCTGAAAAGTAAATGAAAAGTAACTGGTGTACGGACCATTATTTGATACAGTTTATAAATTCAACTATTGAAGTGCGTGGGCAGCGCCTCGGCACTTTTTACTTATTAAGTTCCAATTAGCCTGTTGATTAGGGCGGAACAATTTGTTCGCGTCTAAAAAAATGTGGTAATCGTATACCAGTATCGAAATGTACGATAAATTCTTAGAATATTCACTTAGAAACTATATGTCTACAATCAATTCCTAGTTCGCGCTGAGAAGCAAGAAGATTTCAGGTTGAGATATATTTCTAGCAATTTTTCAGTTACGTCAGACCTACCATTCCGATGTTTGGAAACCAAGACGATGATGTTTTGGATCCCGCCCAATATTCTGAAAAATGATTTTTAAAAACTTAATTTCCGTATGCCAACTCTCAGAGGCCATAACTTTTTAACCAATACATAGATTTGGTTCTGTAATATCTCATTTAGTTTGCTGGGACGTTAGTTTTACGCAGAAGGTCTCGAAAAATAAATATCTGCAGTTTTCGGATTGTCCTCATTTAAAAATAAAAAAAAAAAATCTCTAACAGAAATCTTTATGCTTTCCAGCGCGAGCTAGGAATTGATTTTAGACACAAAGTTTTTTGGTGAAATTTTCTTACAATTCATCGTAGATTCCAATTTTGGTTACGCTTTTTGCGAATAAAAAAATTGGCCCACCTTACTGTTCATTAGGGTAATAACTTTTTGCATTTTTTGCAAATATCAAATCTCCCCAGACAAAATCGTGTAGGGCATGGAAAAATATTAAGAACTGCGTTTTTAGTTTTTCGCTATCGTTTAAAAAGGTTACGCACCAAACGCGTTAAAGTTTTGAATCAAGCTAAGTTAAAATTTTTTTTTTCATGTGAAAATAGTACAGGATATATATACGCCTTGTAAAACATCGCGTACTTTCAACCTAAAGTTTATATCTTACAATACCTACTTTTAATCATTTATTGTTATTATTTGTTAACATACTTACATATGTATAAACCATATTTAAAAAAAATTGTTATTCAAAAAAATTAAGAAAACATATATTAAAGGCATTTAAGAAATCGCTGTCGGTGCGTAAGGTTTTTTTAGCAAATTGAACTGAAAAAGTTTTTTTTATCATTAATACAATATTTGCCATTAGAAAAGCCCTGGGGGGAATGTTGTCCAAAAAAAGTTATTACCCTACTGTTCATATCTCTAGGCGAACAGCAATGTTCTGTGGAATTTTTACAGTTATTACTGTTTGTTTTAAAAGGGGTGTGGAACAGCCCACTTCCACCATTACTCTAATTCATACAGCAACAAAACATATGTAACAAATCACATCTTCATACCACTGATAGTTCATGAGATATAGTCTTTTTTACTTTAAAGTTGTATGGGCGGTGCCACGCTCCTTTATCCAATCACAACTAAGTACAGCCAGTGACTTACAACAGGTCATTAGTACCACTTTTTAAAATTACCTTATAAATCAGTCAATTAGAAAAGCCGTCAGAGCGATTTTTGAAAAAGTGGTGTGGCACCGCCTTCTTCCTCCCTGGCAGTAATTAATACTGCTCCAATAACATATATACCAAATCTCATCTTCATACCCCTGAAGCCGTTTTAATTTTCAAGTTGTATGGGCGGTGCCACGCCCCTTTATCCAATCACAACCAAATATAGCCAGGGACTATCAACAGGTCAACAGTACCACTTGGTAAAATTTTCGTATCAATCGATTTATTAGAAAAGCCGTTAGAGCGATTTTTGAAAAGAGGGCGTGGCACCGCCCACTTGCACCTCGTCTGTAATTCTAACTGTACGAACAACATATATACAAAATCTCATCTTCATACCTCTGATAGTTCATGAGATATAGCCCTTTTGATTTTCAAGTTGTATGGGCGGTGCCACGCCCATTTATCCAATCACAACCAAATATAGCCAAGGACTATCAACAGGTCAACAGTACCACTTGGTAAAATTTTCGTATCAATCGGTCTATTAGAAAAGCCGTTAGAGCGTTTTTTGAAAAGAGGGCGTGGCACCGCCCACTTGCACCCTGGCTGTAATTCTAACTGTACGAACAACATATATACCAAATCTCATCTTCATACCTCTGATAGTTCATGAAATATAGCCTTTTTAATTTTCAAGTTGTATGGGCGGTGCCACGCCCCTTTATCCAATTACAACCAAATGTAGTCAGGAACTATCAACAGGTCAACAGTAATTCATGGTAAAATTTTTGTATCAATCGGTCTATTAGAAAAGCCGTCTGAGCGATATTTGAAAAAAGGGGCGTGGCGCCGCCCACTTTTTGAAAAAATAAAACCTTTTAAACCATCCGGAAGCTATAGCGAACAAAACAAAAAAAAAATTTGAAAATCGGTCCAGCCGTTTTTGAGTTTTAGCGAGACAACTGCACATCGATTCATTTTTATATATAAGATGTAACTAATTTCAAGCAACTCCTTAACATGAAAGTTAACAAATTAAGTGTTGTTGTTTTGAATTCTAAATATCATAGGCTCTATGACGATAGTAAAAAGTTCATCAGCAAAGTCATATCTTTTACAAATCTGAAACAGACATTCCGTTAAAGATCAAAATTCAATGTAGTAGCGGTAACCGTCTGTATACTAACTATCTCTTTGGGCGTAAAAAACACTTTTGACATGCCTAATCCGCCTATTGACCGAAAATGAAAATGATTTTTCAAAGAAAGTCTCAATGAAAGTCTATCACACTTCACACACCTCGCCTGAATTACGAATTGGTTGACCTAAAATGGCAACAAAAACGGTAAATGGGGATTTGTTGGGGGTCAATTGTACATTAAAAATCCACATGAATTAAAATCCTAGCTGATAATTTTTTCAAGATAAAAGGATTTTTCGTTTATTTACTCCGTTTTGCGCTTCTTTTAAAAGTGACGTTCGTTGCCCCATGATTATTGAAAGCGTACAGACTTCAGCTTTAAGACACGTCTATCAAAATTTAAGTTTTCTGCACTAAATTAAGCTTTCCCAGCGCGAGCTAGGAATTGATATTACACACCAAATTTATTGGTGACATTTTCTAACAATTCATCGTAGATTTGGTTACAATTTTATCGAATAAAAAAACCGGCCCACCTTACTGTTCATACCTCTAGGCGAACTGCAATATACTGTGCAATTTTGACAGTTATAACTGTTTATTTTAAAAAGGGTGTTGTACGGCCCACTTCCACTCTTACTGTAATTTATACTGCAACAACAACATATGTAACAAATCTCATCTTCATACCTCTTATAGTTCATGAGATACAGCCCTTTTTATTTTCATGTTGTATGGGCGGTGCCACGCCCCTTTATGCAATCACAACCAAATATAGCCAGGGACTATCTACAGGTTATCAGTACCACTTGGTAAAATTTTCGTATCGATCTGTCTATTGGGGAAGCCTGCAGAGCGGTTTTGAAAAGGGGGCGTGGCACCCCCCACATCCACGCTGCCTGTAATAAATACTGCTCCAACAACATATATACCAAATCTCATCTTCATACCTCTGATAGTTCATGAGATATAGCCCTTTTGATTTTCAAGTTGTATCAGCGGTGCCACGCCCCTTTATCCAATCACAACCTATTATAGCCAGGGACTATCAACAGGTCAACAGTACCATTTGGTAAAATTTTCGTATCAATCGGTCTATTAGAAAATCCGTTAGATCGATTTTTGAAAAGGGGGCGTGGCACCGCCCACTTCCACCTTGGCTGTAATAAATACTGCTCCAACAACATATATACCAAATCTCATCTTCATACCTCTGATAGTTCATGAGATATGGCATTTTAGATTTTCAAGTTGTATCAGCGGTGCCACGCCCCTTTATCCAATCACAACCTATTATAGCCAGGGACTATCAACAGGTCAACAGTACCATTTGGTAAAATTTTCGTATCAATCGGTCTATTAGAAAAGCCGTTAGAGCGATTTTTGAAAAGGGGGCGTGGCACCGCCCACTTCCACCTTGGCTGTAATAAATACTGCTCCAACAACATATATACCAAATCTCATCTTCATACGT
This sequence comes from Muscina levida, assembly GCA_964034835.1. Taxonomy (NCBI): domain Eukaryota; kingdom Metazoa; phylum Arthropoda; class Insecta; order Diptera; family Muscidae; genus Muscina; species Muscina levida. The sequence continues at coordinate 103,838,825 of OZ035881.1, forward strand.
CTGATAGTTCATGAGATACAGCCCTTTTGATTTTCAAGTTGTATGGGCGGTGCTACGCCCCTTTGTCCAATTGGACCGAATTGTAAATATAAACCAACCGGGGCGCCACTCAAACGCATACAAAAAAAAATTATGCAAATCGGTCCAGCCGTTCGTGAGTTATGAAGTCACAACACACTTGCAACAATTTTTTATATATATAGATGTCGCGAAATGTTTGAGGAAAAGGATGCTGCATACAGGGAAAAACTGTAGCCAATGGCAACGCGTGCTGAGACAAAAACAAGCGTTATGATGAGAAGAGGAGGGAGTTGATGCGCATCTTTACGCGGAAAAGCGTCTATGGAAGAAAAGAGTCAGGATGTCGAAAATTACAGGGATAAAGGTGAAGACCGAAAGTTATACTAAAAGGTGAAAAGCTAAAGTTTTGGAACAGGGATCCTAACCTGTTAGGACAGGGACGAAAATATGGGGGAAACACTTTCATTATCTTCTCCTTCCTGAAAATCTGTTAAAGACCCAAGAAAAGCAGATCGATTCCAACCATTTTATTAACGATTACAAAGCTGCATTCATTAGTCTGATACGACAGAAATTATTGGATGATATGGCTGATTTATTTTTCCCTCAATTCTGATGTAACTTTGCTGGATGACACTGACTGACACGAAGACTTCAGTGAACATAGGCAAAAATCTGACTGAGCCATTTTCTACCAAGCGAGGCTTTTCTATTTAACATATCTTTAAATGATCATGCGGAAGGCTGCATTAAAGACGACTGCAGTTGAGTTTGGAGATTGGATTATACGTCCGCTACCTCTGTCGTCTGCAATTTACCGATGTCCAGCTTTTATTGTGCCTCGTACGTTTTTCGTCATGCTTGGTCTTGTGCGTACCTTAACTGCAATATGGTAGTGATCACGACTACAGTTGAGTTTGGTGTTTGGATTAGGCGTCCGCTTCCTCTTTCGTTTATAGTTTACATATGTCCAGCTTTCGTTGTGCCTGGTTGCGTACGTCATGATTAGCATTGTACGTATCTTAAATGCAGTAAGGTAAGTGATCGGAGTCAATGTTCGCACCCCTTATCACTCGTACGTCCAGAACACTCGATGCGTGCCTTCCATCGACTACCACTTAATCTGTTCCCTTATGAATATTTGTATGGTCAAATCTAGTGCTGCTAATTACCATTTTTCTTACCGCAAAGAAGTTCGATATTTTTCGACGTTTTGGTGAGCAGACTGAATTGTTTGGTAGGGTCAAATGCGGCCTTTCTTTCATGGCTCGGGCTACGATTAGATACATTCTCTACGCTCTCGTCGAACACTTCTACATATATCCTCATCGCTTTTCACTTCTGTAGAAGTATGGGCATAATATGGATATAGAAAACGAAATACAGGAAGTCAAAGTCAAAATTTACTTCAGAGTGAAAAGTTACTAAAGGAAAAGCGAAACCTTCTATATATTAAGAACAACGGTATGAGTTTTGTTTCGATATGATATCAAATAACAAGGTAGCTCAATAAAACGTATTAAGGCCGTGTGAAGGGTGCACGGATCAAAAAAAAAATTTATGTTCTGAAATTGTCTTTGATTAATCTTTAATCGTAGGGGGTGTCCACATCAAATTTTTTTTCGACCCACACTAATGGGCACATATAAGTGCATTGTGGAAAAACTTTGTCTTGACTATTATGGTGGCTATTCGTTGAACCGTGAGACAAGTTGTCGCAATCTTCTGCCAACCACAAATACACATCCAAACTCGTGATTGTCCGCATGGCCGCTATAGTAGATGTCCCACGTCTTAAAGCGCTAGCACCCGTGTTCCGTCCACCGGATTGTTAGTAAAGAGGTTATGTCAACCTTGTATTTTTCAAGGACTTTCGACAGTTGGATGGAGGCATACCCTCAAAACATGGTCATAAATTCGTTTGCGGTGGTTGTCAACATTTCATTGCAATAGTTCAAAAGTCGGTAACGGGTTGCTAGCCCTGCAAACTACGCCACAGTTTTCTCCTCCTGACAAGATTTTTTTACAGCCACCCATTTTGGGTCATATGCTGACCAGGGTACCGCTCACTCTAAGCCGACATGCCAGGAATATATCTCACAGTTAGCCTTGCTCTGACGGGTGCAAGCTACTTTTCTAGGCGTCACCACGTGGAGGTACTCCGCTCACGGTAGTACTAAGAATACGGAGCTCTTCGAAATCGCAAAAAAGTTTATGTTTCATTTTAAAATCATAGGAGGGCAAAGAAATTATTTACAACTTAGTAATATAACAAAAGTTTGGGATGCTTCTGCATCATTTTCGCAACCTAAAATAATAATAATTGTATCAAAGGAAACAAATATTATCTAAAGAACAAACTCATAAACTTGTGATCTGAAAGGGGAAAGCAGCCTTGCTATACCATGACTGAAGGAAAATATACAAAAGAAGTTTTCACAACGAAGTTTCTGTGAGTTCAGGAACAGATGTTCGGTTTCCGTTTCACAAAAATATTTCAAAATTTGCCCGACTCATATTTAGCTTTAACACTACGCTACGCAAAAACAAACCTAAAATGAAAAGGCAAAAATAAAAGGTAGGGAGAAAATTTTACAATGAATTTCTAAAACGATGTTGCAATAAGGGATTCGCAATAGGAGAAAATATGGCATTCACAAGTTTTATGAATAATTTATGAACAATAAAAAACTCAGCAAGAAAAATTATTATTAAAAACTTTTATTACAGTCATAAGAATGAATAAAATGTGGCAACACAATCAAATCAAATAATAAAAACTTCAAACATAGGGTATAAATGCCATACATGCTACTATAAAATGTTACTTTGTGTTCTCAAAAAAACATTTTTTTAACACAACCATAACCCACACATTAGTTGCCAACCACCCAAAAAAAACTATAAAAAAAACACCACAACCCTTTCAAGAGCATTCATCTCCACCTAAAATATACCCAAGAGACAAATAAAACATTATTATTTCAGCTTTATGAACTACATCAATTTTTAACCACAAATACCAAAAAAAATAACCTTCGAAACGAAAACATAAAATATGTGCAACGCTTCATTGGTCATATTAATAAAAATCCCCAAATGTCAAAAGTAAGCAGTTTTTGCCCAAAAACTGTTTTATGCGAAATATATAAAACAAAACAATTGCTAACAATAAATCTCCATTTGAATAACGTGAAATTAGAAAATATAGCTAACAGTGGCAATGCACTTTAGGAGGATGGTACCACAATGGTAATAAATATCCATGCAAGGTTTATCACAAATACCGACACTGATTATTTTATTCTATTAAGACCTTGAAAAAGACAAAAAAAAATCTGTCCACACAAATTATTCCCTTGGCGTATAATATTGGCATTGTATTGACAATAAATCCGGATTGTCGTCGTGCATTTAAATATAAACCTCATTTGGATATAAATAAAGGTATTATGGCTTTGGATTTAGTAATGCCACAAAATGTATTTTAATGTTGCTAATGGACAAGATGTCCTTGAAGATGTCCATTAAATGTTTAAATTTCAAAGATATTAACGATGATATATATATTTTAATATGGAATGAGAAGGAGAAGGTAATGGATCTATAGAGGTTGTTGTATTGCATTTATTATGGAGGTACTATACTAATACCTGGCCATAAGTGGTGACACAGTGTAAGTAATTTTTTCGAAAGATAAAGGAAAGAGAAACAAGACCGGTAAAATCTTACCCTAAACGGGTAAAATTGTTAGTAAAGAAGTTGGAAGGTGTCGCACAGTGGGATTTAGGTGTCAAAAACTCTATTTTGTTACCACTGAATTTCAAAAATGTATTGATGCAGTTCTGTAGAAATGTTTAAATATTAAATGTGCATTTATGGTTTTTTAAGAAAAATTTTATTTTATTTTCTACAAATTGAAGTAGTCAGTGCAAGTGTGCCAAGCTACAAACGACTTATATTTTCATGCAATGCAATGGTCCATATATGAATATTTCCACAAAAAGATCAACCGTGATCGAAAAATAAAAAGTTGACAAGAATATTTTTCTAACTTGTATTTTGAAAACAATTTTGTCATAAATTTTCGAAAGCAAATTTTTGTCACATCACGTAACGTCACGTCACATTTCACTAAATAGGTTGTAAAAAGAAATTAAAACCAGTACAGAAATTTCAGTCAGGTAAACTGACTGATAAATACCTTCACCCAATATAAGATATTGTTTCTGTTTTGAGTTATTGAAATTAATAGATTTTTAATTAAAATAAAATTATTTAGGTATTATTTTTTGCCTGCTTGTGGTGCAAAACCGTGAAAAATTGCACTTACTTGTATAGGAGGTACAATTAGGGCCAGCACAACGTGTCTGCTTTTTTTCGTAAATCAACGTTCAATGAACGCTTACCTTGGCAAAACTTGTCTGAATTCAGTGTATCTACAAAATGATATGTATACAAAAGGGCCAATATCGATTTTTTATATGGGAGGTACCAGAAGGGGTGTGTCAAATAGTTAGGGCTTCTGAGGTTTTACTTCATATTACAAGATAAATTAACTTCCAAATTTGATTATCCCCGGGGTGTCGGTTAAGAAATTATGGGATAAATATTATTTTTCAAAAAATAGGTCATTTTGTATGGATGGTACCAGAAGGGGTGAACCGATATAGTTCATTATCATTCCAGATTCAAATTTCCACAACCGTACAACTTACGCAAAATTTTACTGAATACAGTGAACTTACAAAAAAGATATGTGTGTAAGACTATGGGGGTGAGTTCGGTCATTTGTATGGGAGGTACCAGAAGGGGTGTGTCAAATAGTTGGGTTTTCTAGGGTTTTGTTCTCCTATAATAACATAAATTAATGGACCAATTTTCATTACCCCCCAAGAGTCCGTTTGGAAGTTATAGGAGAAATATTAATATTCCAAAAATAGGTAATTTTGTATGGGAGGTACCAGAAGGCATGAACTGATATAGTGCATATTCATTCCTGAGTCCCATTTTTATAAGTGAACATCATACACAAAATTTGATTTTTGTCAAAGAAAAAAAACCGACTTCTATTTTTGTCACGTAACGTCACACTCTTTATTTTCCAATATTTTAGGACCAGCTATATATAAAGCTTCATAAATCTTACACAAAAATATCAAGAAGTAAAAAAAAAATAAACTTTGTCATTGTTTCTCATCTCCTTAAAACGTACGATGGTCATATATGTCACTATGGAATTGTCCATATATGGCAAATGAATTGTCGATATGTGGAAGGCATCTAATGTCCTCGACGTGTTCGTGATCCAAAGTGCTAACATTGGCTCGGTTGAATACCTGGCGTAAAACTCACGTAACCAACAATATTTCTTAACAACGCGATGCTTCAAACCACAGAGATAGCCACTGCCTACTCAAACCAGTTTACCCAACTACTACGACACAATGCCTCTACATTCTATGGCAACCCACGCAACAACTTTACTTGAATATAACAAACGGCGCTCAGACAAATACTGGTACGATCATGAATGTCGCATAACATTTAAGGAACAGGATGCTGTAGACAGGGCAACGCTACAGCCAATTGTAGCCCGGACTGTTAGGGAAAGCAGGCGAACCAGCTTAAAAAAAACTTAATTTCCCTTTACACCCCATGAAGTGCATGCCCTGTGCTGAAAAAATGGATTAGCTTTTTACCCAAAGCGAGTGTTACTCAAGCTGATCGGTTCTTCTCAGTTTGGATTGAGAACAATTGACCAGATATTTACACTGCGGCAAATATTGGAAAGAAACCAAGAAAAACAGATCGACACAGAAATTACTCGAAGGCATGATCGACTTTGGTATACCTGTGAAGCTGATACGAATTTACGGAATGATCCTGACCGCCACGAAACTTTCAGTGATGATTAGCAAGGACCTTACAGAGCCATCCCAGACTAGAACAAGAGCGACAGCCTATCGTGTGACCTCTTCGACTTACTGATAAAAAGGATAATGAGAAAAGCTGTAGTAAACACAAGTGATAAAAGATTCAACAAGAGTCATATGCTACTTGCGAACGCTGATAACATAAACATCATTACTGCGAGAAGTGGCTGCAACCTGTTCACGTCTAGAAAACGAGTCAGCTTTAATGGGTGTTATGAATAAAACGAAGTTATTAGTTTTAATGAACAAATAATCTAATCGTATTGAGACGCTACGTGAGCATTGATAGCTACAATTTCGAAGCTGTAAATAATTTTGTATACCTCGGATCCGTCAAATACTAATTCTGTTTTGATGTATGAGGCAGAATCATGGGCAATGAAACAAGCAGAAAGATCGGAGTTTAAAATGTCTTCGACATTGGTCTCGATGGACGGCGCAGAAAGGGCGAGCAAAACTCCGATGGAAAGATCAGGTTACTGAGAACCATGCAGAAATTGATGCGGCGGATTATGGAAAAAAGATCGTGTCTCATAACATAATATTTTACGTGCGGCATTTGATCAAAATATACGATTGCAAGATAATTCCCGCTGAATAAGTAAGTAGGTATATATTGAAGGAATCCGATTCCGCTTTCTATAGTGTCTCTTGGTAAAACCACTTTATATGTGCCACTCCACTAATAATTTAAAACATCGCTTATATTAAACAAAGATATATTGCCTACAACATGTGAAAATACTTTCGTAGCAGTGCAAAGGATATCCCCTTTGTTAGCGCTCACTTGCGTAGTATTAATCTAAAGCTCACACTCATATTTGTTCAATAAAAGCTTAATATGAATGCAAATGTCGGTTATCAATTTGTTTTATATTTGAGTACCTGTCCCTCACCTCTTCCCTCAACCACCCATTGAAAACGTCCTTTTACATAGTCATACCACTACTCATTTTTCATGTCATTCTTGCATTAATAAAACAAAACAAATCACTAGGATATACGCAACTTATATATACTTGCTCGGTTGAGGCTATAAAAGGAGCTAAGGTTCATGTTTTTTTAGCTTTGCTTCGTAGCCATTCTTTTCCATCGATTGCTTTTATTATTATCGTTTGCCATTTTTTTTTTGCATTTTTATTGTTGGACGAATGTAGGTAGCCCAATTGGACATATGTGGGTAGCCAATTTTCGATGTTGCAATTGCTGTTTAGGGAAAATGTATCTTCTGTTAAACTGTCACAGAAAAATTAAGAAATTTAACGTTGTAATAGTTTAAGGGAGAACATGGTACTGTCCATGTTTTGTAATGATTAACTATTAACTTTTGATTAACTATTGTGTATGACTACATGTTGCTGCTACCACGAATTTTCAACTATTCCATAAATCAAAATGTCATTTAGTGTAAAGGGATAAAACTATCAAATGATTTTTATTGAGCTTAAAGCATACCACACACACACAAACACATACAGTGCATGCAGACGAAAAAAACTCTTATGAAGACCCTTGGGTAGATCACGCAACTAACATGCGGTAAATCAAGGATCGATTAATTGCTAAGATCTACATATCATTTATCGCGGACCCACGATGCTGCTGACAGTACCATCGCAGTAGTAGCAGCAGCTAATATTAAAAAGTAAAAGCTTCTCCAACAGTGACGGTCGCCGTTGTCGATAAACAAGTAGGTGCCGTTAGTTGTGAGTCTAAAAATAGAAAACCTGTTATTTTAAAACAACGCGAGAAGCTATCCCATACGTGATTTATCATGTGTATAGAGAAATAATTTTTTTGTTTTTAATTGTCGTTCCTATAGCCAGCTCCATTCCTCTAACATTACTATTTTTTAAGCATTTTCATACGCATGACCCCTAACCTCTGTTCAGTTTTAAAGATCTGGATAAATGTGCTTGAACAAAAACTTTACTTTCGTTTGTACACTTGTTACTGTGCACCCATGTAAATATTGTTATCTGTTTGCTTTTTGGTCAGACCCTAGCAACAGTAAATAAAGCAAACTTTTGAAAACAAAAAGTAAATACATTAGCTCCATCCATCTAAGCATGCTGGCAGATAAGTAACAACACTTCTTCCACAGAGGCATGGCATAACAACAAAACTGCCGCCCAAGGATATCTTAAAGAACACATAAATTTTGCACTTGTAAGACAAACAATTTAAAAACACATTCCGAAGTGCCTGATGAATGGAAAAGTAAACAGCCGGTAGAAATAAGTCAAGAGATTAGGACACAATTTGGTTTACTTAGAAAGATAAAATATTGATTGAAATCGTTACACGTTTTTTGTTCTTGCATTTGGGGTTGTTTTACTTCTTATCTTCCTTTTTTGTGGTAAATAAACAATATGTATGTGATAAGCCAAATAATTTACGATTGTAAACTACGTTTCACAGACTCACTAGTATCCCAGAAGCTTCATAAAAAGAGGTGATTAATACCGCCATGGCGTAAAGCCATTAATGTTTATTGGTGAAAGACCAAAAAGGAAAGTAATTAATTTCTTACAACTTTGTATCGCTTTACCTACTTAATTTACCTCACTGTCTATCAGTAAATCGGTCACTACTTGGGCCAAACATTTCGACAAGAAGAAAAAATCGATTTACAAAAGTTTTTCCTGTTAATTGACTACTTTGTGTAAAATATGTAAGACAGGATTAAAACTACAATGTAGCCAACGAGGTAAGGTAGAGATGTTATTGCCCCACTCTCATCGTGACGACCACTCAATGTAATTTATGTTGTAAATATTGTTTTTTGTTACACTTGAGCGCATTGTGTTTTTTTTTTAACAATTTTCATTTTGGCATTAACCGTTTCTGCACTTTATTTATAAGACCCATTGTTTGTTGTTGGCAGTCGACAGTAAGAGTGGGGTAGGTGTAAAAATATTGAAATTCTGCGTGGCTCTAACGAAGTCCTTGAAGTTTCAACTAATGTAAGTAGTTGTAATTAAGTAACACAGAAAGGATGACCAACAAATTGAGAGTATTTTTTTATTAAAGAAGCTAAAAGCCAAAAATTGTACGAAATATTAACCTCCTATAACCATTTATAGTTAAAGTTAAAAAGAGAAGACATTTCAAACTTATGGGAATGTCGTTGGAAAATTGTAAAACAAAACATATGTGAGGCATTAGAAAGGTTGAAAACAAAAATCGGATAGCTGAGTTCGTTTAGGCGACGTCACCTTTTTATGTTTTTTGTTGTTGTAAGAGTCTTATAAACCATTTTTAAGCAAATTTCGAGAAAACAGTATTCATAAACGATATCTTCAATAAGTTAAAGTAGGATTGTCCCTACTTTAAGCATGCTTTAACTTGACGTATACATTGTATGTAGAACTATTGGGGTGAATTCGGTACAAATGGTATGGGAGGTACCAGAAGGGGTGTGATAAGGGGGGCTTCTTTAGGTTTGATTAGTTTTACAAGATAATTAAACTGACCAAATTCCAATATCCTCCAGTTGTCCGTTTGAAAGTTATGAAAGAAATATAGATTTTCCAAAAATATGTCATTTTGTTTGGGAGGTACCAGAACAGATGGGGCTACTCTGTCATTTACAAACCCATTACTTCGTCTTAAAAAATCTATTAATACTGGTGAATTTTCATACCGATCCGTTAAGGTTTACTCGAGTTATCCTGCTCACCAGCCAGCCAGCCAACCAGACAGACGGACATAGCTCAGTCGTCTTAAAAAGTCCTGAAACGAATTTGGTCTTAAGATACTTGGGGTCTAAGTCGTCTCCTTCAATGCGTTACACTTTTTCTCGTATCAAATGATATATACCCTCATCCCTGGTATAAAAAGAGTGACAATATCAAAAGGAACATGTTAATGGTTTTGTAACAAGGATTTCCAACTGTAAGCACAGAAATGTACAACTGCTCACGGAGACGCAGAGTTTACCTTAAACATGGAGGGAACATTTATATACCCATTTTAAGCCCGGCATCGATGAGCTGGTGAAGTACATGTATCCCAATAATTGGATTCTGAATGTTCTATGTTTTGTGCTTAAGAAATGCGATCCAAATGTGTTCACCTACTAACGCGGGATCAGTTGTGTACCCATCGCATACAAGATCCTTTCGAGTTTCGAGTACGACTGAGTACGACACAACCCACCAGACATTGACACTACGACGAAGCTGACATGACTTCGAAGGCATGTCACTGAACGACATGAAGTCGTTTTATAAGCACACCCATTCATTTCGGATGACATAGTCATCAATACATATTTGAATGAATTGGCGTACGCATCATGTAATTGTTCATTTATAACAACACATGTGCAAATGATATTAAATAATTTATTTTAATCGTATGCAACATTGCTTTTACATGTATATGTCCAACAAGTATGAACAACAGCATGGTTCGAAAGTGAATTTGTGTCGCACCAAGAAGAAGTAAGAAATTGTTATGGACAGTGAGACTACAACTTTTACAATGTACACGTACATAAGAAAGCGTCAGTCATTCAGTAACCCCTTAGATATAAAGGCTAAGCAACAAAAATTTCAGTAAAAAAATTCCGACCACTCTGTATACCACTTATTAAGTTTTTTTGTACAGTGTCGTCAAAACAATTGCATAACAGATTACGGCACAGTGCAAGAAAGCTTTATGATCAGTATTTAGGGTGTTCGGAACATTTCCTTTATTGTTACTTAATCTGTAAAATCTTGTGTCAGTCACCTACAGCTTCGAATCACGGCCACGACCTACTCTAATACACATACTTATCAACAACAATCTGTTTACCTATTCCCCTTCAAAAATTACTCACGCCCACAAATGCCACCACTGTTTGAAAAAACGTCATTGCAATGACCTCATCACACACACAATGGCAATGGTAACTCAACGATATTTCATCCTCTGAAATTTGATGCCGACAACAATTGTTGTGTTGTTCGTAAAGAAAGCTTCTAATAAAATGTCGCAAGGCAACATTGTGCTGTTGTCTTGTGGCATTTTGTCCATTTGACTTATTGTAATAATAAAGGCAAAATAATGCTCTCTCTCAGATGACAATAATAAATTGTTAGGAAACAAAACGTTATTTGATATTTATTTGTCTGCATAAAAATAAAAATAAAAAGAGAGAATTCCACAAAACAAAAGAAATATTGTGATGTACAAAGCTAAAAAGCATTTTCATTCAAGTCCTTAGCGTCACTCTGCGTCGGCTAAGGATCGCAGAATGTAATGTAGCACGACAACACACAGTAATTCTGTAAGCGTTGAGGTATTTTAACAGCTTGATATGCTTAAAACTACACAACACCAATGACACCGACAACAACATCAAAAAAATCACTTAACAGTTGAAAAGGTAAATGCTATTGCACTTTTACAATGCAGAACTGATGAGATTTCACACGGATTTAAAACGAGATATTAAGAGGTGGTTGATGCCTACAGAAGCTTTGCGAAGATAGTATTTAATTTATTTATTGAGCGAATTCTGGTAGAAAAAAAATATAAAACTGAAAGTCACCAAAAAAATTAACATATATTATGTTCAATGGTATACCGGATACATATCATTCTGTGACTTTTTGTTATCGCATCCGTTATATAAATAATAGTTTGGAGGGGAGTCATTAGCATTGGCCAAGTTTCATTGTAGACGATAAAATGTTTAAGATATTAAAGTTGCATTGGCCTAGTCTTTACGGACATAATAACAATACCATTATGTGAGTGTTAATATAAGCAACACCTTGCATTTTTAGAGGTATCGGCCATAGCATAGTGGTTAGAACACGCGACTACCATGCGGAAGAACCGTGGTTCGATTCCCGGCTCTAGTCATCAAAATGTTTCTTTGCCAACCCCCTCGATGTTGTAGACAACAAATTCGCAGTATTGTGTCGAGTTAATCGGCATGTCTAGTATTCGTCGAAAAACAAGCAGGTGCCGCTGGTTGTGTATCTAAAACAAAAATCGTGTATATTCACAACATGGTATATTAAGGGAAATTAAGTATTTGAAGTTTGCATTTCCATGTTTTTTACCAAAATTTTAAAATATGCAATTTTTTGTAATAAATATCCGAAGTCTATCTATCTATATATATAAAAGTGAACATTTGTTTCTACGTGTGACCGCTATAGACTTGAAAACTACCGAACCGATGTGCAACAAACCGGATTTATTAGAAAGGCAATCTTTCGAGGATGGGTATAGGCTACTTAAACAATGCATTAGACACAATTGGTCCAGTTATGAAGTCGATTAACTAATTTCCCCATACAAACATTTTACAGTATTTTGAAATTTTGAAAATTGAAATACATACTAATGTATTTTATGTCAATGTTTATATTTTTCAATATTAAAATTTTCAAATGGCACCGACAAATGGTACATATGTATGTACATGTATACATATAACATTTAAATTTAGTTTGTTTGAAGTTAAGCGGATGCTGCAGCTTTCAACCGATGTTCTTGAGGTATGGCCAACCCATTCAACCTCATTAACAATATTGCAATATCTGGCGTACTATTACAATTAGTAACTTTAAATCAGGTGTGGATGCAATATGAATAAGTCAAAAACTGGCGGGATAAGAATATTAGGCGTGGCCCCGCCCCTAGGAGCTAATTTGTTAAAGTGCGGTATCTGAAGTATTAGATTAGTAGGATTGGCCCTGCCCATAGGACCTTATTTGTAAAAGTGCGATATCTGAAGTACTAGATCATTAGGTGTGACCCCGTCTATTGGACGTAAAGTTACGAATTGTCATGAAATTTGGTCTGTATTCAATTGAGATCAATATACGTATTCTAAAGAAAAGGGTTGGGATTTGAAATAGGGTGTGGAAAAAATACCAATATGCGTGATCAAGCCAAAAATGGGTGGCCCTGCCCAATTTTGTTTTCCAATAGCAATAGCTGGAGGACTGTTGCACCATTCGTGCAACTATGGAATTATTTAAGATCAGTGGTGTATGCGACCGAGATCTACGGCAGAAAATAAATCGAATACTCATGAATTGAAATAATTCTCAAATCTGCATCTATTACAATCAGAGCGACGAACATTAAACCACAGTGTAATATTAGAAATTACGAATGAGTGTGGAGGATTTTATTTTCTTGATGTACCCATGGGTTTTGATATTGTTGATTTTGGAAAATGTTTGATCACAAAACGAGTCGCGTTGGCTACTGTATCCTTCTGTATTGCGCAACCCTTTTTGACGTTGCAGATTGGCGCAATAAATTACAAGTTTCTGAGAACCACACATGTAATATCAAGATAAAAAATGTTGCAAACATGTCAAATCATAATGAGGGATGAGTGTACACACAAAAAATCGCTGAAACCCCTTGATGGTGCATTATAGGAGTTAAGAAGCAATACAGGATTAAATTATCCTTTTTACATTAATTTAACCAGAAAATATAAGGGAACTGATGTATAGCTACTATGTATTACAATGATACCCACGGATTTGCCGCTTGATTCAACTGATTACAGTTGCCAGTTCGGTTAGAATTTGCGATGACAATCAGTAATGCTGAAGGACATTCTATTCAAGTTTGCGGCTTGCATTTGAAAGTCCATGTTTTTTCCATGAACAGCTTTATGCTGCTTGTTCACGTGTAGAAGGACCCAATGATTAACATATGTACACTCCTTTGGTTCTCCCATACACGTTTTATTATCAAAAGCAATGCAATACATATATGTTATTAAAAATATATATATCCTTTATTATAACTCAAAATTTTTTGTGAAATTTCTATGAGAATATCAAAAGAAACTAACACAAAACAAAGATTTATTTCACCCAAAAAAGTTACATTTAAGTCAATACTTCTTTAGGCAGGACGAAGTCTGCCCGGTCAGCTAGTGTACATATATGTGGAATATATTAAAATATAACAGAGAACACAACAATAAAAACCAACAATGGTACTTGGTGATGCGTTTCTGTGTTTTATTTTCAATCACTCTGGCTTATCATTGGATATGTTTTAGCGTGTTTCCAGTGGTGCAGCGGTAGTAGGGGGTAATGGTCGTCGTAAACAACAATTCGTGTGAATTGTATTCACCTTGTTTTTGTGGTGCTGTTTTTTTTTTTTTTGTGCTCAGTCTGTGCATTTGTATGGTCGTATGTGTGCTACTAATGTGTAATGCGACGATTTTTTTTTCTATGAAACGGTTCTCTTTGTTGTATTTAAAAGTTTTGCGCATTTTTTCACGTTATGTAGTGGCAGCATTAAAATCGAGTTTATAACATATATTTTTATTTAAAAGCGTGTTGGTTTAATGGCATGTAAATGTATTCTTGGTATCTAGCAAAGTGGAGAATTTTTAAATATGATATTCAGCTGAAGGAGAATGAAAAATTTTAATAGAATTTTGTGAGAAAATCGATAAAAAGTTTTACAAACCTATTTTTTTGTAAGTACACAGATTTTAGACAAATCTTACTCAAGTTAAAAGTTTATGGAACGTTGACGTACAAATAAAAATCAGAGACAGTTTGCTGCTGCAACAGCTTACCGCTTTTGATTGGAAATATTGGAGAATAGAAAAAATGTTTTGTATACCATTAGTTCTTTTACGTATGAGGAATATTAATTACTTGTAACATTGACTTTGTTTGGTTCTTGTGAACAGCGACGTATGAGTACTGCAAAGATAGAATGTTGTAAGATGTTTGCAAAATAACCAAATATTGGCACTAACATATTTCAGGCGACCAAAAACACTAACTTTTTTATCACAGTAATTTTATCAGATTGCTATCATGTGTGAGCCACTTAAATATAAATTTGTTACTTGTCCTTAATCCCAGCTCACTTCAAGGAATCAATCGCCCTTATATCTTTTGTTACCTTTTGTAATTTCAATGTAAATCTAAAAATAGAAAACCTTATTTTGTTACTCGATGAAATGATTCAGACACATAGTAAATTCCCAAATTTAATGGGGGTACACAAATGTTTCTTATCAATAAATACTGAAAAGGTGAGCCACAAATATAGCACACATGGAACGGAAACTTTGCAATTCGCAATAAGCCTTAGGTGAATATAGAATTAATGTAACCAAAATAACTAATATACGCAACAAATCATTGCAATGAACAGATATGCGTATAAGAAAACTAAACGGACTCTTTTGGTTTTCTCAGCTTAAAAAAAAAGAAAAAAAAATATAATGTTTACGTTCTCACACAGTATTTTAAATGTCCTAAATTTTTTTCGTTACCCGTGGTACATTTGCCTTAAATGCTGTATGATCCCTAAAAAGCTTAAGTTTCACACTTTCTGTGATTTATTACTATGGCAAAGATATAACTGTATACAAATAAATTGTCGTTTTTTACTGCGTATCTAAGTGCGTGTTTGTGTATACAATAAGGTGTAAAGTTGATGGGACGATTGTGTTACATAGATAGCTTGCTATTACTGTAAGCGTATGGCATAGCTAGTCACATATACACAAGTGCACATGGCCAGGATCTCGGTTGCACGGTTAAGCATAATGATGTAGGGAACATCAGCTTAATTTCGCTATGTGTCTATAATAGAATTACACAAACAAACCGCTGTTGATAAGTATCACTTTCACTATCAAGGCTCCTGTAAGTGTGTGTTTGTGTTTGTGTGTGTGCGTGTGAGTGGGCTTTCATCTCAGTAGCACAAGGTGGAAGAATTTATGTTGACGGCTGGGTTTGCAAACCGTTCGCTTTGTGTTTATCACAAATCGTTACACATACAAAGTATATGGTTAGCTAGCTATGGCCATCCTTCCCAATGGTTGCTCTATTAAGAGAAAGTACAATTTGTTATGGCATTTATAATAAAAAAATAAAATATTTTTTCTAAACTAATGTTATCGATGAGTTTCCTCAGAAACTATTGGCTACTTTTGATCATCACAATTATTACAGTCTTAGGAACTCTTAAGCTGATCTATCTTAACCATTTAATATTTTAAGGGTTACTCTTCTTATATCTATAATAGGACAAATTAAATTATCCGTTTGCTAATATATACCAAAATTTCAATGATTTTTTTGTATTTTTTGCTCTTTTATACAACATTTTAAAGAGCACTCATAGCAATAAATTAATTTACCGTGATATTCTTAATTAATTCATTAATCGATGTGTATTGTTAAGTGTAAAATATTTTCTACAACCCAATGAATTCCCAAGACTTACTTACTTACTTATTTAGCTGGTACTTCTTTGCAATCCCAGTGGATTATATACCGCACGTATTATTATAAGCGCCTCGATCTTCTGCGCTTCTTCTCCAGTTAGTCACACCAAGTTCTGTAAGGTTCTCAGTAACCTGGTCTTTCCAACGGAGTTTTGGTCGCCCTCTTCTGCGCCGTCCATCGAGTTCATTGTCAAAGACTTTTCGAGCTGGAGCATTTTCGTTCCAAACTAGTAGATTCTTTGTTCGTTGAAACTTATAACTTCGTTTTGTCCTCGTGCACCATTAGACCCATTTTCGCTGATTCCTCTGCATATCTGAGAAGGCTGCAGTCACATCCTGCAGTTTTCGACCGACGATGTCAACGTCATCAGCGTACGCGAGTAGCAAGTGGATTTTGTTAAATGTAGTGCCACTCGTGTTTACTGCAGCTTTTATCATTATCATCTCCATCACTATGTTGAAGTAATCGCACGATAAGCCGTCGCCTAGATTTAGGCCTCGTCTGGTACAGAATGGCTCCGTAAGGTCCTTGCCAATCTTCACTGAAGACTTCGTGTCAGTCAGCGTCATTCCGCAAAGACGTATCAGCTTCGCTGGAATACCAAACTCAGCCATGGCTTCGAACAATTTCTGCCGTATCGGGCTTGGGTCTTCCAAGGCGTCATACCCTAATCACATTGAATGCCTTGACTGACTTTGCTTTGCATTTGTTGGTTCTCGTAAAGAATATTTCTTGATTGCATTAGTAATATTTTGTGATTTCCTTTTGTAATCGCCTTCTTGGTTTTACTAATTTAGCAATGGACGCTTATTCATTCAATATAATTAATGTTATGTAAATCCTGCCAAATCGAACAGACTGATAATTTGTGAGACGACTACGCCATTTGTATCTTTATAATTAATGCAAGAAGGCTGTGGTGAGAGGGTGATGATTTGAGTTGTTACGCTTCTTACTTATACAATCACATATTATTGGGCACATTTATATGAAAATTAAGGAATACTAGCGATAGAATAAATAAATTGTGTATGTAATTTGTAAGCTTGAACCTGCAATATAATTGAGGGGACATTTGCTGCATAAGTTTCAACTTTTAAGTATGAGGCTGTTAAACATGATAAGAATTTGCAAAATTTTAAACATTTTTAATCGTATCAAACGGGTCCAATCATTTAAAAAAGTTTTATACAAGTTTGGAGAAAGTCCTTACTTTTGTTCATACCTCGATAGTTACAATGACACTCTAAGTTATTGAAAAATTTTAATAAACATTAGATCGAGCCTAGGTTTTGAAAGTATTTACAAAACGTTCAGCCTGCAAAAAAATAAAAAAAAATGTTTAACCTTGTTCTTTTTTTCAATTACTTGCCGATGTCGTAACTGATTCCAAGCGCTTCTTCCATTAATTAACTCCAGAATGACTTATGCCGATTGTTTCTCGGTCCCACAGTAATATTTTGCAGTCTTTCGCCAATGATATCATCAACGTATGATATCAGAATGTGAAACGCTGCAACTTTGCGCATAACAACTTAAAATATATGTTAGAGAGAAGGCATGACTGACTAGGGTTGGTTAGATTAGTGTTGGCATTTGAAAATCAGATTCACTTGGACTAAAATGTACATTGTGTTACTACGGAAACTAGCTAAGGCATTTTCCCTAATTAAGACCTTCAATCATTCTGAGCGCCTCAAATACTCCTGAGTTTGCTAATATTAATACCGGCAAGATCACATAGGTCCCTATAGCAATAAGAGGTCGGTATATATCCCCACCGGAGCGGCCGTGACGTAGTGGTGAGAATACGCGACTACCATGCGGGATATCCGTGGTTTGATTCCCGGCTCCAGTCATCTACATTTTTCTTTCATTGTCGACACAGTCTTCGGAGTATAGTGTCGAGTCAATCGGTACGTCTAATAAAATGTTTCTCAAACGGTGACGTTCGCATTCGTCAATAAACAAGTGGGTACCGTTTGTTGTAAATCTAAATAGAAAACGTGTTAATTCACAACAACGCAAGAAACATTCCATACCTCATTCATGGAGTATAAAGGGAAATTAAGTTTTAAGTTTATATATCTCCGCCAGTTTACCAGGGCAGTGAAACTTTTACAAGGCCTCCTTCCTCACTTCATCCTGGCAGCTTTTGCGTAAATCACTTGTCGCAACGTTTAGTCTCATTGCGTGACTTCCAAGCAGACAGTGTAGCGTCACGAGGACCATAAGTAATGAAACGTCGCGTTTTGATAGCGACAGCATTCTTTGAGAATGCTTCAAATACAATCGAGGTCACATCTGTTTTAATTGAATACATCCTCGGACAGACTCGTAACTGCCGTATGCTATTAACCTTTATGTCAACGGCGACATAGCTTTGAACTGGATAATCGGATATATATAATGGACTTGAAATTTCATGATATCCTAGTTAATACATTTTTACGCAATAGTCCCAAGATTGATTCGGATTGAATTACCCGTTCGGAAGGTAAAGCACACTTACAAAGTTGCACCCTTACGTCAACAACATACATACCTGGGTATAAATAAATATATTTTATTTTGAGTGAACGTCAGTTGGCGTCCTCTGGGTCGTCCTCAGATTACAAGAGTTCGTCCTCATCTACTTCGACCGAGTTAGAGCTTTCGTTGATAGATGAACACGCCGTTTTATCGTCACCGATGTTGGAGCCCCCTTGAGATGAAGGCTTTTTTCGATCGTCGCTTTTGTATACACGCAGGAAGATGGAGTCAAATTCATAGAACCCATCCCTTGTTTCTCTATATGTAGCAAAAGTGGGTCACTATTAAGTGTTATGGTGGCCTTACAACAGTATTCCTCAGCTGCAGGAATTGAAGAATTGCAAGGATTAAGGTCGGGGGGTTCAGCGGGAATCTTGTCAATAGATCGTACCTCAGCAAGATGTATTACTTCAAATCTCGCACCAGGCCCGAACGATTCCACAGCTGCCTTTTACATTTGCGCTGAACGTTCATCGTCCGCGAACGAATTTTAGGAACGACACAGTAAGGGAAATTACAACTGATTTCCAATTTCTGGGGAAAATAGTGCCGCCGCTGTTATTATGGTCTACAATGGCCCAGATAAGGTGGTCCTTAGTAACAGCCCTATACGATGTTTGCAGTGTCCGTGTAGAATTAAATATGGATATTGTGGATTCCGCATGGTTAGTGTTCTCAGACCGCTGCCGTTAAGGCGCTAGATCAGATGACTTTCGTTTAGTTTTGTCATTCATCGCAGGAGGTACGCTACCTGTTAAATCATCAATGTGGGATTGTGCTGGAGATAACTCTTTTCCTGCTCCGTCAGCTATTCGACCGGTTTATTTTATAGGCGGAACGCCTGGCAATGAAGGCCCTTCTGGCTGGTGTTTTGTGCCTAGGGGGAATAGAAGTGGAAGTCAAGGGCGTTAAAGCCGAGGGAGGTGCTTCGGAGAGAATTGAATTATTATTCGCCTTTTCTCCTTGCTCAGCTGTAGGAACTAAAGAAGCTAAATTAGCGACCAACTGGAGCAAATAAAGAAGGGGTTTCGACAGTATTATATCCCATCAGGACCTTGGGAGCCTTTGAGGTACCTGGTTTCGAAGAACCACTATATCCTAGGTTTGGATTGTGACGGCCTTTGACTTTATCGGTTTGGTTTTTGGCACACTATTAGCAGATCGAATAGCGGAGCCTGACGCCACCACCCACTAGACGAGGTTGTTTTTACTTAGGTGTGAAATCCTGCCGCTCCTCTGGAAACAGACAAAGACCATTCACCGTTCACTATGAGGATAGACGTTGATGGATTTTAAGTACCTGACCGACGAACTTTACAATGACCTTTACAATGAGTGCGTGCTGTTTTCTCCTTTGTTATTTCTTCTACTTTATTTATTTTGTTTCATTTAAATTTTTGATTGCTTTGGAATTTTTGTTGCCAGAAAATTTTCAGAATTTTTCATTATTGAAGTTGAATTCGAGTTGAACACACGTAGATTATTTTTTTCCCATTAATTTGTGATATTGGTTTAAAGAAATTCAAGGATTCTTGTGTGAGGAAGGGGTAAGGTTTACCTATTTTGAATTGGCAGATCAGTTATAGTATAATTGATCAAATTTTTCACAGGACTTGCGCTGAAAGCCGCGGAAACTTTGAATTACTTCATCATTTGGCTAAAGAATTTAGTTTTTTTCGATTGAAATACGGACAATTGGAAGGCAAGGAAGGCTGCGCGGATATTTGCTTCCGACGAAAAGACTTCTGATTGGAAAAGCCTACTTTTTTGGACTTAAAGTCCGCTTCAAAAATTTTACTCCCAACTGCCAACCGCAATTTGAAGAGCTAATCCCTGTGCAATAATTATTCATCGATACTTTCGATATGGCCTTCGCGGGCCATTATAGGATCGTACCCGCAATACAACAGAAAAATGTTATTCAAGATGGGAAAACTCATACGACCTGTATTTCCAGAAGTATTAAATTTAGTTAGACTTTGAAAACTGGGAAAAAAAAGAAAAGAAAAAAAAATACCTTATCGCTTTGTTTCACACAGTTTAATTATCTCACTAGTATTTTTACTACCTTTAAAAAAAAGAAGAAAATTCTAAAATCTTATAGATAATTTCTGACCTTTTAAATTTAAAAAAAAGTAATAATGAACATAACCGACACAATTTGCTACTGAGTGAAATAATATTTAAAACTTCAATCTCAGCGAAAATAAATGCGTCTGCAATCGACCTCAGGCCTGACGTCAACGATGGACCTCGCAAACTGGTGAGTTAGTATAACTTACATTTATAATATTTCACTCAAACTTTTTGGTTGGTTAATTAATACATGAACATTTAAAGAAAAAAAAAATCTAACTATTTTCAATTTTGGGAGAAAAAAAATACAAGGTCAATATTTATTTAATTCAGTAAGAAGTAATTACATATATATTGTGTCTCTTTAATGTATTTAATTACGAATTTCGAATAGATTTTATTTTTGAATTGCAAAATTGTCTCCCCTTTTTAGTATACTGCTATTGCGATAGCATTTTAGTTTGTTTTCAATATTACTCACGGTATATAAATATTATTAAATATGTTTATGGATTTTGTTGGTTTATTATTATGAGTAGAATATTAATTTGAGCAAATAAATATGTTTAACTTACTAAGATTTTGTAAAACGAAGTTCTAAATATCTTTTAATTTTCCACGAAACATATAGGCTACTACCGTTAGGCGAAATATGGGCTATCAAATGATCAGATATTGATTGATAGCAAAGGTTAAGGGCGGGTTGAGATTGAAGAGGGCTAACATCATGACCTCTTCCGCTCATAAGTTGACATTGGTTTTAGTTTTTTTTTAGTTTTTTTTATTCTCGTTGACATTTGTTTTCTGGTAATTTAAAATTACTGTCTTAGCTACCTAATAATTTAATGTTTACTGTAGCAGGCTTGCATCAATCTAACAAGGAACAAGATCACCACCTTAATTTCTCTGAACACGGCCGAAACAATAGGTAGCATGGTTCCTCATAGGTGGATCTGATGCGTTATAAGTCGTTACACAATAAAAGACCCCTAAGAAACATTTTTCGAGAAAATCTATAAAAATTTACGAAGATTAAATAAAATTTAGTTACGTATGTAATTAAACTTTGTATGGGAACGGAACTCGATGACTTTTGCTAGAAACTCATTATTTATGCATTAAAACAGAATATATCGCTAATTAGTATAAGGTAGTCCAGGGTGCTGCTACCTCATATGCTCTGCAATTGCCTGGTATGTCGTGGAAGCTTAAATGATGTTGATATTTAGTTTTAGTTCTTTTTTATTGTACATTTTTGTAGAAATTTTGGTCTTCACTTCTAGCCCCGTAAGTTTTGATCCACTCCTTCTCTTCCCCTTCATAAACTCGTTTTCGTATGAAAGGAATTGACTATCTCTGGAGCATTCAGACTTGAGATGCCTGACTTTCTTCTTTTTTATTTTCTAAGTTTATATGCTTGAATCAAAATTATAACCCTATGTTGAATACTAAAACAAGGACCACTTTTGACAAGTTAAAAGTTTTCCTCTGTCACATAAAAAGGATAATTGAGTTACCTTGCAGAGTGACATATTTATCCGGCCGGGTTAACATAAAACCGGATATAAGTAATCACGTAGGCATCACAATAAAATTATATTTATTTTTCTTAAAGGATTGAAACGTGTTAGGGAACAACAATAAAAAAGAATACCAAACTGAAACCAAAGTTAATGAAACAAAGCATAAAAACGGATAACTACTACCATAAAGTGTCCACAAAAGCAGTCATGCTTCAAATACCGGAAGTCGTGTTTGTCGGCGCTATCCTTTTGTTGGTGTTTTTTTCAGGAGTTTTCGTTGGCACAATTAAAATGTCTTTACGCAGAATTTTTAGATACCAAACTAAAAAGGATAATTTTTATTACCTACAATTTACTCCAATTTTTTGTTTTTTAAAAGGATAACAAATCGTGAAGAGTAATTAAATATTGTGTAAAAAATAAAAGGAATAGAAGAAGTGACACTGCTAAGCTTGATTAGAATCCACTAAGTAATTGAAAGAACGTAATTTAAAGATTTCTTTCTAGTTTTAACATAATTTTTAGCATTGTCGAGTAGGTTGATGTAAGAAGATAACTTCTTTATATACAAATGTATTTTACAGCGCGTCGCGTAGGTAACATTTCTAAACCGATGGACAATTCATTTAACGCTAAGTGGATAATCATAAGCTGTAATACTGAAAAATACCATCCGGCAAGAAAATTTACTTTATCCCTAAGCATTTGAAACCTTTTTTAAGTACACTCTCATTATACAGTTTAACGTTTAAACACAGACTTTTGGCCAGAACAATACAATTTGTTTGGGTTTACACGAAAAGATAAACATTTGCAATTTGCTGCCTTCCCTTAGAAAATTTGTTTGGCGTTTTTCAATTTGTTTAATTTTCAGACAATTATGTTGGATTTTTTTTGGATGTTATTCATAAAATATGTTAAATTTCGCGATCACATTACGCCGTCAACAGACATTTCTAATTAGTGTTGGTGCTGCAGCGGTGCCTAATCATTAAAAAAATAATTATGTTGACAAATGTTGTATATTATAAAAAAAATTCTGCTAAGCATCAGTACTCAAGTGCTGTATTTTAAATAATTCTGGTTGCTATTGCTGCAGTTGCCGCTGCTCCTAGTGCGTGCGAACGTGTGAATTCCCAGAGTAGTTGTATATTAAGTAAATTAAAATAAAATCAATACAAATTAATATAGACATTTTACTTTAAAAGCTTATTTACATGAAAATATGCAGTTGAATTATTGCATTTATGAAAATTACAATGAGAATGTGATTAATGTGTGTGGATTTATAGTGTGATACAATATTTACGACTAAAATTTATCATTTCAATTAGTTGGAAAAGAATATGTTGGGAAATTCTTGTGAAGTTTTCGTACAATGGAGGTAATGTGTCTTTGAGGTATTTCTAGCAAATGGAAGATATGCAGTAGATTGCAAACATAAAAAATGTTCTGTATTTATTTATTAATAATTTAATTATCTTGCTGACACATATTTTTATTGAGGCTAGTTGTATATATTGTAATTATAATGAAGAAATATATTTTCAAGCGTTAAGTAAAAAATTATTCCACAGCTATGCATTTACAGTTATTGACATATTATGGTATTGATGATAAATTTAAGGACAAAAGCGAGTAACAAAGCCGTAGAAATAAGAAAGTGATTTGAATACTTTGACTTAACAGACACGTAAGAATGGAAGTTTATATTGCAAAACATTGTTACAAAGCACAGTGCAACATTAAATTTTGGGACTGAATTCTAGAAAATGCACGTGAAAGTAGCCCCCCGTTTTGTCATGTTGCGTTAATAATTCAATGGCCATACGGTTTCTTTTCTATATTTTAACATGGTTAAATTTCGTCATTGGGGTTTAGCTTTTGCAAATACAACTTTATTAAAAACTAGTGGGCCCGGCAATGCTTCGCTATTGCATTTTAACTTGTAATATATTTCACATTTAGGTCTACAAAGTACTTTGAAGACGGTACTTAAGCTCGATATCGATATGTTGAGTTTATTAGCTTATGTAACTAATTTCAAGCAACTCCTTAACATAAACGTTAACAAATTAAGTGTTGTTGTTTTAAATTCTAAATATCATAGGCTCTATGACGATAGTAAAAAGTTCACCAGCAAAGTCATATCTTTTACAAATCGGAAACAGACATTCCGTTAAAGATCACAATTCAATGTAGTAGCGGTAACCGTCTGTATACTAACTATCTCTTTGGGCGTAAAAAACACTTTTGACATGCCTTCTTCGCCTATTGACCGAAAATAAAAATTTCGTTTGAAGCTTCATGCCTTTAGCCATAAAAACCGTTTTTGCCATGTCTTCTTCTCACATGGATCAAGAATATTTCCGGATACTATCTTTGTATTGAACTCGTATTACCATTCTATGAGATAATTCGGTCACCAACGTTTGGCTTTACAAAGTGATGATCTCACGCGCTGTATGGCATTTTACGCCGTCGTGTTGGAACCATTTCTCCTTCAAATAATGTGCAATGACATGATAAATAAAAAAAATCAATTGATCGTCCACTGGTTTTAGTTCTTCTACCAGTTGGATATATGAATATAGGCCAAGATCTTTCCTCAGCATTTGCAGAGACCGAGTCGCTGAGAACGGCCCCTGTCACACTTACGTCTACAGCGTCGATGGCTTCTATTAGCTGCTCAGATGGATGAGTATATGCACCATTAACTTCACAAAGGGCAAACAGAACGCGCATTTTTAAAATAAATTTGCAAGATTTGTAAACGTTGTTCTTGTGTAGTCTTTACATGGTGATTTTTCAAAGAAAGTCTCAATGAAAGTTTATCACACTTCACACACCTCGCCTGAATGACGAATTGGTTGACCTAAAATGGCAACAAAAACGGTAAATGGGGTTTTGTTGGGGGTCAATTGTACATGAATCAAAATCCTAGCTGATACTTTTTTTAAGATAAAAGGATTTTTCGTTTATTTACTACGTTTTGCACTTCTTTTAGAAGTGACGCTCGTTGCCCCATGATTATTGAAAGCGTACAGACATCAGCTTTTAAAACACTTCTATTAAAATTTTAGTTTTCTGCACTAAATTAAGCTTTCCCAGCGCGAGCTAGGAATTGATATTACACACAAAGTTTATTGGTGACATTTTCTAACAATTCATCGTAGATTTGGTTACAATTTTTGCGAATAAAAAAACTGGCCCACCTTACTGTTCATATCTCTAGGCGAACTGCAATATACTGTGGAATTTTGACATTTATAACTGTTTATTTTAAAAGGGGTGTGGTACAGCCCACTTTCACTCTTACTGTAATTTATACTGCAACAACAATATATGTAACAAATCTCATCTTCATACCTCTTATAGTTCATGATATAAAGCCCTTTTTATTTTCATGTTGTATGGGCGGTGCCACGCCCCTTTATCCAATCACAACCTATTATAGCCAGGGACTATCAACAGGTCAACAGTACCATTTGGTAAAATGTTCGTATCAATCGGTCTATTAGAAAAGCCGTTAGAGCGATTTTTGAAAAGGGGGCGTGGCACCGCCCATTTCCACCTTGGCTGTAATTAATACTGCCCCAACAACATATGTACCAAATCTCATCTTCATACCTCTGATAGTTCATGAGATACAGCCCTTTTGATTTTCAAGTTGTATGGGCGGTGCCACGCCCCTTTGTCCAATTGGACCGAATTGGAAATATAAACCTCACGGAGCCCGAGACCTTGCCAACGAATGCTGGAAATCGGTTCGTGCGTTCTGCAGTTATAACGTCAGGAAGGAAAACCCGACATATTTTTATATCGATTTTTCCAATTTCCCGACTTTTCCGGAAGGTTTTCCAAAATTTTCTTTCGTAAAAACCTACTCCTGGCAATTACGAATAACTGAAAAAAAAATTGAGCCAAATCGGTCCAACCGTTCTCGAGTTTTGCGCTTAGCAACACATTCAGCGACTTATTTTTATATTATAGATTTACTTAAACTGTTGTTATTGTAAGAAAGCATAAAATGGCCTAGTAATTATGGGTTAAATATTATTGTCGCAATAAGCTCTTTATTAACCTTAGCATAGCATATTATGTGACTATATGAAGATTACCGATCCAGAGCGTATGAGTAATTGTGGAATTTTTATTACTAATACGTAAATCAGTAAATACGAACAGTGTGACCACATCTAAAAAAGTGTTGCAGCTAAATCAGCATTAAAATAATGCTAAAAAAAATATTAAAATGCCAAAAAAATAATGCTAAATTTAAAAACGTTTTTTTTTAATAAAATGATCACTTTAAAGCATTTAATTTTTAAAATTTTGTATTCAATGTTGCCTTAGAAATATATTTCATTAGAATAATAATAAACAAGAAAGAAAAAACTATTTATGGAATAAAAAGAAACATAAAGTCTTACGTACATAAAAGAAAAAGTGTCCATTCAATTCAATATCACAGATATCACAGATACTCTTCACCATTTGTAAAAATGGTGATCAAACTGGTTATTTGCACTATTTTATTCAACTTTGTACCACAAAACAGGGGAGTTGGTGAGAAGTGGACAGTACTTAAGCTTCACACATCCATTTAGTCAATAATTTTGTATCGATTTTATTCGATTTACCGATAAGTTTATGAGTTGGTGAGTTGGAGCTTATTTTTATGAATTTTGTAACTCCCCAAAAATGGGAAGTTGTGTGGGAGGTGGGAATAGTTTAAATCCGATCATGCTTATCTTAGAACTTAACCTCTGCTTCTGCGACATACAGACGGGCACCCCCAAAAAGGGGGAGTTTGTATGGAAGGTGGGAGAAGTATTCGTCCGATATTGCTCATCTTACAACGTTAGCTCCTATTATAGGATAAAAGCTTGAATATCAAATTTCAGCTTAATATTTCCTAACCTACGTCTATAATCGCGGGGGCAGTTACGCGGACACCCCAAAAAAGGTAGTTTGAATCGATGGTGGGAGTAGTTTTTGGCCAACATTGCTTATCATAGAAAGTAGCCCCCGCTTATATATAGAATCTTACGTACAAAATGTCAGCTATATACCTCTTAAAATACGGCTGCAATCGCTGGGACAAACCCCAAAAAGGGAGAGTTTGTATGGGAGGTGAGAGTAGTTTTTTACCAACCGGGCTCATCTTAGAACTCAACCTCCGCTTAGAGCAGAAAAGCTTGCAAACAATATTTCAGCTTGATTGCTCTAAAAGTACTACTGCAATCGCGGGTACTGAGATACGGACATAGCCAAAAAGAGGGATTTTGTATGGGAGGTGAGAGTAGTTTTTGACCGATCGGTCTCATCTTACTACTCAAACTCCACTTGGTGTAGGTTGACATACACATACAAAATTTCGGCTTGATTGCCTTATACTATGGCTATAATCGCAGGGACAGACCCCAAAAAGGGATAGTTTGAATGGGAGGTGGGAGTAGTTTTTGACCGATCGGGCTCATCTCAGAACTTAACCTCCGCTTTGAGGATAAAAGCTTGCATTCCAAATTTCAGCTCGATATCTCTTAAACTGTGGCTGTAATCGCGGGGACAGACAGACAGACGGTCACCTTTAAATCGACTCAGATTTCGATTATGATCATTTATATATATATATATTGTCATACCTACCACGCCTCCTTATGGGCGTTACAAATGGAAGAACAAAATTAATATATTCTTCACTCTGTTCATGCGCATGGTGAAGGGTATAAAAATAACATAACAATTTAAATCACTATTTAATAGCATTTCAGTACATTTTTAAATATCATTTGTTTACAAATCATGAAATTTAATCTATATATATAAAAGTGAACATTTGTTTCTACGTATGTCCACTATAGATTCAAAACCACCCAACCGATGTGCAACAAACCGGCATCAATAGAAAGACAATCTTTCGAGGATCGTTTTAGGTTACTAAGACATTGCATTTGAATTATGTGGTCCATTTATTGAGTCGATTTTCGATTTTCCCATACAAAAAATGTTCAAAAGTTTTAAATTGTGAAGATTTAAATATTGAAATATTTAATAGGCTCTGACAAATACTTCATTTATGTTTGTATATTAGAGCGACTCATTTTGTATGGGGCCAAAAAAAGTATCTTCTGTCCACCCCCCCAAAATTTACCTTGGCAATTTGCTCAACTTTGGACTATTAATATATAACATTTTTTTCTTTTTATTATCACTTATTGTGTCGCATTTCACATTTGATGTCAGAACCAATATACAGGTGCAAAATAAGTCCATTGAAAATTTAGGGCTTAAAATGTAACTTCCGTTCATGGTAGAGAACAAACAGTGTACGGTGCACAAAGCGTGCTTTGTTAGTAACATTAAAAAAATTAATGAATGATTCGAGCTGCACCGGCGTTATTTTTTTTTTTTTTTTTTTGGTAAAGCACAGGCAGATTTTTGTGTTACGTGGCCTATACATATTTTGATAGGAAATATAGGTCAAGTCCAAAAATAATCTCAATTAAAAGACGACAGTGTTGTTCACAAATGTTGCGAACATAGTTTTTAAATAAGCGCTTTAGTTAAGGTACAGTGGTCCATAATTTGATTTTTTTTTAGAAAAGCAAGTATTTTTTCGAGCACGAAGAATGCAACAAAAGCAAAACACCACAACAATGAATTAGCAGACTTCGATTTAGTTTCAGCGAATAAACCAAATCAAATCTGAAGATAAACATAAATCAATTCCTGTGATAATCTCATTAGGAATGAGAGTTTACAATGTCTACATTAACATACGTAGATATTTTAGATAACAGTGTTTAATGCAAATTTATACATTTTAAGAAATGAAAAATGAAAATACAAATTAATTTTGATACTTTCAATGAAGTCCCTCTTTAAAGAGTTCCTTCAAATCATTGTAATGTTTCTGATAAACAAATTTATTTTGAGGGTCTTCAACAACAGCGTCACCCTTTAGAAGTAACTAAAATTAATATAAATTTCTAAGCCACTGAGAATAAGTGAAATCCTAAGGCAAAAATATTTAGTAGATATTATACTAGTCATAGTCATGCAAATAATTTACTATTATTTCATACAATCTTTCAAATATTGTTTTAAACAAACAAAACAAAAACCACTTTCTTTTACAAAGAGAACTATGTGGTGCGAAGGACTTATTTTCCGATAAAACAATACAAAAAAACACAAAATTTACCAAGAACATTGGTATTCTTCTTGTGCACAGAGATTATCTATCTGCAAAGTTTTTTCACAAAACTATACCAAATAATCTTTGAACACAAAAAAGAAAACAACACCACAAACGAAATAGCAAATAATACTACGATTAGTAAACGTCCAAGAACAACATTGCTTATAAAAATATTTCAACTCGTTGAATACGAAATTTTAATTTAAATCAAAACTTTAATTGTTTGAGCAACTTTTGTATGCATTGCCAACTAAGAAGAACTTTCTGCTGCTGGCCATATCGAAATTTAACACATGTTTGTTTAAAAAGTTTTGTTTTATATTGTGCACACTTGGACTATGCTAAAATTAAAATAAATACCTATAATAAATCTTTGAGTATCTGTTGTTCTACGGCATATGTACATTTTTCACAGGTAACGCAATACAAAAAATATACAAAAAACATACACACATAAGGTTGTTAAACCTTTAGCGGCAAAAACACGAATAACTAATGGCTGTCATAACAATAAACACTTCGAAGGTCGGTCGTATATGCCTGACGGCGAACCGGAAGGATGAACTGTGCTATAAAGATGTTATATTTTATATCGTAGCTCACGTATACAGAAGCAATGATATAGAGAGTATGAGGCAAAAACAAATGAGTCCGAAAATGAGCTGTGGTCGTTAACATTAAAATTATCCACACAGGTGCTAAGTTTGAAGGACTTACAATGTTGTACTTTTGATAAAATGGAAAGGTGATGTAAATATCTCGTGTTTATTGGGGAAAATGGGTATGGTTGGGTTAAACGATTCCTGAAACATAAGGCTGTTGTCTTATGAAAACAGTTTATAAATTTCTGTAGAATATTTTTGAACTTATTATTACAAAGCAAATAATCTTATGATATATTTTCGATTTTATAAACTAAAAAACGTTTTAGTTTGTTAAATAAAACATAAACCGGTGTAGAAATTTCAGAAAGCTGAGCTGACTTATAAATACCCTCAAGCAATTAATGATATTATGATTTAACAAATGTAAGAATTTAAATTAAAACCAGTACAGAAATTTCAGTCAGTTAAACTGACTGATAAATACCATCACCCAATCTATATATATAAAAATGAAATGGTCCACGTATGTCATACCATCACTTGAGAACGGCTGGAGCGATTTGGCTGATTTTTTTTTATTCGATTCGAAATTATCCGTAGATTGTTTGTGTTGAAAAAAATCAAATCCAGGTGGCGCTAGGGTGGATTTATATCGAAAATTTGAATGCATGTACCAATTCAACTGAAATTTAGAACGGATATTTGTTTGATCATGAGAAAACATTTTATGTACAAATGGACCCGGTAGGTGGCGCTGGGGTCGGTTTACAATCAACAATTTAACGAATGGGCCAATTTAACTGAAATTCAGAATCTATGTTTGTTTGATCATTAGAAAAAATCGTATGTACAAATGGACCCGGTAGATGGCGCTAGGGTGGATTTATATTGAAAATTTTAATGCATGTACCAATTTAACTGAAACTTAGTGTTTATGTTTGTGGAACCTTGAGAAAAAATTGTTTGTAAAAATTGACCCGGTAGGTGTCGCTAGGGTGGAATTATAATGAAAATTTTTACGAATTAAACAATTTGATTGAAATTTTGAATGTATATTTGTTTTATTATGAGAATTTTTTTGTATATATGGACCCGCAGTTGATTTGGCTGGGATTGAATTATTTTGAAAATTCATATCGATTGTCCGATTTTACTTAAACTTAAAATATATGAATTTTTTGGCATGAGAAAATTTTGAATATCGATTGTCCGATTTTACTTAAACTTAAAATATATGATTTTTTTGGCATGAGAAAAATTTGAATGTATGTTTGGAACCAATTGCCGGTGTTTAGCTTATAATACACTTAATTTTTGGAATGTCATTTAGTCACTTTTTTAACATCAAAGTTATTCAGAAGTCTATATATATAAAAAAGATGTACATTTTGATGTCACCACTAATTGTGAAAACGGTTGACCCCATTTGTCCCAAAATTTCAGTGAAAGTTAAGGATTGGCTGTAGATGGTCACATAGACCGCAAAAAGGCTTAAAGATGAATGACTAACTTTTATAATGGCGCACTTTCTACTGAATTAGAGAGCTTCACAAAGTGTTTTTTCCCATTTCAAAATTTTAGGGGACAATAACGAAAATAGGAATAACTGTTGATATAACCCAGACCATACGGTTAATGGGGTTGCTGAGCCCAATGAATGCATTTTTGGAAATTCGTACTGCTTAGGATAGAAAGGTACAGTCATCCAGTACACCAGCGCAGAAAGTTATATGTCAGTCAATGGGCTTTAAAATGTGGTTTTAGAATATATGCCTATCAATAATTATGTTTTCATCACATCATGGACGACACTGCTGATCCGTTTTAGCAATTCTTATAATCTATATATATAAAAATGAAATGGTCCACGCATGTAATCCCATCACTTAAAACGGATGGAGCAATTTGGCTATTTTTTTCATTCGATTCGAAATTTTCCGTAGGTTGTTTGTGTTGAAAAAAATCAAATCCAGGTGGCGTTAGGGTGGATTTATATCGAAAATTTGAATGCATATACCAATTCGATTGAAATTTGGAACGGATATTCGCTTGATTATGAGAAAACATTTTATGTACAAATAGGCCCGGTAGGTGGCGCTGGGTTGAGTTTATAATCCAAATGTAAGCGAAAGGACAAATTTAACTGAAATTTAGAATGTATGTTTGTTTAATCATGAGAAACAATTGTATGTACAAATGGACCCGGTAGGTGGCGTTTGGGTGGATTTTTTTTATCAAAATTTGGTCGAATGGACCAGTTTAAGAGAAATTTGGTATGTATAACTATGTGATCATGAGAACAAAGTTTTTGTATAAATGGACCCGGAAGGTGACGCTATGGTGGAATTATAACGAATCAAATACAGTACGAGCTCGATTTTCGCAACTACCGATTATTGCAACACCCCGATTTGCGCAACCGCTCTTTTTTACACATGAATCTTGATAAGTGCAACACGTTCAAAAAAGCAGTCTCGATGAGCGCAACTTTTCAATGTATTCGCAGAAATTATATGTTTTATTTTATTTGCATGCTATGTTACGCCACTGTTCAATGTGAGTGAGCAAATGACTGTTATAGTACAGTTTTTTAGTGACGTGGGGCATTTTGCACAAAGTAAAATAACAATTTTCAATAGAGGTTCGGTAAGCGCAACAATCTCGGTAACTGCAACCGGCTTGGGCTGCTATCGGTTGCCAAAATCGAGCTCGTACTGTAATTTCACTGAAATTTAGAATGTATATTTGTTTCATTACTAAATTTTTTTTTGTGTAAATGGATCCGCTGTTGAGGTGGCTGCAGCTGAATTATTTCGAAACTTTATATCGATTGTCCAATTTTACTCAAACTTAAAATGAATTCATTTTTTGACATGAAAAAATTTTGGATGTATGTTTGGATCCAGTTGCTGGTGTTTAGCTTTTGATACACTTAATTTTTTTAAAGTCATTTAGTCGCCATTGATTACATTACATATAAACATTTTTTTAACATTAATATTATAGAAAACTCTATATATATAAAAATAGATGTCCATTTTGATGACACCACTAATTGCGAAAATGGTTACACCGATTTTGACCAAAATTGCAGTGAAAGTTCTGGATGGTCTGCCAGACTTTAAAGTAGAATGGAGAACATTAATATTGGCGCACTTTCTATATCATTAGAGAGCTTCACAAAGTGGTTTTTTGCATTTTCAACTGTTGCTATCACCCAGACTAAACGGTTAATAGGGGTTTTGAGCCAAATGAAGGGATTTTTGGAAATTCGTACTCCTTGGTATAAAAAGGCTCAAAGTACTATCATGGCTCAGACCAAGCAACTTTAGGTACAATCACCCAGTTCACCAACGCAGAAAGTTATATGTCAGTCAATCGGCTTAAAAAATTGATTTTAGAATGTATGCCTATCAATAAGTAGGTTATCATCAAATCATGGACGACAATGCACTTATTACAATAACATATAATAATCTTTTAGATATATGAAGTACAGAATTTGTCTGGAAAAACCTCGCCCATTAAATTGAAATATTTCAGAGGCCATTGTAATAAACCAAACGGAATTAGATTTCAATCGCACTTAACATCTTTTACAAAAATTTGGAGGTAGGACGAAGTCTGCCGGGCCAGCTAGTATAATATATTGTTGAAGTCTTGAGTTATTGAAAATAATCGATTTGTAATTAAAACCAGTTAGAAAGTTTCAGTCGGGCAACCCGACTTACGTTTACCCTTACCCTCAGTAAAACAAATAATTTTCTATTTTATTGATATTATTACTCGATTTCGAAATTGGGCGGAGTGGTACATTTATATGGGAGGTACGTGAAGGGGTGTGTTTAGGCTCCAGATTTATTCTCCATAACTTTATCCTGTTATAGCTTTACTAACTACAGAATTTGCGCACGATTGCGTTGGGTGTGCTGATATTATTACTACATCCCAAAAGTGGGCGGAAAGGTACATTTGTATGGGAGGTACCATAAGGGGCGTGTCTAGACTTCCAATTTTTTCTCCAAAACTTTGGCCTGTTATAATATAACAAAATACAGAATTTGGGCACGATCGTGTCGAGTGTATTGATATTATTACCCTATTTCTAAAGTGGGCGGAGTGGTACATTTGTATGGGAGGTACCAGAAGGGGCGTGTCTAGACTTCCAGATTTTTTCTCCAAAACTTTATCCTGCTTAAACTTTACCAAATACAGAATTTGGGCACGATCGCGTTAGGTCTTTTAATAATATTAATCGATTTCTAAAGTGGGCGGTACCAGATGTGTATGGGAGGTACCTGATGGGGCGTGAATAGACTTCCAATTTTTCTCTCTAAAACTTTATCTTGTTATAGCTTTACTCAAAATAGAATTTGGGTAAGATCACGTTTAATTTATTGATATTATTTCTCCATCTCTATAGTGGGCGGAAAGGTAGATTTGTATGGGAGGTACCAGAAGGGGCGTGGCTAGGCTTTCAAAATTTTTTCCAAAACTTTATCCTGTTATAGCTTTACTAAATACAGAATTTGGGGACGATCCCTTAGGGTGTATTGATATTATTACTCGATTTCTAAAGTGGGCGGAATGATGTATTTGTATGGGAGGTACCAGAAGGGGCGGGGCCATGTAGCCCATTTTCAATACCGTAAGTAGTTTTGAGAAAATAATAACTCGTGCAAAATTTCAAAACATTTGGTTGCGTCTTTCGAAAGTTATCGTGCGAACCAGCCGGACAGCCACCCGACAGACAGACAGACAGACAGACAGACAGACAGACAGACAGACAGACAGACAGACAGACAGACGGACATGGCTCAAACGACTTAAAAAGTCATGAATCGAATTTGGTTCAAAGAAACCTAGGGTCTAAAGTGACTCCTTCTATGTGTTACACTTTTGGGTCGTATCAAATGATATATACCTTCATCCCTACGGGTGATGGTATAACCAGTTAGAAAGTTTCAGTCGGGCAACCCGACTTACGTTTACCCTTACCCTCAGTAAAACAAATAATTTTCTATTTTATTGATATTATTACTCGATTTCGAAATTGGGCGGAGTGGTACATTTATATGGGAGGTACGTGAAGGGGTGTGTTTAGGCTCCAGATTTATTCTCCATAACTTTATCCTGTTATAGCTTTACTAACTACAGAATTTGCGCACGATTGCGTTGGGTGTGCTGATATTATTACTACATCCCAAAAGTGGGCGGAAAGGTACATTTGTATGGGAGGTACCATAAGGGGCGTGTCTAGACTTCCAATTTTTTCTCCAAAACTTTGGCCTGTTATAATATAACAAAATACAGAATTTGGGCACGATCGTGTCGAGTGTATTGATATTATTACCCT
The DNA here is from genome assembly GCA_964034835.1 of Muscina levida. Lineage (NCBI taxonomy): Eukaryota > Metazoa > Arthropoda > Insecta > Diptera > Muscidae > Muscina > Muscina levida. The sequence continues at coordinate 103,874,319 of OZ035881.1, forward strand.
ATTTCTAAAGTGGGCGGAGTGGTACATTTGTATGGGAGGTACCAGAAGGGGCGTGTCTAGACTTCCAGATTTTTTCTCCAAAACTTTATCCTGCTTAAACTTTACCAAATACAGAATTTGGGCACGATCGCGTTAGGTCTTTTAATAATATTAATCGATTTCTAAAGTGGGCGGTACCAGATGTGTATGGGAGGTACCTGATGGGGCGTGAATAGACTTCCAATTTTTTTCTCTAAAACTTTATCTTGTTATAGCTTTACTCAAAATAGAATTTGGGTAAGATCACGTTTAATTTATTGATATTATTTCTCCATCTCTATAGTGGGCGGAAAGGTAGATTTGTATGGGAGGTACCAGAAGGGGCGTGGCTAGGCTTTCAAAATTTTTTCCAAAACTTTATCCTGTTATAGCTTTACTAAATACAGAATTTGGGGACGATCCCTTAGGGTGTATTGATATTATTACTCGATTTCTAAAGTGGGCGGAATGATGTATTTGTATGGGAGGTACCAGAAGGGGCGGGGCCATGTAGCCCATTTTCAATACCGTAAGTAGTTTTGAGAAAATAATAACTCGTGCAAAATTTCAAAACATTTGGTTGCGTCTTTCGAAAGTTATCGTGCGAACCAGCCGGACAGCCACCCGACAGACAGACAGACAGACAGACAGACAGACAGACAGACAGACAGACAGACAGACAGACAGACAGACAGACAGACAGACAGACAGACAGACGGACATGGCTCAAACGACTTAAAAAGTCATGAATCGAATTTGGTTCAAAGAAACCTAGGGTCTAAAGTGACTCCTTCTATGTGTTACACTTTTGGGTCGTATCAAATGATATATACCTTCATCCCTACGGGTGATGGTATAAATATTCAATGCATATAGATATTTTATATGTGAGTACCTAATACGTCTTTCATGGCACCAAATTATTGGGAAAATATTAATTCTCGGAAATTTGGCGAATTTCTATAGGAGATATCAGCAGGGGCAGCACAACGTGTCCCATTTTTATTTGTAAGCCAACGTTGAATTTACATTAACCTTGTGAGAAATGTGACTAAATTTAATTTAACTTACATGAACAACTATGGTGGCAATTTCCGTCATTTGTATGAAAGATACCAGAAGGGAAGTGTAGAATGCATACCAGAAGAGGTCTGCCGATTTAATCCATTTCTATACTTGAGTCAAACCCTCACAAGCGTACAACTTTCCCAAAATATGGCTGAATTCAGGGTACTCACGAAAAAGATATGTATGTAAAACTATGAGGATGATTTCGGTAATTTGTATGGGATGTACCAGAAGTGGAGTGTCAAGCGTCTTGGTTTTTTGAGGATTCGTCGCTTACCAAAATAAAATATCCTTTAGTTATCTTTGGCGATTTTTTATACTAAATATCAGCAGGGCAGCACAAAATGTCGAATTTTATTTTGTAAGCCAACGTTAAATAAACATTTACCTTGTGAACAAAGTGATTAAATTCAAAGTTGCAGTAAAAAAAAATTTCATTCTGCATTATAAATTATAGAAAATAGCCGACATGTTAATGGTGAGTCTCTACCACCATTTGTCTTGCTGTCTTGGATTGACGGTCGCATTCAAATACGTCGTTATGTTTTTCATTTACCTCTTTCATCAGTAGTGTATAATAGATAGGGTCGCTCTATATGGCGAAAAAATGTTAATGTTTTCTTCTCCCAGTTTTGTATTACTTTGTCTGAAGACAATTTGAGGACATTGTAGCCCTTGATTAACCCTTATGTGGGTGACAAAAAAACACCTTCTCCAGAGTGACAGGCGTACCCGGGTACCCACATACAAATTGTATGAAATTTAGATATTTTTCTCATCGTACTGTACGAAAATCGATATAAACGATGCCTTTATATTTTGTGGCTGTTTTATATCGATTTAACGTACAATACGATGAGAATAATTTCAAAATTTCATACAATTTGTATGTTGGTACCCGGGTACCCTTGTCACTCTAGAGAAGGTGTTTTTTTTGTCACACACATAAGGGCTAACTATCAGTGATCAAATTTAATTTGTTATCTTCCTAAAAAAATTCGGACATTTCTCGAAGAATTAAGCTTCAGAAAGTGTTATTCAAAAAAAAAAAAAATATTTCTTTCATGTAGTTTCATTGATTTTACTTTGGGGCACCCAGGTACCCCTGCCACTCTCTTAAGGGTGTAAAAAGAATATCGATTTGCCACGCTCTTCTAAAGGGATAAAATAAACCCACTCCAATGAAAATATAGAAACAATTAAATGTTAAGAGTTGTCAAAATGTTTAAGCTTTGTAAACCATATGCATCCATTAAATAAATACACTTGAAAATGAAAAGGGTACCCAGGTACCCTGAAACTCACATAAGGGTTAACCATGAACAACGATATTCACCTTGTTTCGAATCGGTACAGCATAATATATACTATAGCGGGGGTCGAACAATCTACAAACTACAAAGCTGAGGGGTGAAAACCTAAACTTATTTTTCGACCCTTTCTAGTGTATAACTTCAACTGTCCAGCATTCTCCATAACCATATTTTCAATAGCTAATTTGCTTTTGGCTTTGACAACGTTTTCTCCTATAATTTAAACAGTCGCATTCGGCTTTAGCCATGTCCTCATTCAAGTACTCAACTAGAATGCGGTTCTTTCTAATACCAGTGTCATATTTAGAATTGGTTCCTCGCAGGCGATGCGCCTAAGCTAATGTCGGACATGCTCTGGCTGTCATTTCGATAATCCGTTTGCTCAGATTTTACCACCCTTTATTTAAAAATAAAACTTTATTCATGCTAAACAACAAACTGTACTTTACCCAAAAAATCTGTGACATTTTGGTAAACACAAGGGAAAATTAGGCTTTTTTCTATTTAAAAGCGTTTTCCTCACCTCCAGTGAGTTATGGTACTGAATTAATCTTGTAGACTTCAGCTATTTATTTAAAAGTGTCAAACTAAGCAGCGTGCCAAATGTCAATATTTGACAAAGTTCTCCTAGGTAATTTGCCAAACTTTGTGTACAATGCTGCCGGTCACAAGTGGCACAATTTCATTTAACTATTGGCCAGACTTTGGATGTCTCGACTGTTTTGTGTTGTTGTTAGGATTTGCGAATTGTATGCTTCAATTCACAAAAGTTTGCTTAATCGCACTGCAGGTAAAGTGGGCACAGTTGGAGCTTAAATAACATTAAAAGTTCTTTAAGCAAGTGAAAGTAACAAGTTAATGTCCTAGAGTAAGCAGTGGTAATTAGGGTAGTAAAGAGAAATTTAAAAGTAAGTTGAAAAACTTTTTAAAATTGTTACAAATAATACAAGACTGCAGCCAACATATCAATCAATAATACTAAATATCATAAACAAATGTATTTTATTTTTTTTGCATTTTCATCATAGATGATTTTTTGCTATGTATTCTTTGCTAAATAAAAATTTAATTTTAGTCCAATTAGTAACAATTAATTATTTTTAATTAACCTTTAACAACCTTTTGTCGTAAAACAAACAACTCTAACTTTTTTGATGGCATTTAATCTATATATATAAAAGTGAACATTTGTTTCTACGTATGTCCACTATAGACTTCAAAACCACCCAACCGATGTGAAACAAACCGGCAACAATAGAAAGACAATCTATCGAGGATCGTTATAGGTTACTAAGACATTGCATTTGAATCATGTGGTCCATTTATTGAGTCGATTTTCGGTTTTCCCATACAAAAAATGTTCAAAAGTTTTAAATTGTGAAGATTTAAATATTGAAATATTTAATAGGCTCTGACAAATACTTCATTTATGTTTGTATATTAGAGCGACTCATTTTGTATGGGGCCAAAAAAAGTATCTTCTGTCCACCCCCCCAAAATTTACCTTGGTTTGTTTTATGATGATTCTCAAAAAATTTCGTGCCTAGGATTAAGATCCAGTGAGCCGGACCGTTTTAAAAAAAAAAACATTTTTTTGAGTTTTTCAGAGATTTTTGATATTTATCTAAAGACAATATGTGCAACATTAGTATCATAGGAAAGAGTTTTTAAAGACGCATCAAAACTTGGCCACAAATGTCCTGACAAGTCCTTTTACAACGATATTCTGCAAAAAAATACGGATTTTTAAGTTTTTAGTACCGACATTTTTCTGAACTGAATGCTATTTAATTCGCGAGAAACGAAACTCATATTTAGACAAGGCATATTTTTTGTTAATTACACCATGTCACAAGAAAACCAATTGTATTTACTTGAAGAATTATTTAGTTGACGATATAGGTTTTGCGGTGAAGATCAGAAGTCTGTATTAAAGATGTACAGTATACACTAAAATAAAGATGTTAGGGAAAAAATCTGAAACACGTGTTTACTTACATCGAATAAGGATAAATATATGTCAATCCACCGTTTAATTCGGAAAAATGTCGCTACTAAAAACTTAAAAATCCATATTTTTGCATCATTTTCCTGAAAAAAGGACTTGCTAAGGACATTTGTGGGCATGTTTTTCATACCATTGGATGCGTCTTTAAAAACTCTTTCCTATGATACTAATATTGCGCATACAGTCTCTAACGAAATATCAAAAATCTTTGAAAAACTCAAAAAAAGACAATTTTTAAAAACCGTCCAGCTTACTGGACCTTAATCCTCGCCACGAAATTTTTAGGCGTTCATCATAAATCAAGCCAAGGTACATTTTAAGGGGTGGAACAAAGATACTTTATTTGGTGAGTCGGTCTAATGTACATAAATTTTCAAACTTATAGGGTGGTACAGCATTCAACCGATGTTCTTCAGGTGTGGTCCACCCTTTCCACACCATTACGAGAAATGGTAATACAATAAGTGACTTTAAATTAGGAGTGGATGCAATATGATTAGGTCAAAAACAGTCGTGCTTTGATTATTAGGCGTGGCCCCGCCCATGGGAGATACTTTGTTAAAGTGCGGTATCCGAAGAACAGGATCGTTAGGCGTGACCCTGCCCGTTAAACGTAATTTGTTATAATGTGATGTCTGAAGAACTATTTTGCGAATGACCATGAAATCTGGTGTGGATTCAATTAAGATAAGTATACGTATTTTAAAGGAAAAAAGAGGCGTTTAAAATAGGGTGTGCAATAAACACGAATATGCGTGATCAAGCTCAAAATGGGTTGCCCTGCCCAATTCTGTCATACAAACGCAAAGATGGAGGACTATAGCACCATTCGACTTGATATTTGATATGGCTTTATTTGAGACATGTATTGTATGTAAAATCAAATACAGGTAGAGCATCGGATTCTATCGGTTTTGATATAGTTGATTTTGTCAAGTGTTTGATCGCAAAACGTGTTGCGTTGAATACTGCATCCTCCTGTAGTGCGCAACTCTTTTGGACGTCGCAGAGTAAAGCAATAAATTGCATTATATAAAAAATCGTTGGAACCCATTGATCGCGCATTACAGGATTTAAGAAGCAATATATGATTGAGATATCCTTCTTAAATTAAATTTAACCAGAAAATATAAGGGAATCGATGTATTGCTACTATGTATTCCAATAATACCGACACCGTTTGCCGTTTGATTTCAAAAGATTACAGTTTCCATTTCAGTTCAGCTGAAGGGCATGTTTACGTGTAGAAAGTCCCACTGATTAACATATGTACACTCCTTTGGTTCTCCTACAGACGTTTTATTAAAAGCTTTGTAATAAATTTCTGTCGTTACAAAAATATTATCCTTTATCATCATATTATCCTTCATTATCTAAAGTTGTTGTTTAACTTCGATGAGAATATCATTCCACCCAAAAAAATAACATTGAAGTCAATACTTCTTTAGGCAGGACGAAGTCTGCCCGGTCAGCTAATTATTATATAATTATATTATTATATTCGTTATGAAATGAATATTCTTCCTCAACTCCCGAAAAGTCGGTCGAAATATCATTATCATTGATAATTATAAAACTTTCGCACAATTTATTTAACCTTTTCAATCCGCATCTAATGTAAAGAAGTGAATTCATAGTGTTCAATATCATTCTATTTCTATTTTTTGTTTTTATAAGGTTCATTTCACTGAAAACTCCTACAACTTCTGCGTTACTAAATGGTAAAACTAGAAACTTCATAACAGAAGAAGACAATTCCTTGAACGGGTTTTCATTTAAATCATTTTTATATTCGTATACACTTATCCAGAAATCAATTATTGAGTTTTTGTTTACCCATTCATATGTACTTATCTTTTGCCATTGCTTTTCTAAAATAGTAATTTCGTCCACCGTGAAATGTTCCATTCGATGTTCAAAATGTTCATATAATTTAATTTTTTTAGTTTTTAAACTGTTTTCTACAGAAAAATAATTGTATTTTTTGGATTTAGAAAATTTGCTGGCAATCGTTGTCTAAGCTGATATATTAACTGAGCTGTAAACTTTCGGGGAATGGGACTTTGCCCAGAGGCTGAAAACTACTGATTGTCACTCACTTGGGAGTGACCAGAAGCGATTCCTTTGTGGCACTGTCCAAGCAGCTAACTACTTCCGGTCCTAGACCAAGTTTTCCCTGGGCAATGACTTCAAAGCAACCGCTTAGAAGTTAGCTAGAGTTAGAAGGCGAAACGTTGAGTAACCTAATCGGCATGCTACCACCGATGCGTCTTAGGAAGTAGGTAACAAAAGTTACTGAAGCTCAACATAGGCTCTCCTAGTGGCCTTGGCAGCCCCAAGAAACTAGGATCGGGAGCGGTGGCCTAATAAGCCACTCTCCTTAAACAAAATTTATTATGAAAACACGAAGAAAAGAAAAAACAAGAACCCCCACAAATGTTGACGACCCCCGCAAACGATATAAGGACCATGATTTAAGGATATGCACCTGAAATGTCCGAACTCTATACAGAGATGGTGCCTCTATCCAACTGGCGGATGTCCTCGACAAATACAAGGCTGACATCACCGCCATACAGGAAATGAGATGGACGGGACAGGGATGCACACGACAAAAGAACTGTGACATCTTCTACAGCTGCCATGCAGAAAGACACGAATTTGGATGTGGTTTCATAGTCGGCAAGAGACTTCGACACCTGATCTCGCGGTTTAACCCTGTAAGTGACCGAATAGCCACCATTCGCATCCGGGCGAAATATTTTTACATCACGCTGATTTGTGTACACGCCCCGACGGAAGATAAAGACGATGAGATTAAAGATGCATTTTACGAGCGCCTAGAGGAAACATACGACCGCTGCCCTGGCCACGACATTAAAATTGTTCTAGGAGACTTTAATGCAATAATAGGAAGGGAAGATGTTCTTGGTCCATCGATCGGTAAATTCAGCCTGCATACCGACACGTCAGACAACGGGTTTAGGCTGGTTAGCTTCGCAGCGGGAAGGAACATGGTAGTGAGTGGAACCAGATTCCAGCACAAAGATATCCACAAGGCAACTTGGCTATCCCCCGATCAAAACACCAAAAATCAAATTGATCATGTAGTAATCGATGGCAGACATGCATCTAGTGTCATGGACGTGCGTGTGATTCGTGGTGCTAATATTGGCTCGGATCATTACCTGGTTGCAGCCAAGGTGCGCACAAGATTGAGCAGAGCGAAAAACGCACGTAACCAAACACAAAGAAAGCTTGACATCGCGAAGCTGCAATCCCCAGAGATAGCTACTGCCTACTCCAACCAGCTCTCCCAACTTTTACGACACAACGCCTCTACTTCTGACGTTCCCGATACACAGTGGCAGCATATTGCGCATTCCATGGCAACCGCCGCAACAACCGTGCTAGGATATGAAAAGCGCAGCTCAGACGAATCCTGGTACGATGAAGAATGTCGCATAGCGTCTGAGGAACTGGATGCTGCTTATAGGGCAACGCTACAGCCAATTGCAACCCATGCTGTTAGGGAACGGCATAAGGAGAAAGCTAAACGGGCGAGACAGCTATTTAGGCGAAAAAAACGTCAGATGAAGGAACGGGAGAACGAGGATATAGAGCGATACAGGGATAGAGGTGAGGCCCGAAAATTTTACCAGAAAATAAGAACAAATGGATACGGTAATGGCCTCCCCACCTGTAAGGACAGTGATGGAAATCTGATCACGGATACGCAGAGTGTGCTGCACATATGGAGAGAACACTTCCAGCAACTGCTGGTTCCAGAAGGCAGCGCACGTGAAGTTATCACGCCAATTGTCGACGACGGCTTAGATTGCCCACCACCAAGTCAAGCCGAGGTAAGAAGAGCAATATCGCGGCTGAAAAACAACAAAGCAGCCGGTGCCGACGGTCTGCCCGCAGAGCTCTTCAAGTCCGGTGGCGAGGAGCTGATAACGAGCATGCACCAGCTCCTGCGCACGGTTTGGCTTAAAGAGTGCATGCCCGACGATTGGAATGTAAGCGTATTATGTCCTGTGCTGAAAAAAGGTGATCCAAGTGTGTGCTCCAACTACCGCGGGATCAGCCTTCTACCCATCGCATATAAGGTCCTGTCGAGTGTGCTATGTGAAAGACTAAAGCCAGTGTTATCCAACCTGATCGGGCCTTATCAGTGTGGCTTTAGACCCGGAATATCAACAACTGACCAGATTTTCACACTTCGGCAAATCCTGGAAAAGACCCAAGAGAAACAGATCGACACGTACCATCTTTTTGTCGACTATAAAGCTGCCTTCGACAGCCCGATACGGCAGAAATTACTCGATGCCATGGCTGAGTTTGGTATTCCAGCGAAGCTGATACGTCTTTGCGGAATGACGCTGACTGACACGAAGTCTTCAGTGAAGATTGGCAAGGACCTTACGGAGCCATTCTATACCAGACGAGGCCTAAAACAAGGCGACGGCCTATCGTGCGATCTCTTCAACATTGTGATGGAGATGATAATGAGAAAAGCTGTAGTAAACACGAGTGGCACTATATTCAACAAAAGCCACATGCTACTCGCGTACGCTGATGACGTAGACATCATCGGTCGAAAACTGCGGGATGTGACTGCAGCCTTCTCAGGTATACAGAAGGAATCAGCGAAAATGGGCCTAACGGTGAAGGAGGACAAAACGAAGTTATTAGTTTCAACGAACAAAGAATCTACTCGTTTGGGAAACTGCGTGAACGTTGACAACTATAATTTCGAGGTGGTAGATAATTTTGTCTACCTAGGCTCCGCCATCAACAAAGCAAATAATGTCAGCCTAGAAATCCGGAGAAGAATCCTGCTTGCAAATAAATGCTACTACGGACTAAGCAAGCGATTCAATGACAAAGCCCTCTCTCGACGAACAAAACTCCAGCTATACCAGATACTGGTTCTACCTGTCTTAATGTATGGCTCAGAATCCTGGGTTATGACACAAGCGGATGAATCGGTTCTGGCGGTATTCGAGAGAAAAATACTCCGTAAAATATATGGGCCCATCATCGTTAACGGAGAGTATCGGCGTCGTATGAATCATGAGCTGTACGAGCTGTACACTGACATTGACGTGGTCAAACGCATTAAGGTGCAACGGCTGCGCTGGCTAGGTCATGTTGTACGCATGGATGAAAATGCTCCAGCTCGAAAAGTCTTCGACAATGAACTCGATGGACGGCGCAGAAGAGGGCGACCAAAACTCCGTTGGAAAGACCAGGTTACTGAGAACCTTACAGAACTCGGTGTGACTAACTGGAGAAGAAGCGCAGAAGATCGAGGCGCCTATAATATTTTTCTACGTGCGGTATATAATCCACTGGGATTGCATAGAAGTACCAGCTAAGTAAGTAAGTAAGTAAACTTTCGGCAAGTAACTCTTATTTCATTATCTTCGTCAGAATTGATAACATCTTTCTTTGATTTTAAAAAATCTTCAAAGTTGTAAATAAAGTATGGTGTTGGAACAAAAAAATTTGATAACCGGGAATTTAAGAGAGCAAATGTGTCAGATAGAATAATGCTAAAAAATGCTAAATTAATAATTGCAAAATGCTAAGAAAAATGCTAAATGCTAAATGAAAATTTTGCGGCTAAATACAAAAATAAAATGCTAAATCAAGCTGCAAAAATGCTAAAATGGTCACACTGAATACGAAAGTAAGTGTAACGGCGCGTTCAGACACTAGGAATCTGTCGAAAAATTTATCTGTCAGGAGTGTTATCGATAACGAATTGCTATCACATTCTAGTTATCGACGACCGTTCACACACAAAAATTGTTTGCACCTCTAAGACATAAATTGCAGTATTTCATCTACGAATCGTATGCATGAAGGCTAGTATATTTTAGTTTTTTTCCTACGAAGGAAACGATATCGCATTTTCGTTCTTATAAAGACAACACTAGAATATCTTTAAGAGAAAAACCTGAGCTGATGTGCTTAAACCTATAGGTTGATGGTAAAAAATTTGAATATTTGCATGGGATTGCCCATATATGTATATACAGATAGTCATAGAAATCCATTTATAATATCTTGTGTCTCCCTGCTCTACGCCGTCCTTCAGGTTCGCCTTCAAACACCTTTCTCGCTGGAGAATTGACATCCATCCTGGCAGCATGACCAGCCATCGTAGTCGTTGCATTCTGACTCTTTTAGCTTCGTCGATGTCGTGGTAAAGCTCATACAGCTCATGGTTCATCCGATGGCGAAACTCGCCTTCGACACAGATAGGTCCATACATTTTTCGGAGTACTTTTCTCTCGAATACTCCCACGATTTGTATGTTCGTTGTCGTAAGCACCCATGATTCGGCTGCATACAAAAGAACGGGTAAGATTAGCACCTGGTAAAGCTGTTTCTTAGTATTCCGAGATAAGGTGGTATTACTAAAATGCTGGCGAAGTCCGTAAAAGCATCTATTGGCTAGCACTATTCTCCGCTTAATTTCTTGGCTGACATTATTTTTTCTTATTGACGGAAGATCCGAGGTAGGTAAACTCATCTACTACCTCAAAACAATAATTTTCAACGTTGACGCTGCGTCCCCATCGAGAGGACTCTTTGTTCGTCAAAATCATTATTTTTGTTTTGTCCTCGTTGACCGCTAAACCCATTTTTGCCGACTCCTTTTCTATTGATGAGGAAACTGCAGTAACGTCCCGAAGATTTCGCCAATGATATCTATATCATCGGCATAGGCTAGTGGCATATGGCTTTTGTGGAATATGGTGCCAGACATGTTGACACCAGCCTTTCTCATCACCTTCTCCATAACTATATTAAATAGTGTACAGGACAGGCTATTACCCTGCCTGAGACCTCTTCATGTGTTGAATGGTTCTTAATGGTAAAAGAATAAAATGTTGTTTAGAATTAGGGAAGAGATAAATGTGTTTTATGGATTAACTCTATCAACTATAAAGCTAATATTGGTTTTTGAAACTATTGCTAAATTTGTAGCTGATGCACATTGAAGTATTTTTTTGATCTAAGCGGCCAAAAATCCAAATCTGAAGTTTAAATAAAACAGTTAAATTGATTGGGAAATGTAGAGGACACTCCATGTATCGAAAAACCATAGTTACAAATTAATTTAATTGAGAGAAATCCAAAAAAACTTAAGTTCAAACTTAATGATTGGAGACTGTGACATGTTTCTGTCTTTTGCGATTTTACGAAAGTATTAAGTTTTCATTAATTTTAAAGCGTTTAATTTTTCCCAAGTGTAAGAAAACAATAAAACTGTTTTTTACTATAAAAATCAATTTTTTATGCTTTAAACAACTAAAACGTTTTTGGCCACTCAGATCATTAAAATACTTCTATTTGTGATGTAAACAGTTTAATGACATAATAAATAACACTGTGCTACACACAAAATATACAGGGGTTCTCATGTAGTATTTCTGTTAGACTGGAGTCCATAGAGTATAGTGGTACTTTTAGTTTTTCTCGGTCACTTCGTTAAGTAATGTTTTTATAGCAAACTAGCGGACCCTGCGAACTTCATCTCGCCCCAGTTTTATGCCTTTAGATAAACTCAGTAGAGAATGTTTGATAAACAATGTTTTTCGATTAGTTTTCCGCCTCAGAAACAAATAACGAAGGCGGTTCTCCAAAACTCGAAAAGGCAACGTTCAACTGACCCGACATAAAACAGGGAAATTCGAGATTAATTTCATATACTTCCAACGATTGGCCTTGCGATTTATTGATTGTCGTCGGGGAATTGGAATGGATGATCAGTTGGAATTATCTAATTCGAAAGATAAGGACTTCCTCTTCTTTGAATTTGTTTTTTATGATCGTCTGAAATCACATTTTTTATCAGATTCATGACGGACAACCGCGTACCGTTGCACAATTTCGGTTGATTTAGATTCCGCAATATGATTATGATCGATCCCACCTTTATCTGTAAATTATGCGGCATATTAAGCGAGTGGAAAATTCGGTCGGATTGTTGGTCGCTTCATCCATTACGGTCACGCTGTAAAAAGATTTGTACGAATGCAGTTCTCAAGCGATTTAACTTTCTAATTTGAAATTGTAGCTATTAATGTATTTATTCTTCTCTGCTAGTAACATACTGCCCGTAAATTAATACAATCGAGATTTTTATAATTTTGTGCAATGTCATGAGTTACTTTTCCAACGATGTGAACTGGCAAAAATTTGCTGGGAACGATATCAATTCAGTCGAAACATCAACCCGAATTTGGCCATTGCCAAGCGCTGGTAGTTGTTTCGGGAATTCAGCAGAAGATGGGAGGTTCTGGAATGAGCCCATAATTTTTTGGTCAATTACAACTTCTTGACGTTTTCAAACATGGTTTAGTAAATCAGCAGCATTAGACATTTTGAGCAAAATCTTAGCCCCACCAAATCGTTTTAAATTCCCTCGTAAATCCTTTATCGTTCGGGCAACTACTTCCAAAGCTCGTTTAGTCGTTATCGAGCATTTATCCGAAATACTCGCCGTTGCGAAATTCTTGGTCATTGTATACTTTGGCCTTTCAACCGTGAGAAGATTCATCGACAGTTTTAAAGTGGAATTTGCAGTTCGAATGCCTTCCAACAATGTGGCAGGTATGCCAGAGGATGCAGCGGCTAACGTTATTTGAGATCTTGACCAAATTGTTGCCGGAATCAACAAAAAATGTCTTAGGTGTCCCACTCGGAGCATCGAGAAAGTAAATGCCTCCAGTTTCATCGTGAATCGTACACGTTCTTGTACTCGGTATTTAACAGCGGCACATTTGTCCGAACTCTTCCGATCAGCTCATCTAGATTATAGTCTTGCTCCCGTTAAAATTCGCGATCGAATGCATTTTGCATCGAACGATTTGACGCTGGCACTCCCAATGTCGGGTTTGACGGATTTTTTATTTAAATATTATTTTTCTCGTTAACAACCAACATTTAACCGAAAATTTTCCACCTAGACATCGTTCAAAACCATCAAATCATGCGAAAATTGCAAAATTTTGTCAATAAAAAAAAAACACATTTTTTGGACTTTTCCGAGATTTTCCCTAAGAATTTTCTATTTTTCCATTCGAAAAGCCATTCCGTAACAACTGCACACAAAATTCCACACAAAAAAACCTATTTTCGATTTTTCCAATTTCCCCACTTTTTCAAAAGATTTTCCCAAAATTATCTTGCATAAAACCCTCATACCAATTACGAACAATTGAATAATAATTGAAAACAAAATTGGCCAGCCGTTCTCCCTTGATGAATTACTACACACTGTTCACACCAAGCAGCACAACGAATTTTCCACCTTTACGTCGTCTAAAATCATCAAATCAAGCGATACAATGAAAAATTTCGATGAAAAAAATCAAAATTTTAGAGTTATTTCAAGAATTTTCCGAGTTTTCCACCAAGAATTTTTCTATTTTTCCATTCTAAAAGTCATTTTGGAATGATTATCCGAAATTTACATTACTTTTTCACATTTACATCATTCAAAATTATCAAAACACAATAAAATGTAAAATTTCGTCGAAAAAAAATAAAAATTTTTGGATTTTTCCTTAATTTTCCAACCAAAATTTTCTGTTTTTCAACCGAATAGCCACTACGGAACAATTGCACACAAAAAGTTATACAAAAACTCAATTTGCGATGCAAAATGTTTCTGAAAAAATCCAAATTTTTCGAGTATTTCCGGAATTTTCCGAGTTTTCCACCGAGAATTTTTCTGTTTCCATTCGGGGAAAGTCATTTCGGAATAATTATCCAAAATTGTTCACTGTTACATCGTCCAAAATTATCAAATCATACGATAATATGCAAAATTTCGTCGAACAACAAATTCAAACTTTTTGAATTTTGCGGAATTTTCCGCATTTTTCAACAAAAATTTTCCATTTTTCTACTTGAAAAGCCATTCTGTAACAATTGCACACAAAATTCCATACAAAAAGGCAATTTTCGATTTTTCCAATTTTCCGACTTTTCCGGAAGATTTTCCAAAAATTTTCTTTCACATAAACCTGCTCCTGCCAATAACGAACAACTTAAAAAAAGTTTGAGCAAAATCGGCCCAGCCGTTCTCAATTGATGAATTACTATACATTTTTGCCACCATTTTTATACCATCACCCTTAGGGATGAAGGTATATATCATTTGATACGAGCCAAAAGTGTAACACATAGAAGGAGTGACTTTAGACAATAGGTTTCTTTGAACCAAATTCGATTCATGACTTTTTAAGTCGTTTGAGCCATGTCCGTCTGTCTGTCTGTCTGTCTGTCTGTCTGTCTGTCTGTCTGTCTGTCTGTCTGTCGGGTGGCTGTCCGGCTGGTTCGCACGATAACTTTCGAAAGACGCAACCAAATCTTTTGAAATTTTGCACGAGTTATTATTTTCTTAAAACTACTTACGGTATTGCAAATGGGCTACATGGCCCCGCCCCTTCTGGTACCTCCCATACAAATACATCATTCCGCCCACTTTAGAAATCGAGTAATAATATCAATACACCCTACGGGATCGTCCCCAAATTCTGTATTTAGTAAAGCTATAAGAGGATAAAGTTTTGGAAAAAATTTTGAAAGCCTAGCCACGCCCATTCTGGTACCTCCCATACAAATCTACCTTTCCGCCCACTATAGAGATGGTGAAAAAATATCAATAAATTAAACGTGATCGGAACCAAATTCTCTTTTAAGTAAAGCTATAACAGGATAAAGTTTTAGAGGAAAAAATTGGAAGTCTGTCCACGCCCCATCTGGTACCTCCCATACACATCTGGTACCGCCCACTTTAGAAATCGATTAATATTATTAAAAGACCTAACGCTATCGTGACCAAATTCTGTATTTGGTAAAGTTTAAGCAGGATAAAGTTTTTGAGAAAAAATCTGGAAGTCTAGACACGCCCCTTCTGGTACCTCCCATACAAATGTTCCACTGCGCCCACTTTAGAAATAAGGTAATAATATCAATACACTCGACACGATCGTGCTCAAATTCGGTATTTTGTTATGTTATAACAGGACAAAGTTTTGGAGAAAAAATTGGAAGTCTAGCGACGCCCCTTATAGTACCTCCCATACAAATGTACCTTTCCGCCCACTTTAGGGATGTAGTAATAATATCAGTACAGCCAACGCAATCGTGCTCAAATTCTGTAATTAGTAAAGCTATAACAGGATAAAGTTATGGAGAATAAATCTAGAAGCCTAACCACACCCCTTCTCGTACCTCCCATACAAATGTACCACTCCGCCCACTTTAGAAATCGTGTAATAATATAATAGAAAATTATTTATTTTACTGAGGGTAAGGGTAAATGTAAGTCGGGCTGCCGGACTGAAACTTTCTAACTGATTTTAATTACAAATCGGTTAATTTCAATAACTCAAGACTTAAACAATATCTTATATTGGGTGATGGTATTTGTCAGTCAGTTTAACTGACTGAAATTTCTGTACTGGTTATATATATAGATTAAGTGAAATGGCGATATTCCCAAAATTACAAGTTCCAAAATCATAAGTCTTCTCTTTGTAAACCGATTTTTAAAAGCTTACATTTGTTGTAAATCTATGACTTTCACCTTTTATTAAAAAAATAATTTTGAAAATCGGTTAAAAAATTAAAAAAAATAATTTTGAAAATCGGTTAAAAAATCATTGGTAATTAGAGATGGGTGAGAGAACCAACTTGCATGGTGACAAAACAAATTTGGCCTATAATGGATATACAGAGGACACGATTTATGCTTAACATGTCCAGAGTCCACCTGAGGAACATTAAAGCTTTAATAACCGGTCACTGGCCGGTTGGTGCCATAAAGTAGTGTACATTTTTTGTACCAAAACTTATTTTATTGCACAAAAAGTTAAATTCAAAATGTGCAATTTATTGTACAAAAGGGACTTTTATTGTACCAATTAATACATTTTATTCTTGCAAAAAATACATTTAATGTACCAAAATGTACTTTTTTTGTAGCAAAAAATTTATTTCTTGTAGTAAAAATTAATATATTATTGTACCAAAAAGTAAAATTTATTTTACCAAACAGTATTATATCAAAAAGTTCTTTTATTTTACCACATAACAGTTTTATTGTATTACAAAATACTTTTATTGTACAAAAAGTACTTTTATTGTAACAAAATTACATTTACTGCATTTAAATAAGAGTATTTTTTTGTACCAAAAATTTCTTCAATGTACCAGAAATGGCTTTTGTTGTTCCAAAATATACTTTTATTGTGTAATTTTTATTTTTGTAAACCAGTGGTATTTTGTCACCCTTGGTAACTGACCTAAAAGGACTACGACAAAGAACAATTTCTAATTGTTCACTAATTATTTAGATTGATCCTAGAGTTAAGACTTGCAATGTCCTTGGTTTTCCTTTATATTACACATTTTTTACCAATTAGGGATATCATTTGATACGGGCAAAAGTGAAAGGCATTAAACGAGACGTGTAAGACTTCTAGTATCTTAAGACCAAATTCGTTTCCGTACTTTTTAAGTCGATTTAGTCATGTCCGTCTTTAGTTGGTGGGCAGGATAACTTGAATACACCTTCACTGATTCCAATGAAACTCTGCAATTGAAAATCAGGACTGCATAAAGTCCAGTTGTGGCAAAAACCTTTCATTTTCTCACAGTTTTGTAAAACTCTCTCAAGCAAAGCGGTCGTCGGTCTCCTCCATAAAAGCGCTCCACAGTGACGAAATTTTCAAGAGCCAGGCTTCTTACTGATATATTCCCCGCGCCCCTCAGACTTGATGTGTTCTCATAGTCAGCCAAAGAAATAAAAACTTCCTTTTGAAACGCCCTGTATATATACCTAGAAGGCACACATCAAAGAATTATCCTATACTACACCCCAGCAATTTTACAACTCCAGCAGTAATTTTTACCATACATTCAATACCTCTCAAAAATCACAGTAAAACTGTATTATAACATACAACCGCAACAAAAACCCCCTACTACCCCAACTGGTATTTACGCTTAAATTAAAATTTCAAGGCAACCACACATCTTACTGACTTAATGCCACTTAAACTTCTACTACAAATTAAATTTACATTTTAAATGTCAAGGTAACATTTTTATGATTCACTTTAAATGCAATTCCAGCCATTGGTTTCATTTTATGTGTCCTAGAAACACTTTCAAATTTATAGTTTTGTTTTTCATTGAGATCTATGTTGCCACAGATCTCGTTAAACATTGCATATATTGTGTATTCTTAGTAATAAAACGAGGATTTCACATACACAGTCGGATGATTTTGTTAAAGTTTGAGAGCGGGGGAAGTTTTTTGAAGCAGGAAATGAAAGACGAAGATTTTAAACAAGATTTTAAATTACAACACGTATAAAATAAGAAATTCCACTTCGTCATCTCCAAAAAACACAAAGAAAGCTAAAGAAGATATACATATTTTATAAGCAGAATATAGGCGCCTGTTTATCCTTACACTCAATTGTCCGGTCTAAAGCAGGATGGGAAGGAATATTCCTTACTTACACACACACAGATGCACTCTTTTATGTAAATGTCATTATTAAACTGCACAAAAAACCAGTACAGAAATTTCAGTCAGGTAAACTGACTGATAAATACCATCACCCAATATAAGATATTGTTGAAGTCTTGAGTTATTGAAATGAATAGATTTTTAATAAAAATACAATTACTTATGTATATTTTTTCCCCTGCTTGTGGTGCAAAATCGTCCAAAACTTTACTTATTTGTGTAGGGGTATAGGTGCCGCTTTGGAATTTATGTGAGAAATATTAATTTTTAAAAAAATTTAATTTTGATAGGGGGTACCACAATAGGTGAACCGATACAGTCCTTATTCATTCCTAACTCGAATTTTCATACGTACAACTTACGAATAATTTGACTGAAAAAAAAGATACTTACAAAAAAAGATATGTATGTAAGACTATAGGGGTGAGTTCGGTCCTTTGAGTGGGAGGTACCAGAAGGGGTGTGTCAAATAGTTAGGTTTTCTGAGGTTTCGCCTCCTATCACAATATAAATTAACCGACTAATTTTCATTACCCCTCAAATGTCCGTTTGGAAGTTATGGGAGAATTATTAATTTTCCAAAAATAGGTAATTTTGTATGGGAGGTACCAGAAGGGGTGACCCGATATAGTCCATATTCACTCCGGATTCATATTTTCATAAGCGTACAAATTACTCATAATTTGTCTGAATTCAGTGTACTTAGAAAAAAGATATGTTTGTAATACTATGGGGGTGAGTTCGGTCATTTGTATGGGAGGTACCAGAAGGGGTGTGTCAAATAGTAAGGTTTTCTAGGGTTTTGCCTCTTATAATAACATAAATTAATCGACCAATTTTCATTACCCCCCAAGAGTCCGTTTGGAAGTTATAGGAGAAATATTAATTTTCCAAAAATAGGTAATTTTGTATGGGAGGTACCAGAAGGCGTGAACTGATATCGTCCATATTCATACCTGAGTCTAATTTTCATAAGCAAACATTTGAGTGATCTCAGTTTACTTACAAAAAAGATATGTATGTAAAACTATAAGGGTCAATTCGGTCATTTGTATGGGAGGTACCAGAAGGGGTGTGTCAAATAGTTAGGCTCTCTGAGATTTCGCCTCCTATCACAACATTAATTTATCGACCAATGTTCATAACCCCCCAAGTGACTGTTTTGAAGTTATTGGAGAAATATATAATTTCCAAAAATAGGTCATTTTGTATGGGAGGTACCAGAAGGCGTGAACCGATATAGTCCATATTCATACCTGAGTCTAATATTTATAAGCAAACATCATACGCAAAATTTGAGTGATCTCAGTTTACTTACAAAAAAGATATGTATGTAAAACTATAAGGGTCAATTCGGTCATTTGTATGGGAGGTACCAGAATGGGTGGGGCACAGGTTTCGGTTTTCTTAGGGTTTGTCTACTTTTGCAAGATAAATAAACTGACCAAATTCAAACATCCTCCGGTTGTCCGTTTGGAATTTATGGAAGAAATATTAATTTTCCAAAAATAGGTAATTTTGTATGGGAGGTACCAGAAGGGGTGGGGCTATTCAGCCCATTTACAATCCCATAAGTTCGTTTTGAAAAATATTGATACTGGTAAATTTTCATACCGATCCGTTAAGGTTTACTCGAGTTATCCTGCTGACCAGCCATCCAGCCAGCCAGCCAGCCAGCCTGCCAGCCAGCCAGCCAGCCAGCCAGCCAGGACAGACGGACATAGCTCATTCTTCTTAAAAAGTTCTGAACGAATTTGGTCTTAAGATACTTGGGGTCTAACTCCTCTCCTTTAATGCGTTACACTTTTTTTTCGTATCAAATGATATATACCCTCATCCCTAAGGGTGATGGTATAACCAGTAAGGCGGTTATCTTCGGCTATGCCGAAGCTCAGATACCCTTCACCATTTGTAAAAATGGTGGTAAAACTGGTTGTTTGCACTACAACTATATTTTGTAACTTTGTACCACAAAACAGTGGAGTTGGGTGAGAAGTGGACGTTACTTTTAGCATCAAACATTAATTTTGTCAATAATTTAGTATCGATTTTGTTCGATTTATCGATAAGTTTATGATTTAGTGAGTTGGGGCTTATTTTTATGAATTTTGTAACTCCCCAAAAAATGGGAAGTTGTGTGGGATGTGAAAGTAGTTTAAATCCGAACATGCTTATCTTAGAAATTAACCTCTGTTTCTGGACAGAAACTTACATACCAAATTTCGACTCGAAAGCTCGTAAACTAAAGGGACATAAAGACGAACACCCCCAAAAAGGGGGAGTTTGTATGGAAGGTGGGAGAAGTATTCGTCGATATTGCTCATCTTACAACGTAAGATTATAGCTTGCATATCAAACTTCTGCTCAATATTTCCTAACCTACGGCTATAATCGCGGGGGCAGTAATGCGGACACTCCTAAATAAAAAGGTAGTTTGAATGGGAGGTGGGAGTAGTTTTTGACCGACATTGCTTATCTTAAAAATTAGCCTCCGCTTAGATATTGAATCTTGCGTACAAAATGTCAGCTTTATACCTCTTAAAATACGGCTGCAATCGCAGGGACAAACTCCGAAAAGGGAGAGTTGTATGGGAGATGAGAGTCGTTTTTGGCCGATCGGTCTCATTTTAATACTCAACCTCCGCTTAGAGCAGAAAAGCTACATACAATATTTTATCTTGATTGCTCTTTAATTACTACTGTAATCGTGGGGACTGACATACGGACACCCCCAAAAAGAGGGACTTAGAACTTAAACTCCGCTTTGAGAAAAGAAGCTTGCACTCCAAATTTCCCCGATATCTCTTAAACTGCGGCTGTAATCGCGGAGACAGACGGACGGACAGACGGTCACCTTTAAATCGACTTTTCGATGCTGATCATTTTTATATATATGGGCGTTACAAATGGAAGAACAAAATTAATATACCCTTCACTCTGTTCATGGGCATGGTGAAGGGTACCCGACAAACATTAACCGAAAATTGATAAATTGTAAAATGTAATCAAATGTTTTGAACAACATCGAGGTAACCCCTAATATTGAAAATAAATGGGTTTGAATGCCACTTGCTTGGCTTTTAACGCATTAGACTATATATGCGGGTAGCGCTGAGTTTATTTTATTTTTTATTCTATCTTAAGTTCACCTAATATTGTAAACTTAGATAAGATAGTGCAATATGTCTTGATCACTTTTGAATGACAATTTAAACCCATGTATAAAAATGTTTGACATTTTAAATTCTATGTTATTCTACAGACAACGTTTTAACGTGTTTGACCATGACATGAAGTTAATGGAGTGACCAAAAATATCTACATTTCTATGCTCACTATAAGATCAACCAGTACAGAAATTTCAGTCAGGTACACTGACTGATAAATACCATCACCCAATATAAGATATTGTTTCAGTTTTGAATAATTGAAATTAATAGATTTTTAATTAAAAAAAAAAATTAACTCTGGCAACTCTGTAACCTCAAGTTGTGTGTTTTTTGTGCTCTGCGAGTTATTTTTTCAAATCAATACTTTTGTCCGTTTATATATTGTGTTACCTATTGGAATAAACGTTTAACATAAAGCTAAGTACTTTGACCATTTCTCAACATCGTGGTGTGCTTGTTGAGTGCTGTTGTAACTTAGTTTCGTTTATTAAAACTTTTGCCTCTGTTTGGGATATATTAACAACAACAACATTTGTTTTGCTGTTTACATGTAGAACCTTATCTGTATGTTGTTGCTTACTTTTTTACGTTCCTTTTAATTCTTGTTTCGTTTATTTCATCGCTTAAGTGTTGTCAACACATCATTTTATTATTATTATAGATTCGTCAGTGTTGATCATTGTAGCGATTTTTCTTTTTTTTAAGCGTTTTATTTTATTTTTTTTTTTTTTTTTTTTTTTTTGTTGTTTATTTATTTTATTTTGTACGAACCACATTTATCTTAATGATGTCGTGTTCAAATAAAAGTTGTTCTATTAAATCTGATAACGAACGTTTACTGTCTTGTTGGTTGTGCGATGATTTGTGTCATACAAAATGTGCGGGAATTGTTGCTAGAGTAGCCGACTGTCTAAATGAGGATCGAGGTATTCGTTGGTGCTGCACCAAATGTAGAAAGATAGAAGTGAGCTTTTATCGTTTCTTTAAGAGTGTGCAGTCAGAGTTTTCGGATATGGAAAGGGATTTGTCGGTGCTCACATACCGTTTCTCTAAGTTTTCGAAAATGTTCAGTGAATATCCGGAGCTGGAGAAATGTATGAACTCTCCATCTAAATCCTCTCCTAAGCGGAAGAAAACTTCGAAAAAAAATATTCCTTCCATTAATCACCCCGGTGTCGCCTTGCTTAATGGAAGTAAATTCGCCCCTCCCTGACAATGGAAAATCTGTTGTTCGTGGGGTATCTGCTCACGTCGCTCCTACTACGAGTTCTGACGCTCTAATGGCCAAATCTTCAAACGATTTGCGGCCGCTTGAGATCGGCGTTGAAACGACGAATATTGCAAGCAATTGTTCACTCTCGACTACGTCGAAGCCAGGGCCTAAGGAGTTAACTGTGATTCCGGCTAGGCGAACAATTTTTATATCTCGTTCCTCGCCCGATATTACTGTCGAGGACATAAATTTTTATATATCGTCTAGAGTTGAGAATATGAGTTCTTTATCATGTTTCAAGATGAAGTCTGCTTTTTCGGAAAGGCTTTCTTCATTTAAAATTGTTGTCCCGGAAAATTTATTTTCGCAAATGCTAGACGCCAATTTTTGGCCTGCAAACGCTTTGGTAAAGGAATTTGTAAATAGGGGCAATGAGAGGCGTTACAACCTAGCGTCGCTGCCAAAGCCTCAATTATCGGCTTCAAAAAACTAAATTCATCTATTAATGTTTTATATCAAAATGTTCGTGGACTAAACACAAAACTTTCAACTCTTTACGTTGATAGTTTTGGATTTGATTTTGATGTAATTGTATTTTCGGAAACTTGGTTAAAGCCTCATATTCTTAATTCGGAGATTTTATGTAATAGATTTTCCATTGCTCGTAGGGATCGATTGGTCAAAACTGGTGGCGGTGTTTTCATTGCCGTACTTAATTCGTTCAATTATGAAATTGTGCAAACGAACATTGATGACATTGAATTTTTGGCAGTGTCGATAAAACTAAGTGTTGCTAAACTTTTTGTCACATGTTCGTACATTCCTCCATCCTCCGATTATAGCTATTTATGAACGGCATTTAGATGCAATTTCTTTTGTAGTAAATATGACTTCTGATATGGATCGTATAATAGTAATGGGTGATTTTAATTTGCCGTTAGTATCATGGTTATGTTTGCCTGATACTAAACACTTAACTCCTTTAACGCCTTCCGATTGGTCTTCTGATTTTGTAATGCGTATTGCTGCAAATAATCTTGTCCAGATTAATAACACTGCAAATTCGATGAATAGAATCCTCGATCTAGTTCTAGTTAATGACTCTGATGTTTTCGAAGTATCTCGTGTTGATCCTCTTACTTGTCCTGAGGACTCATACCATCCAACAATCGGAATTCGATATTCCTATCGAACTGTAAATGTGGGCTTGCGTCTGTCAAATAAGAAAATTTTCTGTTTCTCTCGTGCTAATTATTTATTGCTTAATAGCCTTATCGGAGCAGAAGACTGGGAATCATTATTACTTTGTAATGATCGACTCGGTCTGGACAAGGC
This sequence comes from Muscina levida, assembly GCA_964034835.1. Taxonomy (NCBI): domain Eukaryota; kingdom Metazoa; phylum Arthropoda; class Insecta; order Diptera; family Muscidae; genus Muscina; species Muscina levida. The sequence goes on from OZ035881.1 coordinate 103,898,017, forward strand.
TTTGTTAATCTTTTATGATATTATACGGGATTTCATGGATAAATCTGTGCCCAAGATTACTGTTGACCGTGAACCTGATTCAACCCCTTGGTCCTCTAAATATTTGAGACAACTGAAGAACTTGAAAACTAGGTTGTATAAGAATTACCAGAGGTCAGGTAGTGCATTTGATTATTGCAAGTACTCCATTGCCAGGTGTAAATATAGCGATATGTCTCGTAAATGTTATAAAACTTATTTGGCAAGGGCTGGAAATAATTTGAGGTATAATCCTAAGAGTTTCTATAAATTTGTGAACGCTAAGCGTAAATCCGCATCAACTACTTCAAGAATTGTCATGAATGGTGTTGAGCATTTTGATACACAATCTATCGCAAATTGCTTTGCTGATTTTTTTACCACGGTTTATTCTTCTAGAACATTCCCTAATAACTTTCATTATCCTTTTCCTGTGCGATCATTAGAGCCGTTTGGATTCCCTTATCTCGATCAAATATGGATTCGCCAGAATTTGTCATCTTTGAAACCCACAAACTCCTTTGGTCCCGACGGCATTCCGAATTCTATTTTAAAATATTGTTCAAGTACATTGGCAAAACCATTGACTTTGTTATTTAACGCCTCTTTAAAATTTGGATATTTTCCAGCCATCTGGAAGAGCTCGTATATAATTCCTCTTCATAAGTCTGGTAGCACTATAAGGGTGTCGAATTACAGGGGTATTGCTAAACTCAACGCCATCCCCAAACTTTTTGAAAAATTGGTGACTGATATTATATCTTACAGGGTCTCTTCAATTCTTGATTGTCGGCAACATGTTTTCGTAAGGGCAGGTCTACTGTCACCAATCTGCTACAATTCTCTTCACACGTTATTGAAGGTTTTATTTCGGAATGCAAACCGACGTAATTTATACTGATTTCAGTAAAGCCTTCGACAAGGTAAATCACAAACTCTTACTGCATAAGTTGATTAATATGGTTTCGACAATAATATCATAAAGTGGATTTCTTCTTATCTAATGAACCGCGAACAAATGGTCATGTTCGGCAATTCCATCTCTAAGCCTATTCATGTGACATCTGGCGTTCCCCAGGGAAGCCATTTGGGTCAATTTTATTCTTGTTGTTTATTAATGATCTGCCTAATGCAATAGTGGATTCTAATTGCCTAATGTATGCAGATGATGTCAAGATATATTTATCATATAATAATGCTTCCGATCACGTTCTTCTTCAGAATGATCTTGATCGCTTTGGTAACTTGGTGCGACATTAACTTAATGGAGCTTAACTTGAAAAAGTGTAAAAATATGGTATTCTAACAGGTTGACTCATTTCTAGATTTAGGAATATTACTTGATAGAAAATTAACATTCAATAGTCACATTGTAACAACAGTAAACAAGGCATATGGAGTTCTTCCTTTTATAAAGCGTTGGGCTAAGGGAATTTACTGACCCGTATATTACGAAGAAACTTTTTACGTCACTTGTAAGACCCATTCTGGAGTACGGATCCGTTGTATGGGATCCACAATACGATGTTTATATCAATATGTTAGAGTCGGTTCAAAAACAATTTCTACTGTTCTGTCTCAGGGATCTTCGATGGGATCCAAACTCCAATCTTCCACCATACGTCAGCAGACTGTCTCTAATTAAATTGCCTACTCTATTTAGTAGGCGAAAAATTTTAAATTCTATTACGATTTATAAAATTCTCAGAGGTGATATAAGATCGGAATATATTCTCTCACGAGTTTATCTTAATATCCCATTAAGGACTTCCAGATATTTCAAACCCCTCTACATTTGTTTTAGACGCCATAATTATGCCGTATCTGAACCGCTGCGTAGAATGTGTTCAGACTTCAATGACATTTATGAATTTATCGACTTCTCCACATCCCCAGACTCTATTAAGTCTGTTATAATAACTTATCTCAATACTTAGTCTGTAGGATCTTCATTTTAAATTGTAGTTATCATTATTGTATTCAATTTAATGTAAGATAATAAGTGTATGTTATATACTTTGTTATAATTCTGTTGTTTTTTAGTTTTTTCTATGCTCTTTAGTATGTATGATACATTTAGCATCGGCTGATGATAGTTAATCTGTAGCCGAATATGAACATTCTATATTGTTCGCTCTCCACTACGGACCGGTCCGCAGTGTGTACGTTATCTCCACGTTATGGGGATGAGGCCCCCTCGGTCGGTTGGGCGGGTGTGAGAGGCGGGCGATGGGAACTTTCGTAAATCAACGTACAATGAACGCTTACCTTGGCAAAACTTGTCTGAATTCAGTGTATATACAAAATGATATGTATGTAAAAGGTATGGGAGTGACCAGAAGGGGTGTGTCAAATAGTTAGTGCTTCTGAGGTGTTACCTCATATTATAAGATA
>OZ035881.1:103900628-103939577 GCA_964034835.1 Muscina levida
CGGCCCAGTCACTTGCGACATCAACATGTACTAGTCGGGACACACTTTACAAGCTGTCGGACAGCAAAATGATGCTTTATTGTTTAGTAAGCTATAGGATAGCACATATAAGAAAAAAAATCTGCTCCTTTTGATTCCATAAAAAAAAAATTTACTCAGGGCTGAGCTTCTTTCTTTTAAGAAGAAGTAAACTGTATTCCACCCATGGATACGTGCGGGTCCGCTGACCAAAACCTCGCCCATTTATTAAAAGACTCCCCGAAGTAGGGGGGGGATGTAACGTGACGAAATTATCATTTCGTCCGTACATTATAATATAGTAATAAATACGTCATTTATAACGGGGGTTTTATCTTAGGCTAAGGTAGCTCAGCCACCTCCAGGGTCTTCGCAAGGACCCTCAAAACCTTACGCAATAAAATAGTGGATTTTTCCTGATTAGGGCAAGATATTGTATTTTTATTTACTTATTTTATAATCCACACAATTTAAATAGAACAAAACACTCCAAATCCTTAAGCTAAATGCAGTCTGATAGCCTTAAGATGTTTAATGGCGGGTAATGATGGCTGGGAATTATGCTTGGTCGGTGGCCTCGTATCGTTGATGGCCTCGTATCGTTGATGGTATCTGGTGTAAGGTGCTGCGGTGCCTGGGGTTGTTATCCTTTGTACGGAGAAACGGTCCTTAGACGACGGCGGTTATTCGGTGACGGGAAAACAGGACGGGTTTGACGCGGCAATAATTCGGTGCGGGACACGGGTTGCGGTAATTCGTCGAGGACTCACAGGTGAGTCCTGCTTAGAGATGTGCTTAGGTCCTGTAACGGAAGGATAAGAACAAAAAAAGGCCCTGTCCTTACAACTACACGTTTATACAGACTCAAGGTCCGATTGTACAGGCTTATAGCCCGATTGTACAGACTCGTAGGTCCGATTGTACAGGCCTATAGCCCGGTTGTACAGACTTATTGTCCGATTATACAGGCCTATTGCCCGGTTGTACAGACTTATAGTCCGTTTAACAAAGATGCTTGTCTTCGTACAATCCCAAAGGATCAAGGAGATCAGATAACTTTCCTTGACTTGGCAATAAACTTCGTCTTGGAGGAGTCATCCGACAATCGTTGTGGAAAACGTCGTCTTCTTATATTATATGCGACATGAAATCAATGAGAATTAGGTCGCATGTTATTATATGTCGGTTGCCTGAACGCCACAATTGCATAGAATGTATGTGCTGCTGGTCGATGGTGCTGTTGTGTGTGTCGCGACAGCCTTTGCGTTGCTGGCCAATGATGCTGTGTGTGTTGTGTGGTGGTACGCTATGTCGCGTCTTAGCGCTGGCAGAGCGTCTGGCTGGCGATCGTAGGGAAGCCGGTTCAAATCCCACTGGAGTCGGTTGAAAAATATTTTTTTTTTTTTTGTTAAATTGTTCTATTTAAATCTTTATATATAAAATTCTACCGTACGTGTGTTGTGACTGAACTCCTCCTAAGCGGCTGGACCGATTTGCATAAATTTTTTTGTATGCGTTTGGGTGGCGCCCCGGATGGTTTAGATTTACAATTCGGTCCAATTGGACAAAGGGGCGTGGTACCGCCCATACAACTTGAAAATCAAAAGGGCTATATCTCATGAACTATCAGAGGTATGAAGATGAGATTTGGTATATATGTTGTTGGAGCCGTACTAATTACAGCCAGGGTGAAAGTGGGCGGTGCCACGCCCCCTTTTAAAACATCGCTTTGCAGGCTTTTCCAATAGACAGATTGATACGAAAATTTTACCAAGTGGTACGGTTGACCTGTAGATAGTCCCTGGCTATATTTGGTTGTGATTGGATAAAGGGGCGTGGCACCGCCCATACAACTGGAAAATAAAATGGGCTATATCTCATGAACTATCAGTGGTATGAAGATGAGATTTGGTATAATATGTTGTTGGAGCAGTATTAATTTCTGCCAGGTAGGAAGTGGGTGGTACCACGCCCCCTTTTAAAAAATCGCTATGACGGCTTTTCTTATAGGCCTATATATACGATAGTTTTAGAAAGTGATACTGATGACCTGACCTGACGCCCATACAACTTGAAAGTCAAAAAGGCAATATCTCATGAACTATCAGAGGTATGAAGATGTAATTTGTTACATATGTTATTGTTGCAGTATGAATTACAGTAAGGGTGGAAGTGGGCTGTGCTACACCCCTTTTGAAATAAGTAGTTATAACTGTCAAAATTCCACAATATATTGCAGTTCGCCTGGAGATATGAATAGTAAGGTGGGCCAATTTTTTTATTCGCAAAAATCGTAACCAAAATCGGAATCTACGATGAATTGTTAGAAAATTTCACTAATAAAATTTGTATCTAAAATCAATTCCTAGCTCGCGCTGGAAAGTAGGGAGACTTCAGAAAGAGATTTTTTTGTTTTTAAATGAGCACAAACCGAAAGCTTCTGCGTAAAACTGACTTCCCAACAAACTAAATCAAGTATTAAAGAAGCTCCTATGTATTGGTTAAAAAGTTATGGCCTCAGAGTGTTGGCATACAGAAAACAATGTCAAAAATATACCATTCTCTTCGTCTTGATCTCCAAGCATCGAGTACTTTTCAGGAGAGCGAATCGGTAATAAATCCTATAGATAAAAAGCGCGTTCTGTTCGCCAAACTTATGGAGCCTTTTGTGAAGTTTAGGGCGCATTTAATCATCCATCTGAGCAGCTAATAGAAGCCATTGACGCAGTAGACGTTAGTGTGACAGGGGACTCGAATTTATCGAACCGACGCCGTTCTCATCAACTCGGTTTCTGCAAATGCTGAGGAACGATCTTGGTCTAAATTCATATAAAATCCAACTGGTAGGAGAACTAGAGCAAGTGGACGATCAATTGATTGTTTTTATTTATCATGTCATTGCACATTATTTGAAGGAGAAATGGTTCCAACCCGACGGCGTAATATGCCATACAGCGCGTGAGATCATTACTTTGTTAATCCAAACGTTAGTTGGACCGAATTACCTCAAAAAATGGTGAAACGAGTTCATTATATAGAGAGTATTCGGGTATATTTTTGGTCCGTATGAAAAGAAGACATGGAAAAGAGGTTTTTATGGCTAAAGGCATGAAGCTTCAAACGAAATTTTCATTTGCGGTCAATAGGAGGAGAAGGCATAACAAAAGTGATTTTACGCCCAAAGACATAGTTAGTATACAGACGGTTCCGGCTACCACAGATAAATATAACAATTTAAATTTGATCTTTAGAGGAATTTCTGTTTCCGATTTGTGAAGGAAGTGTTTTTTCTCCCTACATACAGAAAAATCTTAATCTACATGTCGGCACTATAGATATGACTTGGCTAATGAACTTTTTATTAGCATTTACAACAATAAAACTTAATTGGTTAACTTCCATGTTAAGGAGTCACTTGAAATTAGTTTAATAAGTAAATAAACTCAATATAATATTGTCGAGCTTAAAAACCGTTTTCAAAGTACTTTGTAGACCCAAATGTGAAACATTAACAAGTTAATATGCAATAGCAAAGCATTGCCGGGCCCACGAGTATAATATATTTTATTATATTTATTATATTATCATGTACGGACGAAATATTAATTTCGTCACGTTACATCCCCCCCCCCCCCCCCCCCCCCCTCCCACTACTTCAGGGAATCTTTTCACAGATGGACGAGTTTCTGAACGATGTTGTTGACGGCGATGATTGATATTTTTCTTATCTCTATGGTTCTGGTATAGGGTATATCGCTGGTACCCAAAACGCATACGGTGGTAAGCTCTGCGAACTTGGGTTGGGGGCCTTCCTTCATTTATGGTGATGGATTGCTGCTGTTGCAAGCATCTTGGCCGCCGGATGCGCAATTGAGATTCCTACGGGGAATTTCTCTGCTGAGTCGCTGTAGTATTCTGTGTGCCCCGGTCCCTATGACCGGTAGAAATTTCACGTTTAGTTTGAGGACGATGTTCCAACCGGGACTCTGGTAAATTTCGCGCTGGGGTCCTTTTAGTGCTCGTGGCAAGCGATTTGCGGCCATGTGTAGCAGTTAGTGACTCCTGCCGTCCTTCGGAATTGTTTGTTGCGATTATTGGCCGGTTCCTTTGGATCTTTGACCGACAACTTTGCTTTGCCGATGTCCTGCGTGGATTCTTCAATTCCGTGAAGTGCAACGTGGCTCTGGTCTGCTGTTGTGTTGCACGAGAGTTAGATGATATATCTAATAGGATGGAGGATGGTGGTCTAGCTGGTTCCTCCATATTTATCAGGACGTTTTGTTCGTTGAAAAAAAATTCCCTACTCGTTATTGTGTTGAGATGTGCCACACTTACTTCTTTTTCTGGTATTGTGATTCTCCTGCCGTCGAGACTCAGGACACATCCTCTCTGCTGTAGGAAGTCCATGCCTAATATGATGGGTTCAGCTAATGTAGGGATCACTGATGCATTTAATCTGGTTGTTTTATTCGCGTACTCTAGGATATACATTTCGACTGGTGGTCATGCGTTGGTCGGCCATCTCAATCATCCTTTCTCCATGCTATGGTACAACTCCATGCGCTTTGATATGTTGTTTGACCGAGTTGTCAATATAAGTTGATGATGCTCCTGTATCCAGTAATGCCTTAAATTTTCGACCACAGAGACAGGCAGTAATAAGATACCGGTCTTGATTTGCACCTCCAGATTCTGACTCTTTATTCTGGCACAAACACTCCCTAGAGAGTACTCCATTTTGCCCACAGTACGAGCAGAATAGTTTAGGATAGTTGTTGTATTTCCATCTAGTGTGTCCTATATTTTTGCACCGCCAACAGAAGTCCTTTCGTCGATATGTTTTCTCTTTCTGGGACACCATATGGGAGGTGTGGGGCCTTTTGTTACGGGCTTCGTCTCGCTTTAGTAGTTCGAAATCATCTGTTTATCCGATTAAATCATCTAACGTAGTGAAGTCGTTACGACGGACGTAATGGCGGTATTCGGGCCTCAGGCCATCATATATACGGTCTAAGTGGTTCATCGCTCGTAGTTGTGGGTGTTGACGGGCTATAGTGAGCATTGAGAGTACATAATCCTTTGCTCTTTCGCGATTAAATTGTTTTCGGTTATAAAAAGTATTTTCTAGCTCGGAAAGATGTCGTTTTGACAGGAAGAAACGTTCGGCTTCCGCTCGAAACGAAGTCCAGCTTTTTAGGTCCGATCTCTTTATTCGAAACCATTTTAAAATATTTCCTTCTAAAATTCCTAACAGTGTAAATAGCAGACGGTCCAGAGGTATATGATAACATTCAGCTAACTCCTCAAAGCGTTCCAGAAAATCTGGTAGGTCCGCTTCATTCGATAATCTGATACCCCATTTTTGTACTATGTTCATCACTTCGCAATCCGAGAGTTCGGTCTGGCGCCTTTTAGTAGGTATTTGTATTTGGATGGTATCCTGTTCGATCATGGTGTTCTCACCTGCTGCAATCTCTCTCTCTAGGTCGCGTAGCAGATTCTCGGAGCAGATGCTCGTAATCGTTTCATTGGAATGTATTCGGTGAGTTGTTTCCTGAAATATTCCATAGTGTATCCTTCGGTAGGTATTTTAGCCTTTTGGCATTCTTCGACCAATTGGTCCTTCTTCAATAGATACACCCAGGTTAAGGATTCTGCACTTAATAGCTTTGATTCTTGAGTGTTTTCGTTCTTTGGACACGACATATTTTCGCTGGCGGGGGCTTCTCCGCTGGTACTTGCACTAGGATTAGTTTCCATTTTGTCGCCTTTCTCAGTTTCCATTTCAGTTGTTTTTCCGCTTTTCGATTTTTTGTCGTGTCCCTGCTCGGGCGCCATTTATAACGGCGCCCGACCCCCCTGCCCCTGGACCCCTGCCACAGGATCCCTTGTGACTTATAGCCCGATTGTACAATCGGACCTTGAGTCTGTACAATCGGGCAATAGGCCTGTACAATCGGACCTACGAGTCTGTACAATCGGACAATAGGCCTGTACAATCGGACCTACGAGTCTGTACAATCGGGCAATAGGCCTGTACAATCGGACCTACGGGTCTGTACAATCGGGCAATAGGCCTGTACAATCGGACCTACGAGTCTGTACAATCGGGCTATAAGCCTGTACAACCGGACCTTGCGTCTGTATAAACGTGTAGTTGTAGTTCCGTTACCGAATTATTGCCGCGTCAAACCCGTCCTGTTTTCCTGCACCGAATTATTGCCGCGTCAAACCCGTCCTGCTTTCCCGTCACCGAATAACCGCCGTCGTCTAAGGACCGTTTCTCCGTACAAAGGATAACAACCCCAGGCACCGCAGCACCTTACACCAGATACCATCAACGATACGAGGCCACCGACCAAGCATAATCCCCAGCCATCATTACCCGCCATTAAACATCTTAAGGATATCAGACTGCATTTAGCTTAAGGATTTGGAGTGTTTTGTTCTATTTAAATTGTGTGGATTATAAAATAAGTAAATAAAAATACAATATCTTGCCCTAATCAGGGAAAATCCACTATTTTATTTCGTAAGGTTTTGAGGGTCCTTGCGAAGACCCTGGAGGTGGCTGAGCTACCTCAGCCTAAGATAAAACCCCCGTTATAAAACGTACAAAAAAGGCTAATGGCTTCAAGTTCCAGTGCACTTATGCGGTTTTTGCATTTATGCGATGTGCACTTATCCGTAGTTTACTGTATATGAAAACGAAAGGCGAATATAAAGATCTAAAATATTATAAATAAAATTAACAACGAATGAATAAGAAACATAAAATATGCAAATAAATATAAATAAAGTCCCAAACACGTGCAAATGCAAGTGCTACTTCCTTTCAATTAACATTATAAAATTTAATAGTTCTTATCTTGTTTAAAAAAAACTCTGGTCCACAAGCTATTGTGTTGCAAAAATCTGCTTATCCTGAAAAAAATGAGAAAATGGATTTGAGCCTTTTTAGCTAAGCACGGCAGAACATGTAACGTATCCAATGATTAATTGGACGCAGTTCGCAAAATTTTTGGGCAATGGGTAAATTAGCTCATCACCTCGTCACCCAGATTCATACCCCATGGACTTAGTTTTTTGGGGATACCTTAACTGTAAAGTATTCAAAATCAGCCTAATATATCTTGAGATAATAAAGGAAGGTATTCGCGAGGAACCGCATTAACATGTGTGAAGCTGACATTATAATTTTCCGCTCAAAACTGCAACGATGCAAAATAATCAAGGATCACATATTGGAGATACAATTTTTTTAAATTACATCGATGTTTGCTTGCTTTCATAATAAGTAAAACTATTCAGTGAAATTATACCCTCACCCTACGGGTAGGAAGGTATTTATCTTTTGATACGACCGAAAAGTGTAAAGGACTCACTTTAGACTCTAGATTTCTATGAACCAAATTCGATTCATGACTTTTTAAGTCATTTGAGCCATGTCCGTCTGTCTGGCTGTCCGGCTGGTTTTGCACGAGTTAATATTTCTCTAAAACTATGTACGGTATTGAAAATTGGCTACATGGCCCCGCCCCTTCTGGTACCTCGCATACAAATGCATCATTCCGCCCACTTTAGAAATCAAGTAATAATATTAGTATACCCTACGAGATCGTACCCAAATTGTGTATTTAGTTAAGCTGTAACAGGAAAAAAAATTTTGAAAAATTTAAAGTGACTAGTCTTCTGGTACCTCCCATACAAATGTACCACTTCCCCAATTTAGAAATCGAGTAATTTAGAAATAATAATACTAGGCGATTTTATGTTTTACTGAGGATATATGTAAGTCGGGTTTCCCGACTGAAACATTCTTACTGGTTTGATTTAAATGCTCTAATGATATCTTGAATTAATCTGTGGTGCTAAGTCATTTAATTTTTTTATGATACCCTGATACCAACCAAAATATAATTTACCAAATATAATTTTTTGTCTTTTTAGTGAAAAAATAGTTTTAGATCATATCCAACAGTCGGCTTATTAAAAAAATATATGTCATTTAAAATTACCCTTTATCCCTTATCAGGAGCTAAAGTATTTAAATATAATTCCAGCTCTAGCCATCCGCATACTCTCACATAAGCCGTACGGAAATGCAATCCACTTCCACGTATCTGTTAAGCAATTATGGCCGCAATTGAATATTTTACATATAGTATTGTTATCCTTAACAACTTACCGTGAGTTATAACACATCGAACACACACCATTGGTCTGTTATCTTGCTTAGCCATAGTTAACGCTGTGGTTTACCTATAACAGGTGGCAAACTTGCCATCAATACCTGTTGCAAGCTACAACTAAACAATTAAAACTGATAGCTGATCATTAATATTTAGTCTATTATGAATGTTCTTCTAAGTATATAATGATTGAAACGCAGTAATTATCTCTACACGATGGCAAGAGCAGTAGCAGCATTGTGAGTCAAACTGATATTACGTGGCATATAACCATGGCAATTTCCACTTTAATATAATGTGCGTTTGTGATAATTTATTATTATATATTTACGCATATTATTGGTACAGCTTTAGGTATTTTTTCATGGAAACACGACCATTATCTTGCTATATTATTGTGCGTGGCAAATTTTATAGACGATACAATGATTGACGTGTGCGTCACCTTAACACCCGCAAATACTCACAGCTACCTCAGCATATGCCATGAGCAGTTGAATATTTTTAAACCCTCGTACTAACCGTTAGGGATTCATTAGAATTATGTTCCAACTAACACGTTGCCGCACAAATTCACAAGAGGCACACTCGTAGTTGCATGCAGCGCAATTGTTTTGTTTAGTGGCACAATAAACAACAACATAATATAGAATTAAATAGAATATTAATAGTTGCCTGTTATTTCCCAACGCTTGACGCGTCACCATCAACAATATCTCAGCTGGAATGAGCATTTGGCACAGTGTTCGTGTGAGATCACATGCAACTATATGTCGCACAACGACGTACAATGTCATAATGACTTCATGATGTGCGGCTGCTGTATTTCACAGTTTTGCTCCAGTATTTGCAAGGAAAAATTAAAAATCGCAAGCCATAAATATCCAGTGTTTTTCTTGTTATAATTTAAATGTTTAACAAGGCGAAAAACACACACCTACCCACCCGATTTGCAAGCTAATTTTTTTTTGTTGTGTTTAAATTATTTTTCTGAGCTTTCTGTTTTGTGTATTTTTAGGGGCTAATAACACTGTGCTACACACAAAATATACAGGGGTTCTCATGTAGCATTTCTGTTAGACTGGAGTCCATAGAGTAAAGTGATACTTTTAGTTTTTCTCGGTCACTTCGTTAAGTAAGGTTTTTATAGCAAAGTAAGTGAAATGGCGATATTCCTTAAATTACAAGTTCCAAAACTCATAAGTCTTCTCTTTGTAAACCGATCTTCAAAATCTTACATCTGTTGTAAAGCTATGACTTTCACCTTTTATTAAAAAAAAGAATTTTGAAAATCGGTTAAAAAATAGTGAAACGGCGGCTGTTTAAGCAAAACAACCTCGAAAAAAAATTGCGAATTCTCATTTTCTCAACGCTCTCAGTTGATCATGCAGCAGCGCAATATATATTTTTTATTTTTGTATTATGCTATATTAAAGTAGCTTTCTAAAATAGGTAAGTTTATAAGAATCGGTGAAAAAATGAATGAGTTATGCTAATTTTTGTAATATATTTTTCGACATTCTTTGGAATATGTAGTACGAATTACTTGTTGTGATACGTATACGTCACATGTATTTGTACAAAGTGACACACACACTCTAAGGAAAAACCACAAAATAACGCGAACATGTTATTACAAAATTTAGCATAACTCAGTCATTTTTCCACCGATTCTTATAAACTTACCTATTTTAGAAAGCTACTTTAATATAGCATAATACAAAAATAAAAAATATATATTGCGCTGCTGCATGATCAACTGAGAGCGTTGAGAAAATGAGAATTCGCAATTTTTTTTCGAGGTTGTTTTGCTTAAACAGCCGCCGTTTCACTATTTTTTAACCGATTTTCAAAATTCTTTTTTTTAATAAAAGGTGAAAGTCATAGCTTTACAACAGATGTAAGATTTTGAAGATCGGTTTACAAAGAGAAGACTTATGAATTTTGGAACTTGTAATTTAAGGAATATCGCCATTTCACTTACTTTGCTATAAAAACCTTACTTAACGAAGTGACCAAGAAAAACTAAAAGTATCACTTTACTCTATGGACTCCAGTCTAACAGAAATGCTACATGAGAACCCCTGTATATTTTTTTTCTTCACATTTGTATCACTGTGTAATTAATTACTGCAATCACATGCATTTAATATATCCAAAAATACTTTAGACGAGGGCTGAATGCAAATTATCTAAGTATTTACTACGTTTTGGAAATTTGGGAGAATTATACAGTATGACAATATAAAGTGAAGGCGATATACGCGAGACGTGATACTATTTTTCTGGTAGGCGCTGCTGAGTAAAACAAGAATCTGTTTTTGAAATTTCTCTAAGTCACCCAAAATGTTGAGTTACGAGTAAAAAACCGGATTTTCGTAACTTAAGGGACTTATAAGCAAGTAAAGTGGGTGAATATCAGCCGAATTTCTGTTTCTCAACGGATTTGGAAAGAACAACAATATATATTTATACTAGCTTTCCCGGCATGCGTTGCTTCACCCGTACTTACAATGAATCTTCTTATGAATTTAATGAATACAGATAAAATGCAAACGCTTCATAAGACGAACCAACACCTCATTTATGTGATTGTAGCTTTATGCCATTGGTATATGTAATGATACCGCTTTAATCCCTTTTTATCCCGTAAAGTTCGATAAGTTCGTAACGCACAACTAAAATGGACTGGTACCCCCTCTAATTCTATGCCAATATACGATTATAGCTTTAGCTGTTTGGTCTGGGTAATGGTACCAGTTATTTTTAAAAACCCCATCTGGCGGCTCTTTTTTTTCTGTAGGAAGCAATGCTAAATACATTTTCGTTACTCTACCTCTAGGCATTTGTTCTGGGCGATAGCACCAGTTTCATCCCTTTTTCGGTATTTTTACAGATAGAGAACGAATTTCGAAAAATTACTTCATATCGCACAAATAAAATATTCACTTACATTTTTCCGACTACACCTGTAGCTGTTAAGTTCCAGTTTCATTACGGCTTTTTGATACACGTAAATAGTACGAAATTCGAAAACCGTCCTTGCTTCATTCTAATTCTGCAGGGAGCAATCCCATATCAATTATCATGAGTTTATCCCAGTAATATCGGATTTCGAAAAAACCTTTAATCCAATTTGATAGTGAGCATACCCATAACAATTTGCTTTAACCAATTGGTCTGGGTGATGTAATTTTTTAAGCAATTTTTTATGTATATATTATGGAAATGTTATTACAATTGTTCCGTTAATATAACCGACATAACAATTTTTCAAATTGGGCGTGGCACCGCCCATTTCCCAGCGAGCTGTAATTCCCCATGTACCATTTACATATGTAGCAAATCTTATCCTCATACCTTTAATGGCTCGTGAAATATGACCGAATGAAATTTTGGTTTGTGTCTAATTATGTTTTCGTGAGATAAAGATTTAATCAAAAGGGGCGTGGCACCACCGAGATGTAATACCCTATGTACCATTAAATATGTAGTAAATCTCATCTTCACACCTCTAATGGCTCCTGAGATATGACCGATTCAAATTTCGGTTTGTGTGGGCGGTGCCACGCCCCTTTGTCTAATTATGTTTCCATTAAGCCTATTATAGAGGCCCTATGCACATTATAACACAAAGAAAATATAATTACAATCGGTCTATTTATTTGGCCAATGTAACAATTTTTTAAGAAGGGGTGTGGCACAGCCCACTTCCACAAACAAAGTAATTGTTCTCATACGACTGATATACGTATCAAATCTCGACTTTGTACCTATAATGGTTTAAAAGATACAGACATTTTAAAATTCGAGTTATATGGGGCGGTGCCACGCCTATTTTACCCTCATGCATTCCGAATTTCTAAAAATCCCGTCTTAGTGCGCGCCTACGTCATAAAAGGATCCTACATTCCAAATATCACGGTCCAGCTCTAGCCGTTTGGGCTGGGGAGTGATCAGTCAGACAACCAAGCCTTTTATATATATAGATGAGTAAAACGCAAATTTTTTTGTACAAATCGATGAACAAATGGTTAAGTTATTCATGTTTGTCGAGAAATTCACCAAATTATTCAGCGGTATTCAGAAAATCATTTTTAAATTTCATATCAACTTCTATTGTAACTTTTCTTTCACCTCTAATTTCTTTCATATATGATCATTTTTTTACAAAACCCTAATGAATCAATGCCCTAATGTCCTCTTGTTAAAAATATTATTAAAAATTAACGTCATAAACTGCTGTTTTTAATAGCACTAAAGGTATAACTGCACCAGAAGCGATTCCTTTGTGGCACTGTCCAAGCAGCTAACTACTTCCGGTCTTAGACAAAGTATTCCCCGGGCAATGACTTTAAAGCAACCGCTTAGAAGTTAGCTAGAGTTAGAAGGCGAAAAGTTGAGTAACCTAATCGGCATGCTACCACCGATGCGTCTTAGGAAGTAGGTAACAGAAGTTACTGAAGCTCAACACAGGCTCTCCTAGTGGCTTTGGCAGCCCCAAGAAACTAGGATCGGGAGCGGTGGCCTAATAAGCCACTCTCCTTAAACAAAATTTATTATGAAAACACGGAGAATAAATAAAAGAAGAACCATGATTTATGGATATGCACCTGGAATGTCCGAACTCTTTACAGAGATGGTGCCTCTATCCAACTGGCGGATGTCCTCGACAAATACAAGGCTGACATCACCGCCATACAGGAAATGAGATGGAAGGGACAGGGATGCACACGACGAAAGAACTGTGACATCTTTTACAGCTGCTATGCAGAAAGACACGAATTTGGACCGAATAGCTACCATTCGCATCCGGGCGAAATATTTTTACATCAATCTGATTTGTGTACACGCCCCGACGGAAGATAAAGACGATGAAATTAAAGATGCATTTTACGAGCGCCTAGAGGAAATATACGACCGCTGCCCTGGCCACGACTTACAAATTGTTCTTGGTAGACTTTAATGCAAAAATAGGAAGGGAAGATGTCCTTGGTCCATCGATCGGTAAATTCAGCCTGCATACCGACACGTCAGACAACGGGTTTAGGCTGGTTAGCTTCGCAGCGGGAAGGAACATGGTAGTGAGTGGAACCAGATTCCAGCACAAAGATATCCACAAGGCAACTTGGCTATCCCCCGATCAAAACACCAAAAATCAAATTGATAATGTGGTAATTGATGGCAGGCATGCATCTAGTGTCATGGACATGCGTGTGATCCGTGGTGCTAATATTGGCTCGGATCATTACCTGGTTGCAGCCAAGGTGCGCACAAGATTGAGCAGAGCGAAAAACGCACGTAACCAAACACAAAGAAACCTGAACATCGCGAAGCTGCAAACCCCAGAGATTGCTACTGCCTACTCCAACCAGCTCTGCCAATTACTACGACACAACGCCTCTACTTCTGACGTTCCCGATACACAGTGGCAGCATATTGCGCATTCCATGGCAACCGCCGCAACAACCGTCCTAAGATATGAAAAGCGGCGCTCAGACGAATCCTGGTACGATGAAGAATGTCGCATAGCGTCTGAGGAACAGGATGCTGCTTATAGGGCAACGCTACAGCCAATTGTAACCCGTGCTGTTAGGGAACGGTATAAGGAGAAAGCAAAACGGGCGAGACAGCTATTTAGGCGAAAAAAACGTCAGATGAAGGAACTGGAGAACGAGGATATAGAGCGATACAGGGATAGAGGTGAGGCCCGAAAATTTTACCAGAAAGTAAGAGCAAATGGATACTGTAATGGCCTCCCCACCTGAAAGGACTGTGATGGAAATCTGGTCACGGATACTCAGAGTGGGCTGCAAATATGGAGAGAACACTTCCAGCAACTGCTGGTTCCAGAAGGCAGCGCACGTGAAGTTATCCCGCCAATTGTCGACGACGGCTTAGATTGCCCACCACCAAGTCAAGCCGAGGTAAGAAGAGCAATATCGTGGCTGAAAAACAACAAAGCAGCCGGTGCCGACGGTCTGCCGGCGGAGCTCTTCAAGTCCAGTGGCGAGGAGCTGATAACGTACATGCACCAGCTCCGGCGCACGGTTTGGCTTAAAGAGTGCATGCCCGACGATTGGAATGTAAGCGTATTATGTCCTGTGCTGAAAAAAGGTGATCCAAGTGTGTGCTCCAACTATCGCGGGTGTGCTATGTGAAAGACTAAAGCCAGTGTTATCCAACCTGATCGGGCCTTATCAGTGTGGCTTTAGACCTGGAAAATCAACAACTGACCAGATTTTCACACTTCGGCAAATCCTGGAAAAGACCCAAGAGAAACAGATCGACACGTATCATCTTTTTGTCGACTATAAAGCTGCCTTCGACAGCCCGATAAGGCATAAATTACTCGAAGCCATGGCTGAGTTTGGTATTCCAGCGAAGCTAATACGTCTTTGCGGAATGACGCTGACTGACACGAAGTCTTCAGTGAAGATTGGCAAGAAGGAATCAGCGAAAATGGGCCTAACAGTGAACGAGGACAAAACGAAGTTATTAGTTTCAACGAACAAAGAATCTATTCGTTTGGGAAACTACGTGAACGTTGACAACTATAATTTCGAGGTGGTAGATAATTTTGTCTACCTAGGCTCCGCCATCAACAAAGCAACTAATGTCAGCCTAGAAATCCGGAGAAGAATCCTGCTTGCAAATAATAGCTACTACGGACTAAGCAAGCGATTCAATGACAGAGCCCTCTCTCGACGAACAAAACTCCAGCTATACCAGATACTGGTTCTACCTGTCTTAATGTATGGCTCAGAATCCTGGGTTATGACACAAGCGGTTGAATCGGTTCTGGCGGTATTCGAGAGAAAAATACTCCGTAAAATATATGGGCCCATAATCGTTAACGGAGAGTATCGGCGTCGTATGAATCATGAGCTATACGAGCTGTACACTGACATTGACGTGGTCAAACGCATTAAGGTGCAACGGTTTTGCGTTGGCTAGGTCATATTGTACGCATGGACGAAAATGCTCCAGCTCGAAAAGTCTTCGACAATGAACTCGATGGACGGCGCAGAAGGGGGCGACCAAAACTCCGTTGGAAAGACCAGGTTACTGAGAACCTTACAGAACTCGGTGTGACTAACTGGAGAAGATGCGCAGAAGATCGAGGCGCTTATAATATTCTTCTACGTGCGGTATATAATCCACTGGGATTGCATAGAAGTACCTGCTAAGTAAGTAAGTAAGTCAAGGTATAACTGACCTTTAACCACATTCTCCATCCATCCGTCATATATTTTTATAAATGGTATTCACATTTCATGTGAACAATGGGAGCAGTCAGTTTTTTAGCTAAACATATAAAAAAACCCTGGAATTTGTGTTATAATTTTGAATTTTATTGCACACAAATAACACTGCACAGCAACACGAAAACAAGACAATATAATGAACACTTGTGTAAACATACTAACACTCTAACACAATTATTGTATGGCTTTATTATGTTACGTATGTACATGTAAGTATTGTTCTTGTGTGAACTACGTCGTTTTAAGAGTGAGTATGTAGTATGTATGTGTTGGCATTGCATGCACAAAATGCTCTCAGGGCTTTTACAATTTGTATAATTTTGTCATTGTTGAGGATTTTTTTTAAATAAAGAAAATTTGCATTTCGGCGATATTTTGTGATTGTTTATTGTGTGCATGCGTACTGTCGCTATACTCTTTGGCTCTCGTTTGTGTTCAAACACAATAAATATGTTTTTAATAATGGGCGGTCTAGCGGGTTTTATTTTCTGTTATAACTTTAATATTAATCAGTATAATATTTGTATTTTACAACGCATAATTATGATAAATTCGGGCTGCCAAAGCACTTCAGTAAATGTTCGGTAATAACATGTACAGATTAAAATGACATTAAAAATGTACAGTAGTATAAATATGATGTTGTTACTTTTTCGATGCTGTTACTATGGTACGACTGCTATATTGCAGCATTGTAGTTAATTGGCTTTACGATGAACAATCGGAGGCCTTATGCTGTCATTGCGTAGTGGTTTATCAAAATGCTAACTAAACGAGAGTCCTCAAAAATACAGAGGCAGGAGAAAATTTTTCTGTTACACTTTTTGTAAAATAATCCTCTGGCATAGAGTTTGTAATCGAAAAAGCGTTTATACTCATAATTGTTTAAATTATGAGTAATTGCCTCTATGGTAATTGTTGTAGTCATTGCCGTTCGCCGTACTGGACAGAGTGGACATTGAGCAATATATTGCTGCCGTTATGGCAGAGTTAGCGAGGCAACCCACTTTAGGCAGGAGTTTCTACTAAGGCGTTGATTTCATAACTCCTTACTTAAAAAATGGTGTAAGTTTGAGAACAACTTACCTATCGTGGTTTTAATATAAGTGATGTATTTAAAACTGCAAAGATAAGAAAGATTTAAATAAGAAATTAGTTTATATTTTCGCGACACTTGTATATACATATACACATCAAATACATACTGCATATGAATATTATATATATTCAAAACAAAAACAATAGAAATATCCTTGTATATTGCCCTGGATGACCATAACCTACATTGGTTGACCACTTGTGGGTCATCAATTTACCTTTCTTTATGTTATACCCACACACACAAACTAAGGTAAAAAGCTATAAATCACCTTAACCTCTACATAACGTATATCCTTTGATAATTTGTTTTAAAAAAATGTCCTATTTCTAGGCACATTCGATTGTAAACTTAACAAAAACTGTATAAAATAGTTCAATGTGAAAATTCTATGGCCTTAAACTATAATGATTTATTATATTACATTGTGGTCGCTCCTAGCCAAAAAAAGGCAAACAACCAAATTGAAAATAAATTGTATCCTTTATTTAGCACTTTATTATTTTCAAATTATTAAAAGTTTATTCAGTTTAAACAATTTATATAGACCACATATTTATTTATATATTTGGTAGATAGGTTGTGATTGTTCCTCTAATTGGCCAAACCAATTAAGTTTGAATTAATTAAACTTTTTTATAGCGAAAAATTAAAATTCAATATTTTGTAAAGGCAAGCGGAGATTAAACTGCAGCGAAGTAAATGAGGTCACAGTAGGGTAGAAATTTTAAGAAATTCTTCAGTAATTCTAAAAGACTTGCATCATAAAGATGTGAAGCAGACAGAAAGTTGGCTTAGTATAAAATAGTATTTTTGTTTTGAGAAGAAGATTTCTTTAAAAATCTTATATATATTTATTTTATTACGTTGGTACAAATACTTTTTACCATGATAAGATCGCGACTATCCAGCACTTAAGCCACCTTACTGTCTTTGGGGTGGGGCAAACGGCGTTTCAGAATCGGTAAATATCCGCTAAATAACAATAAAGTTGTAAGGACTTTAATTTTGTATAAATCTGTCTGGATTAGTTAAAACCTATGGTAATATTAACATTGAAATTTCATAACTTGCGTATGCATATTATTCAAGTAAAGGTTTTTCGAAAAGTCGATACTACAATAGTAGCCATATTTTAATAACATTAAGTATCAAATATTGAAACTTTCATCCGAAATCTCGCTGTATTACATGTGAAAGATCACGGTGGCAGATGAAAGAAGTGCTCTTCTAATAATTTCATTATTTTATTGTAAATTGCGCTAAGAGAGCATACAAAGGGCACACATCTTTGTGTTACGTATTATCGCAGCAAAAAAACACAAGTCCTACTCAAAGAAAAAATTTTGAAGTAAAAACGAATTAGTAGGAGAGTACAATTGTGTATTATAAGTCGTACTGGTAAAAAAAAATACTTTTAATGAACTACAAAATACTTTTGGTGTACCAAAAGTGTACGTTTCGTGTATCGAAAGTGTATGTTTCGTGTACCATTGTTTTGTCAAAAAAAACTTTTACTATACCAAAAATACTTACTTCAATTGTGCCAAAAAATACTCCTATACCAAATATTCCTTTTATTGTATCAAATAATCTTTTTTTGTACCAAAAAGGACTATCGTTTAACCAAAAAGTACTTCAGTTGTAACACAATGTAACTACAGTGTACTAATAAGTACTGTAAACGTACTTTAGTTACATCCTGAATATCTTACATACGCTTATTTTAAGGACATTTTTCAATAAAGACCATATTACAATTAATACCACCATCAATATGTGATAAAACCGAACCAAAAATGTTCCATACTATTATAGTTGGAGCTAGAGGGTTAAAATGTTCCGAAGAAATATTTTCCTGAAAATTTTAAAATAAGTCTCCGAAGATATGAACTATCCCAAATGTGTTTTTACACATGATAATTGATATATTTTGATTCGACTTCCCGGCAGCGGAAAAGACGAGGCATTGTAAAAATATGCCTGCAAATATGCCTTCAAAGGCATTTTGTTGACATTCAAATACGCCTTCCATTTCCAGGCATATATACAGGCTACAACACTGTGCAACAACCAAAATCGGAATGGGATGAAACCAAAGGCAAATGAAAATTTACATCATACATAACAAAACTCTCAATGGTTTTTTTTTAGTTAGCGCAAGATTTTTTTTACACCCATTTGAAGTCGGCGGATTTGCAACGCTTGCTAACAAGAAAAATTTCATTAAACTAGTAAGGCGGTTATCTTCGGCTATGCCGAAGCTCAGGTACCCTTCACCATTTGTAAAAGTGTTGGTAAAACTGGTTATTTGCACTATATCTATATTTTACTAGCGGACCCGGCGAACTTCGTCTCGCCCCAATTTATTGCCTTCAGATAAACTTAGTAGAGAGTAGTATGATAAACAATGTTTTTCGATTAGTTTTCCACCGCAAAAACAAACAACGAAGGCGGTTCTACAAAACTCGAAAAGGCAACGTACAGCTGACCGCAGGTAAAACCGGGAAATTCGATATTAATCTCACATACTTCCAACGATTGGCCTTGCGATTTATTGATTGTCGTCGGTGAATTGGAATGGATGATCAGTTGGAATTGTCTGATTCGTAAAATAAGGACTTTCTCTTCTTTGAATTTGTTCTTGACGATCGTCTGAAATCAATTTTTTTTATCAGATTCTTGACGGACAACCGCGTACCGTTGCACAATTTCGGTTGATTCAGATTCCGCAATATGATTATGATCGATCCCACCTTTATCTGTTAATTATAGGACACATGAAGCGAGTGGAAAATTCGGTCGGATTGTTGGTCGCACTCGGTGCCTCCAGTTTCATCGTGAATCGTACACGTTCTTGTACTCGGTATTTAACAGCGGTTTTTCGAACTCTTCCGGTCAGCTCATCTAGATTATAGTCTTGCTCCCGTTAAAACTCGCGATCGAATGCATATTGCATCGAACGATTTGGCGGGTTCGACGGATTTTTTATATAAATATTATTTATCTCGTTACCAATCAACATTTAACCGAAATTTTCCATATAAACATCGTTCAAAACCATCATAAAATTTTTTGCACTTTTCCGGAATTTTCCGAGTTTTCACTAAGAATTTTCTATTTTTCCACTCGAAAAGCCATTTCCTAACAACTGCACACAAAATTCCATACAAAAAATCAATTTTGGATTTCTCAAATTTTCCGACTTTTCCGAAGAATTTTCCCAAAATGATCTTGATAAAAATTTATCAAAATGGCCCAGCCGTTCTCTCTTGATGAATTACTACACACTGTTCACACCGTTTTCATACATATAGATTTACAATAAACCGAATTTTTCCAAGCATCACAACGAATTTTCCACTTTTACGTTGTCTAAAATCATCAAATCAAGCGATACAATGAAAAATTTCGTCGAAAAAATCAAAAATTTTCGAGTTTTTTTCAGAATTTTTCGAGTTTTCCACCAAGAATTTTTCTATTTTTCCAATCGAAAAGTCATTTCGGAATAATTATCCGAAATTTTCACATTTACATCATTTAAAATTATCAAAACACAATAAAATGTAAAATTTCGTCGAAAAAAAAATTAAAATTTTTGGAATTTTTTCATAATTTTCCAACCAAAATTTTCTATTTTTTCAACCGAAAAGCCACTGCGGAACAATTGCACACAAAATGTTATATTCAATTTACGATGCAAAATGTTTCCGAAAAAATCAAAATTTTTCGAGTTTTTCCGGAATTTTCCGAGTTTTTCACCGAGAATTTTTCTATGTTTTCATTCGGAAAGTCATTTCGGAATAATTATCCAAAATTGTTCACTGTTACATCGTCCAAAATTATCAAATCATACAATAATATGCATAATTTCGTTGAAAAAAACAAATTCAAACTTTTTGAATTTTTCCGGAATTTTCCGAATATTCCAACAATTTTTTTTTATATTTCCATTTGAAAAATCATTCGTAACAATTGCACACAAAATTCCATACAAAAAAGCAATTTTCGGTTTCCGACTTTTCCGGAGAAATTTCCCAAAATTTTTCTTTTACATAAACCTTCTCCTGGCAATTACGAACAACTGAAAAAAATTTTTAGCAAAATCGGTCCAGCCGTTCTCAATTGATGAATTACTATACATTTTTGCCACCATTTTTATATATATAGATTGGCATACCTACCACGCCTCCTTATATACAAAAATATTGTGTTAAAAATTAATAAAAATTATGTAATCATTTAATATGGAAACAATTCGCATATGTTTTTTATTGCAGTTCTTCTATAAATGCTCTTTTGCAGGCCTGCAAGCTAGGAACTTATTAGGCATGCCTACAGAAACGCCTTCAATGAGAAAGGGAATGTGCAGGCCTTGCCTGCCTATGGCGCCCTATTTTAATTTGAAAGTGTTCAGTGTTAGGCATCCCATAGCCTCGCAAGCCCGGCAATAATCGTCTTTTCCACATAGGCACGTTCGGAAGCTGTCTTTGATTCGAAGCTATCAGTCCATTGATAGTCACAGCTTGAGTTTTGCATCACAATCTCATACACAATCATATAATACTTTTGTGTGCCTGCGTTCGGTTTTGACTGACACTATTTAAAAAAAAAATTTGGCTGGTAATTTTTGGAGCTAACTTTTAGAACAATGTACTTAATTTTTAACTTTAATTTTGCACATATATTTGCTATCAATAAGACATTTGTGCAATAATCAAGTTCGCTTTAATTATAGCGATTACTTTTTATACATATTTCAAAATAACATTCATAGATTTTACTACAGACGAAATACAAAAGATATACATATTCTAAAAAAATGTGCTATAGTATATTTGGTCGAACGTTAAGCTTCTTCCATTGCAAACAATTCAACACATATGTATTTGCATTTCTATAGCCTGCCGAGGAGAGTGTTCCACAGACATTTACAAATATTGGTATTTATATTTTTATTAGTCTCTATATGTGAGAGCTAGTGTATGTATATTTATTGATTTACATGCGTAAATGTAAATAAACATTAGTATGCAAATCCTATTTACTTATTCATGTGCACACCAGTCGTAAGGATTGCTCCGGTGATGTTCAATTTTTGCAAACAAATAGGGAATAACATTGGGCAAAACATATCTTATTGTGTTTTTATGATATAAGATTAAATGTTTATGAATACATATTTAAATGTATTTTTTCCTTTTTTCCTTTTCAGTGTTGATGGCTATAACTGTGAAGCAGAACGGCAAAAACAATCACTATTTTACATTTAAACAGTGTTAACGATTATTGCCAAAGAAAGTAAAATAGTTTAAAGTGGCAAAATTAGGAGAATGGTCTTTTATTATTGTTATAACAGCGTTGCTGACGGTGAACAAAAATTTACAAACAAAAAATTGTTCAGAAAACGGAAAAAAACGATTTAAAGGTTCCAGATAAATTTAGAAAATTCTTTTGGTTTATTATGAATGTATAAAGATTAAACAGGTAAATATGCAAAATATTTTTTTGTTATTTGGGAAGCACTTACAACGTTCTGCCACTGACTAATATGTTCTAAGTGCATTTTGAGAGCGATAAGATGTAGAAATTCGATGTGTAAGGATTACATAAATCGTTGCCAAAATGTTGCTATTGAAACGCTATTCGGGGTAATTATTAAATTGAAGGTAAATGTTGCCTTAAATGCTTGGTAAATATCTGTACCATTATGGAAATCTCTCCAATATTCATAATTTTCAGCAAGCCGATTTAAGGATTTGAACTCAGAAATTTAATAGATTTATCGCTTATCTTAGTTATGCCATTATTAGCTTACTTGTTATATACGTCGTAATGGAAATATCAAGTAAAAAATATAGTTTAAAAAAAACATCATAGCAAATTTTCCTATACGGTATAGATTTATAACTCCTTTCAAGGAAAAATTTATATTCTACAAATATAACAGTGCAACACACTTTTTCGGGGGTGAACCAAACCAATATCAAACGATAGCATTTGACCTCAGTAACAATACCTTAAACTCCATGTTGCTCCACTAGGTCCCAATTTTTTTTTACAGTGGTTTTAAGTTTGGCTTTTTGGTCATATGTCGAATTAAATAATATGAAAAATCATGTGTAGAAATACATTTTGGATAGTTTATGTCTTTGACAGTTGGCCATACTTTAAGGGAATCAATATATGGGGTATGTGTGTTTGGGGATAATGTTTTCCCCTTCCCCAACAACATATACCACTTTGCGCATCCATTTGCCCCAAAACACCACCGATTTTTGTCTCATTTAATTTGTTTCCCAACCTCATAAAATTAGGGCTCTTAATAAGTAGGGAAGGGGAAAAATCACAACAAGCTAAAATTAAAAATTAATCCGTTGAATTTGATGAATCAATATTAAGTGTTTAAACGTAAAGAAAAAATATTGGAAATAAAAATCCAATTGAATTAGTTTTTTCCTTAAAAGGTTTAACCTTTATTTGGAAGCAATGTTACCTTGAAAACGCACAGAATGTAAAGTGCTCGATGCTCTTAGGATGAAATCCGTAATATGAGTGACTTAAAAACTATTAAACAGAATACCAAGATGGTGCTAGGTGGCTTGGATTGGTTGTATCCGTTACTCGTTAGAATTTATATATTATGTTCTGAGTGAAAGCTCAAATAATATTAATTTTTCTCGAACATTACACATATGGTTGCCAAATATTTAAATAAGGAAAACAACGACATTCATGACTAATCATTAAGAGTAAATGAAAATAACATATGCGATCATGAATTTATGCCAAATCGTTTACAATGAGTAATCAGTTTCATATGAAGCTATATGAGTATTTCCAGCGGAAGGACGGACGATTTCATAGTAAAAAATTGATATATTTTTAACTTTTTGTTTTTGTTATCATATAATGAATTTGTTGATCTTTATAAAAACAAACTATATATATCGTTGGAAGTCTCTTCTTTTCTAATCCGCTGAGAAACTTTGCATCGGTTCATATTTTTTCGAGTTATTGGCTGATAAGTGCGTAAAAGTACGAAAAACCGGGTTTTTACTCGTAACTCAAAATTTTGGGGGTTTTATGAAATTTGAAAAACAGATTCTTGTTGTGCTCAGTAGCACCTACCAGAAAAATAGTATAGTTTCCAAGGAATTGTTTTTTCGTCGCTCTGTGTTATCCATAGAACAATGCGTTTGTCCGCAACGCACATTTAGTTTGAAGTAGCATAAAAGGTAAAAGTATTTTAAATGTAAAGTAAGTTGTTTATAAAATCCCAACATGTCTTATTTCTTTTACAAAAGAGAATATACTGATCACATAAGAAAATTCGCTAAATTTCACAAGTTTTTGTAGAAACTTCAAGTTTCTGGTGAAAATTATGTGTGTCCGTAACGCACTTTGTGTTAGTCATAATTTTGAATACGACACTTAAAGTAAAGTTTCATTAAAAGAACACTATAGTACTGCCCAAAATCAAAATTTTTTAATATGAACATAATCTACAAAATATTTATACTTTTCGAAAAAATTACAAAATAAGAAAAAAAAACGTGCGTCCGCAACACCAGGAAATACCCATATATATTCACATCTCAAACCAGCATCATTTAACAACTTTTTATTATATGATGGAAAAAGTTTTTTCATAAATCCCCATACTTCTACATCTACTATAACATTTTTAGTAAATTTTATATGAACAGTGAATGGCAACCTTACTTCAACTGCAAGATGTAGGCAATAGTGTGTTATAGTGGCAAGCAAAACTAGTAAGGCGGTTATCTTCGGCTATGCCGAAGCTCAGATACCCTTCACCATTTGTAAAAATGGTGATAAAACGGGTTATTTGCACTATAACTATATTTTATTAAACTTTGTACCACAAAACAGGGGAGTTGGTGAGAAGTGGACGTTACTTTTAGCTTTACACATCCATTTTTTGTCAATAAAATGTATCGATTATCGATTTTCGATTTACCGATAAGTTTATGGGTTGGTAATGACCTTAAACTTAATGTTGTACTTAACCCAAAACCATTATATACAGCCTAATGTGTGGAAGATACAATACTTTAAATATAAGTATTTTTCAAAGGTGTAATATGTCCTGGGAACACACGTGTACTCTGCTTGTTGGCTCACAAGATAGCAGCACAGCTTGGTAATGGAATGATTGATGAATTTTTAGTGAATTATTTAACAAATATAACAGACTTCTTACTTTTTTTTGGAGCAAACATGCTAATGATGTGGCTGCTACTTTCACATATGTTGTGCCGTGTGTAATTTTCTGTTGCCATCAAAACTGCTGTGAGAATTTTTAATGTGTTTTAATTAGGGTGAAGTAAATGACACAAACATTTTTATATTATTCATTTTAGCTACTTATTTGTATTCTTAAGGCCTTATTAATTTCCAATTAAAATTGTGTAAAAACAAATACAAATTATTGGCCCAAAATCTTTGGAATTACTTGTGTTATTAATGACAGACTCGTCAGTTTATACTTTCAAAAGTGCAATTCCCATACATGTCACTTACTCGTGCCGCCATTTATCTTGCCTTACCTTGTGTAACTTATTAATATGTAGACACATCTACTGTATGGAAGACATTGATGTCTACATAGTATATTAATATTTTTGTAATTTCAAAGACAACTGGTGTTCTTTGCTGTAATATTATTTTCATTCACCTAACTGTAGCATAGTGAGGTGGATTTTAATTTCACATATGGCCACCCTAAATGTAACTATAACTATAAGATTTTAGCCAGTATCTGTGCTGATTTCCCAAGCAAGTTAGTAAATAGTTAAATATTTAATTACTTCAAGTAAGACTGAGTAATCACTACATGAAATAATAAAACAAACAAAATTTCAGCCTACCCTAAATTTCATCTCTACAGGTGGTGTTATTTCATTGAAGTGATGATGTGAACATAAAACGTATACGCTTTACTGGTCCACTTTATAGTGGTGCACAGTAGGTATATAATTAATTTTTACAAAAAATTAGGCATACCATTAGGTGGTGGCAAATATTGTACAAGCAATAAATATCACCTTTTTAGGTGATTTGGGTTTAAAAATGTTCCGCACCAAACGCGATTTCTTAAAAAGTATGATTGTTGTTTTTAATATTTTTGTTTAAAAAAAAAAATGTTTTCCATTGTTATATGAAATAAATTTTAAGTTTAAGGTATGTGATGATTTACAAAATGGCAAAATGTCTTGCATAATTGTAATGCACGCTCTGAGAAGATATTGCTCCGCTGAACTTCCTGAATAGCTGATGGTTTTTTCAGAAAACATTTATTTGCTTTTGTAAAGCTGGACAATAACTTTTGTAGTGTGGCGAAATTATTTCTGTTAAAAGGTTTATATATACAAGGTTAGATGACTAATGTCAAAAAGCACTGGGCTACCACCTATATATCTGCCTACTATTAGTTAATAAAGTTAAGATTTCAAGTGAATAAATGTATGTATTGCTGCAAGTTAGCAACCTTGTAATCATTTTTACAGATTTGTGAAGAAATAAAACAACAAAGCTGATGGGATAACGTAACCTTTTTAGGAAAACCTTGAATGGCTATATGATCTGAAAAAAGTAATTGCTCTATTTGACTATGCTATGTCATTTTTCCTATTTGCAAAAATTGTAAAAAGTTATATGCCTAGTGTACAGCCTCCTTCTATCAAAACACACATTCGCCTCCTTGACTCCTAAACATATGTCCTGCTTTTGGTCCATAACAAACCACTGCATTTTAAAATAAAATTTGACATGTGATCAAAACAGTTGACTACCTGTCATCCTGAGCGGCATAAATTCCAATAATGTCAAAATGTGTCACTCTCTTTGAGATCATATGTCTTTCGAGGTTTAAAATAGCTTTGTAACATTTTCGACACATTTTAAACACACAATATGCCACAACATAAAGTTCGCCTTTACTTTTGCATTCACACTATCCAGGTCTAGTTTCTGCTTACATTTGATTTTTAATTATTTAAGTAACACTTTTCTGAGTTTACATTTGCATTTCAAATATAAACAAGCAAAAACAACACAAAGTAATGATATTTTGATCACCATTCCGTTCGGGTTTTGCCCAAATGAAATAATATAAAACAAGTGATTCTGAATTGGATGTACTGACTGAACATCATTAATAAAATTCTTTATTGATAAAACATTAAGGTGTTGTAAGTTTCGAGTGGCAATAGGACGAGTATGACACATTTGTTTTGCATATCTCTAGATGTTTAATGCATTTTATTGGTATTATTTTATGAATTTTGTGAATTTTATAAATTTTATGAATCTTATGAATTTTATGAATTTTATGAATTTTATGAATTTTATGAATTTTATGAATTTTATGAATTTTATGAATTTTATGAATTTTATGAATTTTATGAATAATCTCATCTTTTTGAATTTCTGATTCTGAAACGAGAGCCTTAATTTGACACTCTGAACAGTGGGCATCTAAAGTGAGTTACTATAGTATGTATATTAGACCATATCGCCTTACAGGCACAAAAAAAGTGCAACGCACACCAGCGAATATAAAGTATTGTTCCAAGGACATTTCAAAAAATTGTTTTTTTTTTTTTGCCAAACGATTTTTTTGTTTTAGCGAGGCCAATATTTTTGTTCTTAGGTTCATTGACCTCAAGTGTACCGTTCTAGTACTTTAACAAATTTCCTTATTTTGACAGATGATGAAACATATTAAGGTATTGGTCTTTTTAAATTAAAAGTACACCAATAAGCCTACTTGTAAACACAAAATTTTATTTTATCAGATGTGTAAAACAGCATTATTTTGGTACATATGCAAAAAAATTGCATGGCAACCTTCACCGATTTGGCTTATTTTTTACAGACGACTTTCTTAAAACTTTTCCAGGCTATATGTTAGGTTTTGTTCTAATCGGACAATAATTATGAGCAGGACACCTAGTTAAAGTGTGAAAATAGTGCCTCCACATATTTACTTGCAGTTGTGCCAAAAAAAATTTGTTGTCTTTTTTTCATTCAGTTTAATTTGTAACATATGTCCACATTAATTGAGGTCAGTTCGTAATTTTTAGGAAACGTAGTTCAAAAAATATTTGACATTAAAGTCAAAAATTATTTTTGCATAGACTTTGATAAATTTTAAAAAAATAATGGTAACTAATTCAGAATAAAAAAAACGTACAATCTGTGCGAAATTTTGATAATCGTTTAAGAATTGCGGCCTAAAATTTCAAATGTCCAAAAAAACTTTTTTTCCCCACTGTGGACCGTAGGGGTCACCTATTTAAATCTGTCATAACTTCAGTATTTACATTCAGATATTAAATTGTGATATATCGATATGTTTTTCTGTGGCAGACCAATTATTTTTTATTTCAAAAGTCTTTGACCTCATATAATCTTTATTACTAACGTACTTTTTCCACCCTGAGAATGTTTTTTTTATCGATGATAACAGACGAAGATGCGATAGTGCGTTCAGACAGCTATACTAAAATTTTATTAGCCCATAATGATGCAACTAGATGCATTCGTCAAATGTTCGGTTCGCAAGTTGTTAATTTTATAAACTTCGAAATTGACTCTATTTTCGATATGATCAATTGGAATAAATTCGAATTGACAGAGCCGCCATGCTTGCATTTCTATACCCAAGATCAGCTGGAAGCATTACAATGTTCGCAAGGTGTAATCGAATAACCAGATGAGCCCAAGAAAAATACCTTCATTTGATAGTTTTCTTTGCTAAACCTAATAATTTCAAAGCTTATTAATCTCAATCTCAAAACACCGAGCGTTTTATTCATGTAGTACATGAATCTGCCATGGCGGTCGAGAGAGCCGTCAAAAATATAGCCAACTTGAATCACGTCGAGATATGATCGATCAAAATTTCTATTATTTTACTGAGCTTTTTATTGCTTAATCCTTGTTGTATAATTTGAGGCAAGTTGTAAAGGTTACTTGAGGTCAAAGACTTTTGAATTAATATGCCACAGACAAACACATCGATATATCATTCTTTAATATCTAAATGTAAATATTGAAGCTATGACAAATTTAAAATGGTGACCCCTACGTTTTCCAGCAATGAATTTATAAAAGCATTACTTTAATAGTTGTGCTGTAATTATCGAAATACTTTCTTAACAAAAGTTTTATGATTTTTCGCGAGCTATAAATTTCTAACATTAGGGTGGTAGAAAATGAGATTTGGGGGGTAAGTACTAGAACGGTACACTTAAGGTCATTGGGCCTTAGATCAAAAATATTGGCCTCGCTGAAACAAAAAAATCTCTATATCAAACTTAAAGATCGGACTGTAAATATGGAAGATATAACGAAAAACTAAAAAGGAGACCCCTACGTTCGGCAAAAAAAAAAATTTGTTCAAATGTCCTTGGAACAATACTTCATATTCGCTGGTGTACGGAGAACTTTTATTTGTGATACGGTCTAATGTACATTTCTTAACTGCTGTAAATATTAAAAAAATATATTTGAACTCATTGTGACGATACACAGTGGGGAAAAAAAAGTTTTTTTGGACATTTGAAATTTTAGGCCGCAATTCTTAACCGATTTTCAAAATTCTTTTTTTGTATTATTGGAAACAAAATTGCGCACAGATTGTACGTTTTTTTTATTCTGAATTCCTTACCGTTATTTTTTTAAAATTTATCAAAGTCTATGCAAAAATAATTTTTGACTTTAATGTCAAATATTTTTTGAGCTACGTGTCCTTAAAATTACGAACTGACCTCAAATTATGTGGACATATGTTACAAATTAAACTCTGTGAAAAAATAAGAGAAAAAATTTTTTTTGCCACAACTGCAAGTAAATATGTGGAGGCACTATTTTCACACTTTAACTCGGTGTCCTGCTCATAATTATTGTCCGATTAGAACAAAACCTAACATATAGCCTGCAAAAGTTTTAAGAAAGTCGTCTGTAAAAAATAAGCCAAATCGGTGAAGGTCGCCATGCAATTTTTTTGCATATGTACCAAAATAATGCAGTTTTAAACTTCTGATAAAATACAATTTTGTGTTTACAAGTAGGCTAATTGGTGTACTTTTAATTTAAAAAGACCAATACCTTAATATGACACATCATCTGTCAATCTGTACAATCTGTGCGCAATTTTGTTTCCAATAATACAAAAAAAGAATTTTGAAAATCGGTTAAGAATTGCGGCCTAAAATTTCAAATGTCCAAAAAAACTTTTTTTTCCCCACTGTGCGATATGTGGCTTTGTTATTAGCTTGACTCATTTCAATGGAAAAACTTTAGTTTATTAAATAACTACACACACATAGACATATTTTTTTGATGGGAGGGTCCTGTCATTTACATATTACTATTAAACGTTTCCAGAAATAGATTTAAAATACAAAAGCTCTCCAATTTCTGTCAGTGTCTACTATTGGAATATACACATTGTGTATTACACAAGTACTCATTTCATTTCAAAGGTCAAAACAGAAATTATTTTCTCTTTCTCTTCGTACTGAATAGATTTTGTTGGTGCAATAAATCCCTAAAATACAATAGCTACTCTGTGTCACATTTACAAAAGTCTCCAAATGGTTGCTTTTAAATTGAAACAAGAAAAGAAATTTAATTTCGATGCACAATATTCAACACTCTTGTTAGCAACTGTTATTATACAAATGTGTTCAGCTCGTGCTTTATTCTAGTCCTCCCACACGGTATCAAATCTATATGCCAATAAATAAAATCACACACACAGCACGTCTTAAGCGTTAAATAACCCAATTTACCAACAAAAAAAAATCCAGTAAAAAATCCAACACATAGCTGTCGTCCTTTCCTTACTGATGTAACGCAGCAAGGAGGATGCGAAAACACACACAGGCTAATCGAGAGGCACAGAGGAGTAGGAGACCTCTTGGTATAAAATCCCGAAAAAGTGCTATCAAATAAATGTCAATGGTGTCAAAATAAACTTAAAAGCTTGTATTTCACACAGGAAGGCGACAAATGCTTGCGAAGTGGAACATTTGTGATTCAATCTCTTGTGAATGTTGTTGAAAACTTTGCGACGATATCGATTATGAGATTTTCATATGTATGCGTGCAAATAGTTTAGCACCCACACAGACTACATGCGATACGATATGTTGAGCCTACGAGAGTATACAGAACGATTTGGAGATTTCTTCATATTCATACTCCACACAAATGGACTTAAGCATGGAAGACTTGATGTTTGTACAATTGTATTATTGTATATTTATTGTATATTTATGAATTTGATATCTTTGTTTTGAGTTTTTTTGCATTTTTCACATAGGAAGGCGCAAAAAGTAGCATGTGACAAAAGATTTACTTCGAGATATTCACCTTAAAAGTTTTAAATTTCAGTGCAAATACAGGTATTACTTGAATTGTCTTTCTGCTAGATATCAGCACTGGTTATACAAATTGATCTCATCTCATGCTAGTAGACAGAGATAATGTCAAGGGACATAACTGCACACATCTTAGTTTTTTTTAATTTGTAACTTGCACCGCTTTGCTTCTAACCCCCTCAATTATCCACAGACACTAAACATCACGTATGAGTGATAAATAATTTCATATTGAAGTATAACATAAATCATACGCACCCGCACCACGAATAAATCAATATTTGATGTAATTAAAAACAAAGCTTACATTGTTTCAAACGTTAGGGATTAATTAAAACGTATCAAAATAAAACCTTACATACATTTAACTTGGTTGGCGTATAATATTTGCAGACATGTAATCCTTTGGAAACCCCCACTTCATCAATAGGTTATTTTTTCGTGCCGCAACAATTTGGTACATATGACGATTACAATCCAAAAGCTGTAGTAGACATATATAAGACCACAAATGTATTGCTCACACTTTAACCGCAGAAAGAAATTGAGTTTGAACTTTAAATCCATATACCACAAAATAAAATAATTTTAATTCTACCTACCGAATGTTACACATTCCACGTTCAGTATAAAAATTCCCTACAAGATAAAAATATCGAGTAGCAATTTTTGTTGTTTTTGTTTTTATTGTGAGCTCAACAAAATTAAAAACCTCTTTGATTGGAATTTATTAGATATCCCTAAAACAAGGATGAAAGTTGAATTGAAAACAGTATAGAAAATATCCCAAACAACATAATACTCCCCACATTTCTTTGAGAACAGTCTTTACAATAGAAGTAAAACCAAAAGTTATTTTAAAATGTAATCCCAATAAATAAAACAATAAAGGAAATCATTAAATTGAGCTTTTTGGCTATAGCTTAAGTGCACATAACAGCGTTAAACATGATCGCATTGAAAGGAATACCTCGATTTAGTTCCATCTATCCATCTATCCAACTGGCGGATGTCCCCGACAAATACAAGGCTGACATCACCGCCATACAGGAAATGAGATGGACGGGATAGGGATGCACCCGAAGGAAGGAACTGTGACATCTTTTGCTGCTGCCATGCAGAAAGACACGAATTTGGATGTGGTTTAAAAGTCGGCAAGAGACATCGACACCTGGTCTCGCGGTTTAACCCTGAAAGTGACTGAATAGCCACTATTCGAATCCGGGCGAAATATTTTTAGATTACGCTGATTTGTGTACACGCCCCGATGGAAGACAATGACTATGACATTAAAGATGCATTCTATGAGCGCCTGGAGGAGATATATGACCACTGCCCTGCACATGACATTAAAATTGCTCTGGGAGATTTTAATGCTAAAATAGGAAAGGAAGATGCTCTTGGCTCAGCAGTCGGAAAATTCAGTCTACACAACAACACCTCCGATAACGGATTCAGACTGGTAAGTTTCGCGTCGGCAAGAAACATGGTTGTGAGTGGAACCAGATTCACGCATAAAGATATCCACTGGGCAACTTGGATATCCCCTGATCAAAATACAAGAAACCAGATTGATCATGTGGTAATTGGTGGAAGGCATGTCTCAAGCGTTATGGACGTGCGTAGGATGCGCGGAGCAAATATTGACTCGGATCACCACCTAGTTGCAGCCAAGGTACGCACACGATTAAGTAGTGCTAAAAATGCTCGTAATCAAACGCAAAGGTAGCTAGGCAAAACACAAAGCTGCATACCACCGAGATAGTCGCCTACTCCAACCAACTCTCACAATTACTCCAAACAAACCCCCGAGTTTTGATGTTTCCTACACATAGTGGCAGCATATTGCGAATTATATGACCACTGCCGCAACGACCGTACTCGGTTATGATAAACCACAATCAGGCAAGCTCTAGTACGTTGATGAATGCCGCGAAATATCTGAGGAAATGGATGCTGCATACATGGCAAAACTGCAGCCAATAGCAACACGTGCGGTGACGGTGCGTTATAATGAGAAACGGAGGGAGATGAAACGCCTGTTCAGACAGAAAAAGCGTCTGTGGAAGAAAAGAGAGAGCCAGGATATCGAAAACTACAGGGATAAAGATGAGGCCCGAAAGTTCTACCAAAAGGTAAAAAGTAAAGGTTTTGGAACAGCGATCCCCACCTGTAAGGACAGAGACTGGTCATGGATACTCAGAGTGTGCTGCAAATAAGGAGGGAAAACTTTCAATCTCTACTCGTTCCCGAAGGCAGTATAAGTGACGAAATCGCATTAATCACCGACGATGGAGTAGACTGTCCACCACCGACGCAAAAAGAGATCAACACGGCAATTGCAAGGCTTTAAAATAATAAAGCTGCGGGAGCCAATACACAGCAGAGCTTTTTAAAGCCGGCGGCGAGAAGCTGGTAAGATGCATGCACCAGCTCATAAACACGATTTGGCTCAGGAAGTGCATGCACGATGATTGGAATCTGAGTTTCCTATGTCCCGTGCTTAATTATCACGGGATTAGCATTTTACCCATCGCATACAAGGTCCTGTCTAGTGTGTTATGTGAAAGACTAAAGCCCATTATGGCGAACCTGATTGAACTTTATTAGTGTAGCTTTAGACCTGGTATATCCACGACCGACCAGATATTCACACTACGTCAGATCTTGGAGAAGACCCAAAAAATGCAGATCGACACCTACAATCTGTTTATCGATTACAAATATGTAATTGACAGTCCGATACGACTGAAATTGTTGGATGCTATGGCTAAGTTTGGTATCCCCGCGAAGCTAAATCAACTTTGCGAGATGACACTGACTGACACGAAGTCTTCAGTGAAAATTGGCAAAAATCTGGCAGATCTATTTTCGACCAAGCGAGGCTTTAGACAAGGCGAAAGTCTGTCCTGCGATCTCTTTAACATCGTAATAGAGATGATCATGCGAAAGGCTGCAGTAAACAGAAATGGTACCATCTTCAACAAAAGTCACATGTTGCTCGCGTATGCTGATGATATAGATATTATTGGACGTGGATTGCGAGATGTTACTGCGGCTTTTTATAGCATTGAAAAGCATTCGACTGAAGTGGGTCTGGTGATAAACGAGGACAAAACCAAGTTATTTGTTTCAACGAACAAAGAGTCCACTCGTCTGAGACGCTGCGTGAACGTTGACAACTATAACTTTGAAGTGGTAGATGATTTTGTCTACCTTGGCTCCGCCATAAACAAAAATGATAATGTTAGCCTCGATATCAAAAGACGAGTATTGATCGCAAACCGCTGCTACGCCCTCTATCGACGAACAAAGATCCAACTCTACCACACACTGATCCTGCCTGTCTTACTCTACAGCGCAGAATC
Organism: Muscina levida; assembly: GCA_964034835.1. Taxonomy (NCBI): domain Eukaryota; kingdom Metazoa; phylum Arthropoda; class Insecta; order Diptera; family Muscidae; genus Muscina; species Muscina levida. The sequence goes on from OZ035881.1 coordinate 103,934,991, forward strand.
CTAGATAATGACGCAGGCGGATCAATCTTCGTTTCGAAAAGTCTTCGTCAGTAACTTGATGGATGAACCAGGTGAAAGAGCTGTTATCTAAGCTTGGTGTGAAGAACTATCTACGGAGCGCAAAAGACCGAAGCGCTTGGAATACAACGGAAAGTGGCAACCGTCGTTAGACAGAATAAGATTGTGGTATTGGTCCCATCGAACAGCATTGCAACCTCAGACACACCGGAAAGACCTTCCAAGGTCAAGGTCGGCAGATCCGCTTTACGATTACCTCACAGAGCAAAACCGTATCGTGCTTGTAGAAGAAGACGTCGCCGCTGTGGACGTGAGTATGGCATAGGACTGGAATTTATCAATATGACGTTGTACTCAGCAATTCGATCTTTGGCAGTCCACTAGTTGAAAATTTCTAAGGAAAGATTTTGGCCAATATCCATATAACATCCAACTGGTACAAGATTAAAAGTTGCGTTGCGTCGCGTGTTCAGTGAATGGGCTAAGTCAACTGGAAGTTGAACCAGATTTTTATAGTTGCATCAGTCATTTTTGGGAAGAGCTAAATTTTCATGAGACTCTGGAGACTTAATTTCATCCCGAATACAATGACTGTAAGGTTTAAATGCCAAATCCGAAATTGGTGTCAATATTAACGTGAATGGCCAACTCTATAGGCAAATGATTTCCTCATGTCGTAAGAGGAGTAATGGTATCAACAAGGTGGCGCAACAGTACGTGAAACCGTCACTTTGTTGAGCCAGAAGTTTGGTGGCCATATTATCTCAAAAATTTACCTGTAACCTTGTTCGTGTACTTTAAAACCTTTTGCCTGCTTTTTGTGTGGTTACGTCAAATCTCTGGTCTATGCTCGTAAACTTGCAACGATTTATCATTAAAAATGCCAACATTCAACTCCCTATTATCGAAATCGGGTATCTTAAAAAAGTGGAGAAAAATTGGCCCGAAAGGATCAAGTTCATAAGGCGGACTCTTCAAGGCCATATGCCAAAAGTTAATTTTAAACAATAATAGCGATTACACTTATGAGCTATTAAAACCAATATTCTAGTGAATTTTTTGTGTTTTATTTTTAAATAAAAGTTATAATCCACTGAAAAATACCCCTTCATGAAAATCAAGATATTAACAATATGTGAAATTTTATGAAGTGATACATGTTTGTCGCAACCCCAAAAAACTGTCTGTAAGCATCACCTTCCCTATTCCTCTTCAATTTGTCACCTTAATCTGAACAATTAACATAAAAACTCGAAAACTTTTCATTTCCCCCGATGACTTTATTAATACACTGTATTAGTGATAAATCCTTTAATTAAAGTGCACACACACACACTAAGATAACATCCTGCGTGCTGCTGTTATATTCATGAACTCAATTTTTATTGACAGGTCACACTTTAAGATTAAGTCCTGTTGGCTTTATAACTGAACAGGAAGCCGAAAACTTTACTAAATCATTCATAATGACATATGAGGCCTACACCAGAATTTTGTTATCTCAATTAATAATTAATGACTTATCGGCTTTTGGGGAGGATGTGAGACGGAAGGATGAGGGGAAGGCCACAGCAACGTCAACTTTCATCATGTGAAAATGTCAGACGAAGGATGGGGACGAGCCAGTGACAATAACAAACTGTTGCCATCAATTTTAACCCATAACTCTCGGCACTGGTATATAAAGTACATAGTAGCACCAACAAAAATGTCAATAAAAGTCGATGTCGACGTCAAAGTGTTGTCGAATTGGCGCGCAGGAAGGGTGGCAGGACGGATGTAAAGGCATCGAAACAATATCAACATCAATGAGCATAGTAAAATTTATTGAAACATTCCTCTTTGTTTTGAAGGCTTTCTTTTTTGTTATTGCTATTGTTTGTGGCCTTTCCTTAGTTAAGTTTCTATATGCGTTGAGGTCAAAATTCACATACTACAATAGTACGAAAGCTGGGTAACTTAGGCAAGGGCTACGGAGCGTGTGTGTATGTGAAAGAGAGGGAGAGACGGAAGGGAAAAAACTCATCTATATTTGAAACATTTATCATCATAAACTGGCGAACTCCTGCGGAGATAAATTTACACGTACATGTAACGAAGCATAAGCAAACAAAATTTCATACGGTTGACTGATTTATATCTCACCAAGGGCATAAATCCATTTTAAAGCAGTGGCAACCACCACCTCAGATAACTCCTTTTATTATTCCTCCCCACCTGCTTAGTTTTTCCTTCCCGCCCATATTTGTGATTATTGAACATCACAACTCCATTGGGTTCGACCGCAAAGAACCCGACTAAGCATGTTGTTTTGATGTGGGGAATTTTTATGTTAAGGAAACGTTCATTTGTTTTGACACTTAAAGACGTTTATATGACAGATGTATCAAAATAAAGGATACACTTAAGTTAACCGTAGCACAACGATAGTTTTAAATGTAGAAATCTGTAGTGAGTAATTATTATTTTGTTTTCATTTTAATCGCATATAATGGTGCATATCCCCTGCCAATGATATCTTTATCATCGAAATACTCGAGCAGCATGTGACTTTTATTAAAGACTAGTGGACCCGGCAATGCTTCGCTATTGCTAAATTGACGACTACCTATACAATGTTTGGCACGCCTACTTAAAGAGCTTAGCATAACCATCTTTCTTGTAAACAATTCGTTACCCGAAGTTATTCCTTAACCTCATCAAACTAACAACGTCTCACTAACCGATATTAAAACATCCGTCAGCAAATTCATATATATAGCGCCAAGTACTATATCGTCGTCCCGAAGTTATCTTCACGTATCTCCAGTAAATCTTTATGCAAAAAAAGTTGTGTGAAAAAAGTATTCCAATATTTTTGTCAGACGTAGTGCTTAAAATTCTACATCGATTAGTGTAAAAAAAACCAAAGCCATGGAAACTATTTTCCGAATTATAGCTATTTTTACATCAAATTATTTTGTCATATTTTGTTGTATACGCCACTTTTTGGAAAATATTTATTTTTTTTATTGCACATACGTGAAAACAACATAAAAACCCGCGTTCATATGTTTTTACTCCAAAATTATCTTCACGTATATCCAGTATACATTCAATAAGTTGCAAGTAGTCAATTGATCAATAACAACGTGAAACATTTGCACATTCTGTACAACGTGGTATTAAATTTTACCGAAATGGGTTATAAAATCATTAGAATTGAAATATATATGTATCGTTACCTGAAATGTAAAAGCGAAACCCTTATTTTGATAATTTTAGTGGAGAAGCTAAAAACTTTATAACATGAAAAGTATTAAATTTTTGGACACGAATTACTCGCAGATTTGCTTAAGATCGACAATATATTAAAATATCCTTAGAAAATATTATTTTTTAGAATTTCTGAAGTTATGTAGTGTTAGTCTTTTTTAATGGTTATGCAATAAAACCGTTATTTTTGGACCTTCGACGGGACGTGTAGAATCGCCTAGTATACCATATTTAATCAAAATTGTTTGTTTCGAAAAATTTTATTGATAACACACAGCTTCAGTATGGAAAAAAATTAAGGAAATTGGGGGAGTGACCTAGTGCATGTTGTAAGTGTGATTAAGAACAACATTAGAGTTTCTCTTTTTCCCGGACTTTTCATTTCCCGGGAAACCGGGAAAAATTTTTACCTTTCCCGGGATTCCGGGAATTCCCGGGAAATTTCGCGCAGTAGAAAAACAAGACAAACTATGTTAATTTTTTCAATTTTGTAGTATGTACATATCGCTCATTTGGTGCAAGACCGTCATAACTCAAAAAAATCGATTTCGAGATAAACGCGTTCAAAGTTTTCATTTTACACCCAACTTGTACGAAATGGAGGAATATAAAAGCTCTCATGCGGTGTGTATGAAAGATATTAATATGATTTTTTTACACAACATGGAGTATGATTAAATGAACAATTCAACTGATGTTGGGCATATTGTCAGAAGAGCATTCAATTAAATGGTGACATTTTCCGTTGCTTTTCCACTTACTTCGTAAAATTGAAAATCCTTTTTTATCGAGTTATTAAGTAGTCTATTACTTGATGCATCATTTGCATTTGTGATGGCATCAGTTAAAATATCGTCAAATGGTCTTTCGGTACTAATGTCACAAAAAGGAATTTCGTCCGAATCCAGAACTTTGTCGATAACGTCGAGTATAAATAAGCAGTATAAGAAGCAGTTTGAAATAAGTTATTAGCATTCTTATCAAATACTGTTGGATCTTTAAGATACTTCACTAAAAAATAAAGTCGCATGTCCCTTCTTTCTTCAATTCGCTTCTAAAATTTGCTCTGCCAAAGTTGTTTCAATTTCCCGGGAATCCCGGACGAATTTCCCGGGAAACCGGGAATTAAAATGACCGGGAATCCCGGGAATTCCCGCCCGGGAAATCCCGGGACAGAAACTCTAAACAACATGTATCTGTAACCCAAATTTCGATAACACCCTCAAAAACCTGAATTACGGGTAATAACCCGGTTTTAATTACTGGCTCCACTTCAGGGCTTATAACTCAGTCAATTCTTAACCGTGTTTAGTT
>OZ035881.1:103939777-104037645 GCA_964034835.1 Muscina levida
AATTATAGATTTCGGCCTCCTAAACACGAATATGATTAGTGATTAGTTTTAGTTTCATGATTATGAAATTGGATTTATTTTTGCGATTATCAATTTAAAACAGTGATTTTTGCACAAAAAATTAGTTTTTTTAAACTGTAAATGCTTCTACCGTCAGAACTACCCAACTGATGTTAAAAGCTTTTACCAATTATTCTCCAATAAGCTGAAGCATCTCATAAAAAATTTGCCAAAATAATTCAAAAATTCATATCTTGCAAGCTAAGTAGAGGAAATATTTTTAAATCTCATATTCGTGTTTAAGAGGCCGAAATCTATTGAAAAAAATTATTTAGAACTCTGCAGCTGACAAAAAAATAAGGATTTGTAAACTGGTGTTATTTAAAGAAAACATTACGACTTTCAAGAAATGTAAATTTTTAACAAATTGAAGCTTATAATCTATAAGACTTGCTATTGATTTGGGAGAAATTGGGATAAATTCCCAAAGTTCTACAAATATCAGATGCAGTGGCCAATGACATGTTGTACAGCGACTACTACAGTCTTCGAGCTGTTTATGGAGAATTGCCAAAGATATACCAAATGACAAAATATGGTCACATTTGTTACCAAATGTGGCAAAAAATCACTTGAATTTGTTTAAATTGATCTCATTTATATTTTCTTTACCGATAAGTAACGCTTATTGTGAAAAAGTATATAGTATTTTAAACAATTTATACACGAAAGATAGAAACCGAATGTCTTTTGGTCTTATAAAGGCTTAACTAATCATATGATTTAATATTGAAAAAAGCTGTCAAAAATTCTAGTCATTTTTAACAACTGAGGAGGGAATAAAACTATCCAATTCAATGAAAAATAACACAAAGTATATGTGAAAAAAATAATATTAGCTTATAGTGTATGTATAAGTCATATCTGAATATTGTTGTTTGGGTTTTTTTAATCCATTATAATAATGGTTGTTATCAGCATAAAACTGCAATAAGTTTACAAGTAATATTTCTTAACAAAAAATGTGAAAACCACTATAATATGATATTTTAATTTGTTCCGACAAATCCCGCTTTTTAGTCCCGGTTTTCCCGACTTTTCGAATGCGGTGCCTGGCAAACCCTATATATAGCCCTAAAAACATTTTTTCCCCTTTCCCTTCTGCATACCGATTGGAAATAAATTGTTCATTTACAATAGTGACATCATAATCAGTATTTCCCTTTAAAATGTGCCAGCATCGTGTACATGAGGTAGTTTTGTCAGAATTTACCGACATACTTTTTTCTGGCGACTTATTGCCAAAATTTTTGAAAAATTTTAAAACTTTCTGACACATTTTCAAAAACATGTCGTCAAAAGTGTCAGAAAAAATCAAAAATCTTTAACAACAGTACTTTTTGATAAAAATAATAATAAATATAGGTAAATCCCAGCGTGTCGGACGTTTCATTCGTACGCTTATTTTAAAGAATTTTTATACCATCCAAGGATATATTTAGGAAAGGTGTATATTATCGAAGAGCTATTTGTTGGTATAATTAATAGAAATTAAACAGTTTTTATTAAACTTAACAGGTTAGCAAAATTTTTATTTTTAATTTGCGTTTGGACGTTTCCGAAAACGGAAGTCATTTTGAGAATTTATCAGCTGTAAAAAAATTCGCAAACACAATGTATTTTACAAATTCAACAAGCTTTCAGAAAAACTATACGTTGGCTTAGTTAAGGCCAGTGATGCGGTCATAAATATGTATGTGATTTGTTTGGACGTTTTTTGTCGGACGTTTCACATTTTTCTGTTCAAAAAATATTATACACCTAGGGGGTCATCATAGATTACAAATGACCCCGGCCCCGATTTTGACCTACCATTCCGATGTTTGGAGACCAAAAGGAAAAAAATGGTATATTTTTGACGTTGTTTAGGCTCAAGCCCCATATTCTGCACTTCCGCCAAAGGCAAAAATTCAAAAACTTTTAAAAACTTAATTTATGTACGCCAACTTTCAGAGGCCATCAGTTTTTAACCAATCCAAACATTTGCTTCTGCAATACCTCATTTTATATGTTGAGATATTGATTTTGCCTCATTGTAAAACCAAATAATTCATCTGCCCGAAATCTTCATGGTTCTCAGCGCAGATTCCGATTCTGGTATACGATTATTGCAACCCTAAGATAGTTCAAGGGGACCGGCCGTGGCATAGTGGTTAGAACACGCGACTACCATGCGGGAGATCGCAGGTTCAAACCTGGTGAATCTAAAAATAGAAAGCGTGTTAATTCAAAACAACGCGAGAAGCTATCCCATACCTCATTCATGGGGTGCAAAGGGAAATTAAGTAAGATAGTTCAAGAAGACGTTTGTCAGAATACTTTATTATTCGTCCATGTCTTTCCCATATACTTTTGGTTAGAAAGGTTGCAAGACACAAAATATCTAGCACACTTAGGCTAATGAAGGCCATTGTCATACCGGCAAATTTTTCCCATAGCAAATACTGACTATCAGAGAACGAAGCCGACCCAAATTTGTCGGCGACGGCGGCTCAGAATATTTTTATCATTCGGCGGCGGCGAAATAGGATTTTTACCGGCGGCGGCTCATTATTTTGTAACATATAAGTGCTTCGGGCCTAACCAAAACAGTGACAAAAAAAACGGTTTTTGGTGACCAAAAAAAAAAGGTACCAAAGGCTAAAAATAAGCTGACACTAGCCGTACATATCGGCGGCTGCTGCAGCTTACCAGATAGCGCAAAAACCGAAGCGCTTGTAATTCCTTTATGTGTGCAATAGTTCATTGATATAAATCTTTTGTAACCGCTGAACCGCACTCCTTTCTTCTGATACAAAAGGAAAAAGTTAATAAAAATAGTTCGCTAAAATCATAATATTTTTATAAAAAAATTATTTATAATTCTGTTTAAAAATGTCTCGTATGAAAAAAAATACTATTGTAAGATTATTGTAAGATTAATATAGTGATCTCATTAATATGAGAGGTATCAGAAGGGGTGTGGCAAATGTTTCGACATGCTGAGGATTTGTCTACTAAACTGACTAAATTAAAAAATAGGTTAAATTGTATGGGAAGTATCGGAAGGGACAGCTTCATTTGGACATTGTAGCACAGCTGTAATACACATCTTTTAAACTGCGCAATGCATCTTATCCCATCGATTGATTTATTGACGCTTGCTAGCAGTAGAAGTTCAACCAACGCTCTCAGTTCTATAAATATTTGATACCTGAATTCACATCGTCTACTTTGCAGTATTGCAGTATATAGTTCTTTATTCGACATTTGGAATAATTTGATGAATTTTTATACTTTGTTACTTTCGTTACTTGACGTGTAACGGCCTCCTGCTCTGCAACAAAGTCGTTCTGAAAATCTTATAATTTAGGTACGTCGTTCCCTTGCGATCTTCTAAAATGCCGTACCCAGCAAGTATAATTTCGTATTTCGCATTAATTCTTTAGAACTGATTGTGAAGAAACAAAATCAATACTAAAAGCACACGTTTCAACAAACGTTAACCAAAAAAAATTGATTTCAGTTGAAAATAAAGTGAATTTCTATACATTTTATATGGTGACTACATTTGTAGTCAGCCGGCCAGGGGATGGTCATTTTAAAATTATGATGTGGAGGCAGCATAAATATTTTTTATTAATGGTTTTATAAGCTAAATCTGGTATAAACACTTTTTTAGGAAGCTACTGAAAATTTCGGACCATTCCCTTTTGTAACAAAAAAGTTACAAGAGTTATAATTCAAAATTACTACAAATGTAGTCATCCGAGCACATAAAGGTTAAAACATTATTGTTCAAACATAAAACTAAAATTTGTATTATACTATACATGAAAAGAAACGTGTCGATTACAAAATCTATTATTGTTATTTAATAAAACAGTAATGTCTAAGATCACTCTCCTAACAGATGTTATGATGTAAAAAGATTGTTAAGCCGTCACTTGTAATGATATTAAAAAGAGATTGATCTCGATTATTGATGTCGCTACTCACCTACAACGACACTAGTGTTACATCTTAATGTCTCCGAAACAATGTTTCTGACGCTCGTCGGATGGGCTCTGTGTGGTCGTGCGCCATGTAGGATGATACGAATCACATATCACGTTATTTTCTTAGCGAGAGACTGATAGCAATAGTATCAATATTAATAAAGCTGTGAAGTATAAGAATATTAAATTTGTCTTTGAAGATTAAGAACGATCTTGGCTTACCATGAGTTCAACGGACAGAACTCATGTATCCATTGCAAGTTCTTGGATCTTCGACCGTCCATGATTTTTGTATCACGATCTCGTCGGATTCATCCTTTGCAAGATGTTGGTAGATGCTTTCTTGCTTCGATGAAGATTTATTTGTTGAATCTTCATCACTGAGTACACCAATCACTGTAATATCGTGATCACTTGATGCACTAGCCTGGCAGATCTGCCCTTCAGGTCAGCTGCTATGCTGCATCTATCACCTAACAGTAGCACATCCTCGTCAACTTCTTCTCTTCTGGTATCCTCGGTATCACCCGATCTAGTCTCATCCACCTTTCCATACAGTGTATTCACATTGTATACACTGAGGGATATACTTGTGAACCCAACCCGAATTTGGCCGTATATCTCCTTCAGTGGTTTACAACCTGATGGGAGGTTCGTACGGGCTTCTCATCCTTGACAACTCTCCAATCCTTTGTGAAAATAGGGGATTACAATGATTGATTATCCGCCGGATCTCCTGGGGTCAGTGGGCGTATTTTTCGGGGCCCAAACTCTAGTTCTAAACCAATTCAAGCTTACTACAAGACTCACGGCGGCCTAATATAATTGGGCTGCACGCTCGTCAAAGCTTGCGATAAATTTGATGACGCCATGGTCACTGGTCCAGAACTTTTATTATCGATGTTCATGAACATCGTCAGAAGAACTTCTCCACGTGATGCCATTTTTGTTTAGGGATATGACCATCCTTGCATCATTCATCCACAAGCCATTTTGAGTGTTTACTCAGGCAGCAGAGAGCTGAACGTCGTATCGAAATCATCAACCAAAGTCATGCCATTGGATCTGTACTAGGGAGGAAGTGAAGATCATTAGCTTTAGCTAGGATGCACCGCTTGGAGTCGACCTTCTTCTTAGGAATTGCTTCAGGTTTAGGAATTGCTTCAATGCCATTTGTAATTATATCGATCCCGATTGCATTTAAATACTCATTTAAGTACATACTACACGATTGGTAAGTGGATTTGGTAGGACGATACTGTCATCCCTATATGTGTTATTATGTCAATATCGTAAATTTTTAGCCGGTGTTTCTATTATTTACTTGAAATCATAACTAATGTATTCTTGATGTCTTTGTTATTAAATCCGTTTTCTTTTTATTTTGCTATTTTCTATTACGACACACAATTCTTCATGTTATTTTTCCGTCACTTTGCCAAAACCTAGTTTTTAGCTTATGAACTTCTATAGGTAATTAACAAACTTAACTTATTTGTGCATTTTAATTTTCCTTTCTCGTTATTTTATTTATTTTTAAATTTTTATAAATTTTTACCATGACCCCGTTTCGGGAATGTCATTTTTACTGACATTTATGTTTTTAGAAATTCACTTTTCATTCATTAATTTTTCTTTATTTTCTTTGTAGGGCACTTTTATTGTGTAATTACCTTGAGATAGAAGGCCATATACAGTAAGAAGTAACTGTTAAAGACACTTTAATATGCAACAAATCTTCTATTTTATTTCCATTCTTTTGTCGGTGTCGTAATATTTTCGCTGTTGTTGCTTTTTTTCTTGAAGTGCATAACGAAAGGATTGCATTTTATAAGCTTAATTTTGTGTGTGGCACTGTCACCGGCATTTTCTGTTCCTACGCAAACAAACAAAAAGGCAAATAGCAAATGCACAGGATATGACTTTAAGTGCACACTTACATACTTCCACAGACACAAAAATGAGCCAAGGAGACCAGCACAATTGTGAAAAAATACACAGCTAGCAGGCAAGCGAGCAATGAAATTTAGTTGTCTCAATTTAGCACGGACATTTTGAGCAATTAATACAATACTTATTTATCAATAAAATTAAGATTTATCTTCTCTATTTCTTTTCAACTTACACAATATGCATTTGAAGGAGAACAAAATTATGACTTTATTTATAGCAATATTTATTTCTAGTGTTCATTTTTAGTTTTAGTTTATTGGTTTATCCTTAAATTAAATACGTATCCAAAACGCGTTTTCCCTTGCTGCTATCTTTCGTGTTTAGTTTCTTGTTTTATCCTTAAATTAAATACGTATCCACAACGCGTTTTTCCTTGCTGTTACAGCATCCGATCTACGCTCTCTTAAAGTGTTTCGATGAGAACAATTTACCGGTTTGTTAGAACGTTCGCATTCTACTGATTTAGTTAAGCGGCATTTTGCTGTCGTTCGGCTCGTGTTTGTTGTGAATTTAGGGCCATTTGTGCTTCGGTTTTTTCTGAAAGGATAACAAATTTCGCGCATGATTTTTGCGCATCCAGAAAGTGTAACAACTCCGTGACTATGTTAAGTAACAGTTGGATTGACATAATGTATATTAAGGCAGAATAATGGTCAATGGTGGGAGAGAGAATCTTGGGGGTTGTTTATACACTCATATAAACAAATGTTAACTAACAGTTACAATATGACTTTAGGCGCTACGGTTAAATGCTAAAAGAGTGCCCTCGGCTTATGTTAACTACTGAGCTGTTATCATAAGTTGGTCATTTGTTAATTGTCAATGCTTCTTGGTCGACAAAAAATAATTTTTGGGACATTCATATTTGCAATTTCTTCGCTATTCCATGGCAAAAACTTGTAAGAATTTATATACATTTGCTTAGTACCGTAGATTTTCTGCATTACAGGCTATTGAATACGAAATACCCAAAGTCGTTCCACTTTTGCAAAATCTGTACATATTTTGCTTTCAACTTAACAACAAAGGATTTTATTTTAATAGGTCTGACTATTTGAACAATATAAACTAAAGCGAATCAACATTCATTCTACTTCAGCTCGCATTGTGCACCAGTAACCTAGTCTATGCGAACATAACATATTCTCCTCTCCAGCAGTGACTGGAGAATAACACAGTACAAACATGATTTTGGGACTCAATTCTGAGAACTACACCTGAAAGTAGCCCCCAAAAAGAAGAAGTTCGGCATAATAATTTAATATCGATTTGAAGTTAGTAAGTATCGTATAGGTGAATTTGTTACGTTTAAGGCTGTTCTGTTTGACATAACATAAATGTATGGTGACGTAAACATATAGTGGTTAGAACACGCGACTACCATGCGGGAGATCATAGGTTTAACTCCTGGCTCCAGTCATTTTAAAAGAAAAAAAAATTTATTTCATTGTCGCCTCCCCTCGAATGTTGTCGGCAGCAACTTCGCAGTATTAGTGTCGAGTTAGTCGGCATGTCAAGTAAGAGCTTCTCAAACAGTGACGTTCGCATTCGTCGATGAAGAAGTAGGTACCGTTAGTTGTGAATCTAAACATAGAAACCGAGTTTATTCACAACAACGCGAGAAGCTGTCCCATACCTCATTCATGAAGTGTAAAGGGAAATTAAGTAAGTTAAGTTAAGTATGATTATCATAAACAGGGCCAACAAAAGTATGCAATGCATCTTTGCATATGAAAATGCATATTACAGACTTACAGGCATGTTTTGGGGGTTTATGCATATAAAAGCATATTTTGAAATTTTCAAGGTTTTTTTAACTTTCATATATATTTTTCGGAGTGAAGACAACACCTGTTTATTTCTTTAAGGTGGGAAGATAATCTCTATAATTTTCCTCAACATTTTATTTATGTGTTTATACTAAGGATCCTTTCCGTCGTCAAATATTTTAATGAGCTCTACCTTGCGTTGCATTGCCACCATCACAATACTATTTTAAGAACGTTAGTTGTGGAATAGAGTAACGGTGAAGAGGCTGAAGCAATTCGTACTTTAAAATAGAATCAGTAATTAAGCGTTTACATTTTCAAATATGACACGCGTCTTTTTAATGCAGAAGGCATTGCCAACAAAATATATTACGTTGAAAAAATGTTCATGAAATGAAATTGCGGTGACGGCGTATACATAATATTTATTGTACAATAAAATATTAAGTATACAATTGAATTCATAGCGTCCGAAATATACAGAAGTGTTAGTCAAAAAACCTCATGTAATTTTTTCACAGTAGAGTAATTAATTAAATGTCTGAATCTTATAAAAATAATTTAAAAAAAAAATTTTTTTTTCAACTATTTGTGATGAATTTTTATTAAAAATTAAATGTATTCAGTGAATAAAATTAATTAGATTCAACATTTATTCTGCATTTTTTTTTATCAGTTTTAAAGGCATTTATGAATGTTTTTCGTGCTTATCTAATGCGCATATTTTTAGTTTTTTTCGTGCCTATTTGTGTTGGCCCTGATCATAAGCAATATTCCACGTAAATCATACGCCACAAAGAACAACAGTTTTATTATAACTGCTACAAAATAAACCCAGTTCAAAATCATTTGATGAATGGAGAAGTGAAACTGTTGCTTATATAGGTAAACGTTATATGAACAGAATAAAGGAATTGTAATTCTTAATTTTTTTAAATTTTTCCAGCTAAATCAGATTAGTGGTTCTCAAGTTATGTAAAACAAAAGAGCTTAAAAAGTGACAAATTCCCCTTTACGATACTTGGCGTCGTGCAATAAATCCGTATGGCCTTATTTGCCATTCGATTGGGGGTCGTGCCCCCCACAGCACTCGTCTGTCGATCCAATATGTTCTCTAGTACACCACTAAGTTTATCGACTTATGAACAGAAACAGAGATAGATAAATATGCTGGTTATTCAGCTAGACTATGGCGCGCAAAACAAACATACTAGATACATTTTATTCAAAAATTGTCAAAAGTGAAATAATGCCAGATTGACTTTATTTCACACCTTCTGTGGTAATAAAGCCATATGGTCTTATTTCTAAATCGATTCGATCGATATCTAGATCGATATTAAATTATTATGGCATGTAACTTGAGAAAACGAATGATACAGAACGTTCTTTTTGGGGCTACTTTCATGTGCAGTTCTCAGAATTGAGTCCCAAATCAATGAGCTTAAAACTGGTGGACTGTGTAATTAAATGAAGCAACCACGTTTGATAATCATTGATAAACCATTTTACCTTAGATACTTAATGTTACTAACATAACTCTCTGTTATAGTACACTCACTGTACTGTTATAGTACACTACACTGTAACATTACATCCTTTGGCATAAGGAAAAAGTCACCCCATCCTATAGAACTGTTGTGAGTAACTTAACAGAAAATCGAGAGCGTATACTTATTTGAAGTATTTTATTGTCTTATTGTATATGCCTGCCGCAATGTTTCACGTTCTACGCGCCATACTTTATAAGCGATATAATGTACACTTTTTAGTAGAATGTTTGTTGTACACCTTTTTGATTGGTTCTACAGTTTTAAACATTATTACATTCACGATATCCTATAAAACAACCATTAACAATGAAACAGAAAACAGAAGCCGAAGTCACTTCCAATAATCATCCAAACTTTGTGTGGAAGTAGTCAAAAATCGATTTGCATTTTACGAGTGTTGTGCAGAAATGTTTCGTGCCACATGTTGCCGCCTTAAAACGAAAAAAATGGCACAGCTACTTTATATCGAATTCTTCTATTATCTTGAATGCCTAAAGAAGTCGCGCTTGTTAGTAGAAAATAAATTACATGTTGTTTGATCCTATCCCTGCGGCATTAAATAAATGAAACAATGATTTAGTACTTGAGCACTACGTACCTGTAATGATCTCAAGTGGAAACATTTCTTCGATAAAGGTCGCTAACCTTTAAAATATTTTGCCGTCACATAAGAATGTGCTCTTTGTTTTATTAGATGATATATAATAGACTTATGTGTTTGCAGGCTATATAACGCATAGAAACATACAATGAATACTGTCAGAAAGTGTAATTGTAATTTCTTTGTGACGTAGTTAAATTCTTAAGAAGGCATTTATGCGTTTTTTTTCAATTATGTGTTAAGTTGTGTGTTTTAAGGAATGTAAAATTATGTTGGATATAAGTCTGGACTAATGCAATATTGGATAGTTTAATGTTGGGACCGGCCGTAGGTTCGCAGGTTCAAACCTGGCTCCAGTCATCTTAAAAGAAATAAAAAAAAAATTTTCTTTCATTGTCGGCTCCCCTCGAATGTTGGTGACAGCAACTTCGCAGTATTAAGCGTCGATTCAATCGTCGTGTCTAGTTAGAGCTTCTCAAACAGTGACGTTCGCATTCGACAATAAACAAGTAGGTGCCGTTAGTTGTGAATCTAAAAATGGAAAGCGTGTTAATTCACAACAACGCAAGAAGCTATCCCATACCTCATTCATGGGGTGCAAAGGGAAATTAAGTAAGTAAGTAATGTTGACCAAAGATGTGACGTAAAAATCATGTATCTATATATGTCACAATTATTAAAAAAGAGAACCACTTTCTTATTTTAAATTGATGCTAAAGTGGTAATTACTGCAAAAAATTACATTTTGTTATTAAATTGGAAACACTATTAAATATTAGTCAAATTTATAATTTTAAACAGGTGCCGCCCCATTATTTCGTAAGATAGTTATGCGTCTGTGAATATGAAACTTTGCGTATCAGTATCACTATCAGTATAATACAATTGATAAGGGTGCCTCCTTACGTTTACATTATTAACCTATATTAGAATTTCGAACAAAATTTGCTTAAAAAAGAAACCATGAATTTGTAACGTTCTGTAATTTCAAGGATTTTTATGGTGTTCTCTCCTTAAAAACATCCTTCCTCTTTCACCCCATTTAATTGCGACCATAAAAGATCACACTTAGAATTAACCAAGTTCATCATCAACTTTTGTTGTTTCGATAGTTCATTACTTCGTGCAATATCTTAACATAAAACGATACACAGAATTTTAAGTTTAGTAACTTGCAATATTGGGTTATATTTTATATAGGAGTCTTTCCGAGTCTTTTCCTCTTGGAATTGTACAGACAAATGAGAAGCGGGATATAATTCCGAAAAGAATATTCTTATATATATTCTTAAACTTATTCAAGTCGTGACATAGTGGTTAGAGCACGCGATTTCAATGCGGGAGATCTCGGGTTCGACTCCCGGCTCCTGCCATCTACATTTTTCTTTCATTGCCGGCCCCCTTGATGTTGTCGCCAGCAACTTCGCACCATAGTGTCGAGTCAATCGATATGTCTAGTAAAAGCTTCTCATACAGTGACGTTCGCATTCGTCGATAAATAAGTAGGTGCCGTTTGTTGTGAATCTAAAATAGAAAGCGTGTTAATTCACATGGAGTGTAAAGGGAAATTAAGTAAGCCACCAAATGTTACTAAAACAAAATGCTCGAAAAATATGTCTCTTTCGTTGTAGCCGTTGAATGACTTCATAAATCACATACAACGATTTACAACTTGTCAAACCTCTTTAAAAGAGGCTAAAGAAATTCTCCATATTCATCTGTAAAAAAAAGAAAAGATCCAAAATGTGTCAGAAGATAACTAGAACGTAGAGGCACCTGCACAGAATCCTTTATTTATGGGTTATAACAATAAACGAGGGCGAACAAAAAACATAAAAATAAAATCATACAGGAAGCCAGTACTGCGTTTCCATGTAACACCCAATATGTGTTTTATCTTTCAACACATAAAACAAAATCCCCAAAATAAATTCGTGAGTTTCTGTGTATGGATTTTATAGGATTTTGGAAAGATTTCCGTTAATTGTTTGGTAATCTCACGGTTGGGAGAAATATTTTTTGTTGTAATAATAAAACAAAGGCAGAAAAATGTAGGTGTAGGAGTTGCTTTTTTACAACCTACACATTTTCAGTTCATTGTCCAACACTGCAGCAACGGCGCTGAGGTAAGGTGTGAATTATACAAAATAATTATATTTATGTGGGCGGAAGTGTTACCAAGGAGCTTCTGGCTCTTGTTGCGAAATATATGTACGGTTGAACATTGAATACCAATGGCATATAATAACTTTTTTATTAGTACTTAATTTGTTATGCACAATTACTCAGTAGGGAATAGACAATGTGTATCGGTTGAGATAGGCAAAGGCGTAGTGACATCAACCAGTAAAAAAATTGGGAAGTTCCAGAATCACTACTTTTAGAGTTTATTGGTTAACAGGGACAAAGGCAAAGAAACTATATAACACTAATTTTTAACTATCCATTAGAAATTTTACATTTGACATCGCAGAAACATGTCCAGCAAACAAGTTATAAATAACAATAATGATATTTCTATAGATAGATATTCCTACTTATAGATAATTCCCATACATAAACATTTATAGACAAAATAAAACGGATTTAAAACTAACTTTTTTCCGCAAAAAATAATTCGAATAGTTTGTGAAAGATGCTTACAAAAAAGTATTTAAACTATGACTTGCTAAGTATAACATAAATAGAGTTATCTCCCTTTTAATTTATGCGATTTTTAAATTATATTTAGTAATATTCTGCAATTCCCGAAAAACCTGACAAAACCGTTTAACTCTGTTATTATTCATCAAAAACAATGACCTTCAAAACGTATGATTAATGTTGAATAATATCATAGTGCTCATTCGCCCCAGAAATTCATACACACCATTTGTAAAAATGATGATAATAACACAGTGATACAAATGTGAAGGGAAAAAGTATCAGTTCTGTTAGACTGGAGTCCATAGAGTACAGTGATACTTATAGTTCTTCTTGGTCACTTCGTTAAGTAAAGTTTTTATAGCAAATTAAGTGAAATGATACTCCGAAAATTACAAGTTCCAAAAATCATAAGTTTTCTCTTTGTAAACCGATTTTCAAAACCTTAAGCGCCCCATACACGAGTACTGCCGCAGTTCATGCCGATGAACCCCTTATGTACGTGTGTGATTGATAGTTTCGATACACACTTATCAATCATTGTTTTATTTTGAATTTGGAAACAGTAACACCTTGGCTACTCTTCAAAATTATGTTCCACAATGCCGAAAGGGATTGGTACAATCCTATAAATTTAAGAACAACTCGCTTTTCTATTTTTCCTTTTTATTTTTTACAACAAACAATTTCCAAATTTCGTTGTTTATACTTTCACAAAACAATTTTGTAGTAGAATCTGACATATTTGAAATATAAAAAAACACAAAGTTCATCTGATTGATAGGTGTTCATTTTGAAAATCAAAACTATTTTGATTTTCATACTGCATTGTCTGTGTGACAAATACATTCTTATGTTCTATCAAATTCACAAATACATATATATTGCCGTTCCAGCGGCAGTACTCGTCTATGGAGCGCTTTATACTTGTTTTAAAGCTATGATTTTTAACTTTTTTTAAAAAAATATTCTTGAAAATCGGTTAAAAAATAGTTAAACGACGACTGTTTAAATGAAAGAAAAACAAAAAAAAAATTGAATTCTCATTTTCTCAACGCTATAAGCTGATAGTGAGGTTTACAAAGAGAAAACTTATGCTTTTTGGAACTTGTAATTTTCGGAGTATCGTCATTTCACTTAATTTGCTATAAAACATTACTTAACGAAGTGACCGAGAAGAACTCTAAGTATCACTGTACTCTAGCCTTACAGAATTGCTATATGAGAACCCCTATATGTTTTGTGTGTAGCAAAATATTGATATCATTGATATCATTTTGAAAATTTTTGATACTTTTTTCAACCCTAAATTTTAAAACAATTTGACTTTGTACCATATATATTGTCATACCTACGAGTGCCACACAATGGGCGTTAAAAATGAAAGAACAAACTGATTGTACCCCTCGGTCAGAACGTCGGCGTAGTGAAGGATATTACTATCTGTAACCAAAAATACAAACTATTCAAAAGCGATGCAGATGTAGAAGGGAAACCCTAAGGATAAAAAACATTTAAGAATTAGCAGTACATTGTGACGAAAGAAGAATTATAATAGCTTCCCAACATATTGACCTGGTACTTTCTGAATAATACTATACAAAATTATTAGCACCCACGTAATGGTCGCTAACATCCGAATAAAGGATATGATAAAATAGAAGGAGGTTGTTATTTACAACAAGTTTGGGCAGCAGTTTTAGTCGCTCTCAGCTATTCCAATCATTTAATTGCAAGAGATTTTTCGAGCTGATGTACTTTTATCCACTCGTACAACCTCTGCCAGACAGCTCATTTGGTGAAAGATGCTTCGACACCTGGTCTCGCAGTTTAACCCTGTAATAACCACTATTCCCATCAAGGCGAAATATATTTACATTACAAAGATTTGAGTACACGCCCCGGCAGAAGACAAAGACGAGGACACTAGAAAGACATTCTATGAGAGCCTGGAAGTGATATATACTGCTGCCCTGCATATGACAATAACAATGTTCTGGGAGATTTTAATGCTAAAATAAGAAATCGATGGAAGGCATGTCTCAAGCGTTATGGACGTGCGTGTGATGCGCGATCCAAACATTGACTCGGATCCCCACCTAATTGCAGCCAAGGTACGCGCGCAATTAAGTATTGTTAAAAATTATCGTAACCAAATGCAATGGAAGCTAGACATCAAAGCAGCATTCCACCGATATAGCTAAGGCCTACTTCAACCATCACTCTCAACTATTTCGAACAAACCACCCTGATGTTCCCGACACCCAGGGACAGCATCTTACGAATTCTATGACCACTTACAAAAACCACGCTCGGACAAGCCCAGGTCTCGAAATGTCTGAGGAAATGGATGCTACATACAAGGCAAAACTGTAGCTAATGAAGACGCGTGCGGTGGCCGATCGTTATAATGAAAAGAGAAGTAAGATAAAACGCCTGTTCAGTCAGAAAAAGCGTCTGTGAAAGAAAAGAGAGAGCCAGGATATCGAAATTTAGAGGGATAGGGATAAAGACCAAAGGTTGTACCAAAAAGTAAAATGCAAAGTTTTGGAAAGGGGATCTCCACCTGTAAGGACAGAGACGAGTGTTCTGCAAATATGGAGGGAAACCTTTCGTCTTCTTCTCGTTCCCGAAGGCAGCATAAGTGACGAAGTTACGCCAATCATCAACGACTAAATAGACTGTCCACCACCGAGTCAAAACGAAATCAGCAAGGCGATCGTAAATCTTAAAAATAATAAAGCCGGCAGAGCTTTTTCAAGTCGGTGACGATGAGCTGGTAACATGCATGAACCAGCTTATAAACGCAATTTGGCTGAAGAAATGCCTACCCGATGATTGGCATCTGAGTGTTCTATATTCAGCGCTTAAGAAATGCAACCCATGTGTGCACCAATCGTTTACAAGGTCCTGTCTAGTATGTACTGTAAAAGACTAAAGCCCATTCTGGCGAACCTGATTGGACCTTATCAGTGTGGCTTAAGACCTGGTAAATCCATCAAATATGCACACTACGACAAATTCTGGAGAAGTCCCATGAAATGCAGATCGACACCTACCATCTGTCCATCGATTACA
Organism: Muscina levida; assembly: GCA_964034835.1. Taxonomy (NCBI): domain Eukaryota; kingdom Metazoa; phylum Arthropoda; class Insecta; order Diptera; family Muscidae; genus Muscina; species Muscina levida. Next base: position 103,955,412 of record OZ035881.1, read on the forward strand.
AAGCTGCACTCGATAGATAGATTCGACAGAAATTGTTAGATGCTATGACTAAGGTTGGTATCCCGCCAAGCTAATACGACATTGCGGGATGACATTGACGGACACGAAGTCTTCAGTAAAAATGTGCACAAATCTGACAGAGCTATTTTCTACCAAGCGAGGCTTTAGACAAAGCGATAGTCTGTCATGCGATCTCTTTAACATCGTAATGGATATGACCAAGCGGAAGGCCCCAGTAAACATGAAATGTTACCACCTTCAACAGCTACTCGCGTATGCCGACGATATAGATATCATTGGCCCTGGATCGTTGGATGTTACTGCGGCCTTTTTGAGCATTAAAATGCAGTCGACGGAAGCGGATCTGGTGATAAATGTGGACAACGAACAAAGAGTCTACTCGTCTGGGACACAGCGAGAACGTTGAGAACTATAACTTTGAAGTAGTAGATGATTTTATCTATCTTGGTTCCAACATAAACAAAAAATAATAATGTCAGCCTGGAAGTCAATAGACAAGTATTAATCGCAAACCATTAACCGCTGCGCTAAGCAAGTGATTTAATTGCAAACCCCTCTCTCGAAGGACAAAGATCCAACCGTACTAGACACTGATCTTACTCGCTTCTTTATACAGCTCAGAATCCTAGGTATTAACGCAAGCCGCTCAATCTATTCTGGAAGTGTTCCAGAAGACTCAATGGGCATCGCTGGAGGGGGCAACCAAAACTTCGATGGATGGAGACCAGGTGAAAGAAATGTTATCTAAACTTCTTGTGACTAACTTTTTACGGAGCGCAAAAGACCGAAGCCGTTGGAATTCTTTTCTACGTGCCGCTACTGATAGATAAATTTCTGTTGCTACTGCCAATTATGAGGAAGAAGAACTTCCAATTAAGATTTTCAATTTGTTTTCCTCTAGGTAAATGTTATTAATAGTATTTATATTCGCTTATATTGTCTCATTGATATCCCATTTTACTGTCTTCTATTTGCCATTGAAGTTATTATTAATATTTGCCTTTAAAACAACTTGACAACATATATATTTATATCTTAGTGTCTAAGTCAGAGGCCGGAATGATAAGAGATTTCCATTCGCTTCGATCTTGTGCGCACCGCCTCCAGTCAGTCCTACCAAGCAGCATCAGTGATTCTTCCACCTGGTCCTTCCAACGTAGTCGCGGTCTCCCTCTTTTGCACCGACCTTCGAGGTCTTGATAGAATACCTTTCGCGCTGGAGTTTCCTCATCCATTCTCACGACATGGCCTAGCCAGCGTTGCACTTTGATTCGCTTGACAACATCAGTGTCGTGGTATAACTCATGGCTCATGGTTCATCCGAATCCTAAACTCGCCGTTTACGCAAATGGGTCCTTATATTTTGCGGAGTATTTTTCTCTCAAACACCGCCAGATGAGCTGCATCTGCCTGTGTAAGCACCCAAGATTCGGAGGCGTACAACAGTACCGGTAAAATTAGTACCTGGTACAGCTACTTTGGTAGTTCGAGATAGGGTGGTGTTTATAAAGTGTTGGTGTAGTCCAAAGAAACACCTGTTGGCAAGCACTATTTGCCGTTTTATTTCGAGGCTGACACTGTTGTTTTTTTTCATGGCGGATCCGAGGTAGATAAATTCATCCACTACCTCAAAGTAATAGTTTTCAACGTTCATGCTGCGTCCCCAACAGGTGGACACTTTGTTCGATGATACCATTAACTTCGTCTTGTCCTCATTCACTGCCAAACCTATTTTCGCTGACTCCCTTTCAACTGATGAGAAAACAGCTGTTACCTCTCGCATCGTTCGACCGATAATGTCGATATCATCGGCATATGCGAGCAGCATGTGGTATTCCCACCAGGCAACTTCAATGGCTCTCGCTGTTGTTAACAAACACACTGTAACAATATCACATCATGATGAACATCGACAATAAAGAGCAATTGTTGATAAACCATAGCTCTTTATGTTTACAACAAAGACTCACACGAATGGGGTATATGTGACGTTGGGGTATCAACATATAACTCTCGTAACAGTCTGTATTATGATGTTGATGCTGCAATATTTACAAGGCCGGAAATATGACACACAAGAATAAAGACGACAGTGTACAATAGTGCCTAATTATATAACAGTGCAGAAATGCCAACAGTATGGATGTGTAAATTCGACACCGTGTATACGTAATTGTAACTTATTTGGTGCATTACACCAGCTAACTAGTAGTGTCCGCGTAGTGCTTTCCCTCCTTATGAGCTACATTCGTTTCATGTAGTGGAAATTTGTGTCTGAACGCCGTTGGTTTTTCACTTGCGTTTGTTTTATCTAACAAATGTAATTTCTTAGTTTTTTTGTTTTCTCATCTACACTTCTGCATAAAGCGCAAAGGGATTTACGTTATGTATGATTTACGGGTAATTTGCACATAAAACAATTTTTATAAATTGCTTGTTTTTTGTCATTCTAGTTCGGGGTCAGTAATGACGTCACATTTGGGACTCACTTACTCTTTCAATTTGATCTTCTTTTGGGGTTTTTTATTTTTGATGATTTGTTATGTGTTAGGTGCTAGCAAAAACAAAAAGTTATGTTGCATTGAGACGGAATGTATAATTTTGCTGACTCTTATTATTGACATTGAAAATAAAAAGAGAGTTTCGTGACGTAAATAAGTAATATACTGCAGTTTTTATACCATCACCCTTAGGGATGAGGGTATATATCATTTGATACGAAAAAAAGTGTAACGCATTAAAGGAGACGAGTTAGACCCCAAGTATCTTAAGACCAAATTCGTTTCAGAACTTTTTAAGAAGAATGAGCTATGTCCGTCTGTCTGGCTGGCTGGCAGGCTGGCTGGCTGGCTGGATGGCTGGTCAGCAGGATAACTCGAGTAAACCTTAACGGATCGGTATGAAAATTTACCAGTATCAATAATTTTCAAAACGATTTTATGGGATTGTAAATGGGCTGAATAGCCCCACCCCTTCTGGTACCTCCCATACAAAATTACCTATTTTTGGAAAATTAATATTTCTTCCATAACTTCCAAACGGACAACCGGAGGATGCCTGAATTTGGTCAGTTTATTTACCTTGCAAAAGTAGACAAACCCTAAGAAAACCGAAACCTGTGCCCCACCCATTCTGGTAGCTCCCATACAAATGACCGAATTGACCCTTATAGTTTTACATACATATCTTTTTTGCAAGTAAACTTAGATCACTCAAATTTTGCGTATGATGTTTGCTTATAAATATTAGACTCAGGTATGAATATGGACTATATCGGTTCACGCCTTCTGGTACCTCCCATACAAAATGACCTATTTTTGGAAATTATATATTTATCCAATAACTTCAAAACAGTCACTTGGGAGGTTATGAACATTGGTCGATAAATTAATGTTGTGATAGGAGGCGAAACCTCAGAGAGCCTAACTATTTGACATACCCCTTCTGGTACCTCCCATACAAATGACCGAATTGACCCTTATAGTTTTGCATACATATCTTTTTTGTAGGTAAACTGAGATCACTCAAATTTTGCGTATGATGTTTGCTTATGAAAATTAGACTCAGGTATGAATATGGACTATATCGGGTCACCCCTTCTGGTACCTCCCATACAAAATTACCTATTTTTGGAAAACTAATAATTCTCCCATAACTTCCAAACGGACATTTGAGGGGTAATGAAAATTAGTCGGTTAATTTATATTGTGATAGGAGGCGAATCCTCAGAAAACCCAACTATTTGACACACCCCTTCTGGTACCTCCCACACAAAGCACCGATCTCACCCCTATAGTCTTACATACATATCTTTTTTTGTAAGTGCACTGAATTCAGTCAAATTATTCGTAAGTTGTACGTATGAAAATTTGAGTTAGGAATGAATAAGGACTGTATCGGTTCACCTATTGTGGTACCCCCTATCAAAATTAATTTTTTTTTTGAAAAATTAATATTTCTTACATAAATTCCAAACCGGCACCTATACCCCCTACACAAATAAGTAAAGTTTTGGACGATTTTGCACCACAAGCAGGGGAAAAAATATACATAAGTAATTTTATTTTAATTAAAAATCTATTCGTTTCAATAACTCAAGACTTCAACAATATCTTATATTGGGTGATGGTATTTATCAGTCAGTTTACCTGACTGAAATTTCTGTACTGGTTTTTATATGAATTAATGCATAAATTTAGAGGTAATAGGCGATAATTGAAATAGAAAGGAAAAGTTATAATTCGGAATTGTTCGACCACTGTAGCATGAATACACAATAAATTGGTGTGAATCTGATTTTCTCCAATTTTTGGATAACAGAAAGTTATGTTGCATTTTTTAAGTCTTACCAATCAAATTGGTAAAATTCTGTATTCATCCAGCTAGTCATACCAAATAATAGCAAATAATATAACTAAACCCATGTTAAAACTTCAAAAACATCGTGAAAAAAAATTAAACCTAATCCTTATGTTTTAAGTCACATTCGTAAATTTTTGTAACTACCTCGTAGCCAATTAACTTAACAAGTTTTGAAAGTGGATGATGTTAAATGTCAATGTACGAGTTATTAATTGAATGTTTTCAAAACTTCTTCGATTAATAGCTATGAAATTAGAAGTAGTAACGATAGGGCATACAAGTTACAATTCAACAACTTTGCTTTATGTAAGGCCATTCTGTTATTCTTTTAGGCGAAAACAATTAAAATTACTCATAGTCTTTCGCACTGCTGGCATTTGTGATTTCTATCGCTTGTTTCCCTTCTACTAACTAACAACACACTAACAAGAAAAAGGAACAAAACAAAATGATTTCTACCGAAATTTGACTTTCATGCATCATTTATTAAAACTCTCCAAAAGAAGGAGAGGAGAAATTATTAAGAACTATACACAGCAAACCGCCTGTTGTGTTGCCATGAGAAAATACTTAAGGAGGAATGAAGGAAAACGAGAACAGAGAAACCAAAAAAAAACATTTAAGTATATTATGGCCAATTTCGTCCCTTCACCAAGGAGGCAAACAAACAAACAATCTTCGACTTTGTCCAAGGAAAATTTATTTTATTTACTATAAAAACTGGAAGTGTCCCCCCTCTTCGTAATCTTAAATATGAAATACAACTTCTTAGATAAGCGTGGCAAAAGAGACACAGAAGCACAACGTAAAGACATATAATTCGTTATTTCGTTTGAATTAACAAACCATAAAATGTTAGCGCAACGAAAGTGCTTATAGTTGAAAACAAGAAAAACTTGCTCACTTTAGGTCAGACACTGGGAATGCAAATATTTAAATGATGGGATAAATGTGTGTATAATTGAAATTTGCGAAATTTGCTTTTCGGTTCTTTAGAAATGACTTATATTTTATCGCTGGAAATTTGTGCCAAATTGATGTTCATAATTCCCATACTATACAGTTGGACAATAAACGACATTTGGTACTTTTCTTCACCTAATCTTTTCATCACAAAATAAACTAAAATACATAAATTAAAAATTTTGTTCACCTCGAACTTTGTCTCATCCACGTATCACTGCATATTACAGTGCTTTGTTAAACTACTGTCTGAAGTTTATTAGTGGTCATGTCTTCTTGGACATTGCTGCTGACATCCTGACTGCTCAGTGGTTGATGCGAGTTATTTGCATTGTGTTTTTGTAACGACCTTGATTTATGTGTACTGTTCGTATGTCCCAATCACAAGTTGATATATAGCTTTAAATTATTGTGAGTTTTCGTTTAGGAGTAGAGAAAGCAAGGCAAATTAGAAGTAAGCGATGGATTGTGCATGAAAAAACTATGGAAAAAATATTTATTGTAAAATAATTCGACGAAGGAAAAATGTTATGTAACTTTGCAGGGACATATACGAAGATGAATTAAACAATTAGTAAGAAAGGCTTTTAATTTCATACCAATTTTGCTAAAGGACTTAAATATAAGTTTGGTGTCAGACTTTCGTCTATAAGTAGCCGCACGTAAAAAAGAATTCCAAGCGCTTTGGTCTTTTACGCTTCGTAGATAGTAAGTCACACCAAGTGTATATAACAGCTCTTTCACCTGGTCCATTCAACGAAGTTTTGGTCGCCCCACTCCTGCGCCACCCATCGAGTTTATTGACGAAAACCTTTCGAGCTGGCACATTTTCATTCATTCGTACAATGTGTCCAAGCCAGCGGATTCGGTACATTTCAACGCGTTTGACTACGTCGATGTCATTGTACAGCTCATACAGATCGTGGTTCATTCGACGACGATACTCGCCGTAAACGATGAAGTGTCCAAATATTTTACAATTGATCCGCTTGTGTCATTACCCAGAATTCTGCGCTGTAGAGCAAGACAGGTAGGATTAGAGTATGGTAGAATTGGATCTTTGGTCTTCGAGAAAGCGCTTTGTCATTAAATCGCTTGCTTAGAGCATCTTTAAAGTTATAGTTGCTAACGTTCACGCTGCGAGTGGACACTTTGTTCGTTGAAACAAATAACTTGGTTATGTCTTCATTTATCCCCAGATCCACTTTCGCCAACTGCTTTTCTATGCTTATAAAGGCCGCAGTAACATCCCGCAATCCACGGTCAGTGATATCAATATCATCGGCGTACGCGAGCAACATGTGACTTTTTTTTAAAAAAGCTACCATTCCTGTTTACTGCAGCCTTCCGCACGATCAACTCTATTACGATGATAAAGAGATCGCAAGACAAACTATCGCCTTGTCTAAAGATTTCGCTTGGTAGAAAATAGATATGTCAGATTTTTGCCAATTTTCACTGTATTTCACAATATTTCAGTCAGTGTCATCCCGCAAAGTCGTTTTAGCTTCGCGGGAATACCAAACTCAGCCATAGCACCTAAAAATTTCTGTCGCATCGGACTGTCGAATGCAGCTTTGTAGTCGATGAACAGATGGTAGGTGTATTTCTTGGTTCTACTCCAGGATTTTCCGTAGTGTGAATATCTGGTCGATCGTGGAATTACCAGGCCTAAAGCCACACTCATAAAGTCCAACCAGGTTCGCCAGAATGTGCTTTAGTCATTCATATCACACACAAGAAAGGACATTGTATGCGATTGGTAAAGGATAATCCCGCCATAGTTGGTACACACACTTGGATCGCCTTTCTTAAGCACAGGACATAGAACACGCAGATTCCAATCATCGGGCATAAATTCCTTGAGCCAAATTGTGTTTATGGGCTGGTGCATCCATATTGCTGCTGGCTTTAAAAAGTTCTGCCGATAGTCCATCGGCTCCCGCAGCTTTTTTATTCTTAAGCCCTGCGATCGCCGTGTTGAATTAGTTTTGTCTCGTTGGTGCACAATCTACTCCGTCGTTTATGGCTGGTATGATTACGTCACTTATGCTGCATTCGGGAACGAAAAGATAACGAAAGTGTTCTCTCCATATTTGTTTTTTCTTTTCTTCGTGTTTTCATTAATATAGTTTTGTTTAAGGAGGCCACCGTGCCCGATCCTAGTCTCTTTGGCCTATCAAAGCCACTAAGAGGTATATAAGACGAACGGATATACATTTATGTGATTGTAGCTTTATCCCATTGGTCTGAGTGATTGTACCGATTTAATCCCTTTTTATATTTAAAAGTTCAAATTTCAAAAGATAAATTCGTTTCGCACAACTAAAATGGACTGGCACCCCCTCTAATTCTATGCCCATATACGATTATAGCTTTAGTTGTTTGGTCTGAGTGATGGTACCAGGTTTATGCCCTTTCGATCTTTTTTTACCCCAAAATGTTCTGTCTAATTCTATAGGGAGCAATGCTAAATACATTTTCATAAATCTACTTAGGTGATAGTACCAGTTTTGTATCTATATTTTTACACATAAAGAACGAATTTCTAAAAATTACTTCATATCGCGCAACTAAAATATTCACTTCAATATTTCCGACTACATCTTTAGCCGCTTAGTGCCAGTTTTATCCCTTTGTGTCCTTTTTACAACTAAAAAGTACGAATTTCGAAAACAGTCCTTCTTCATTCTAATTCTACAGGGAGCAAACCCATATCAATTATCATGATTTTATCGCTTTTCGCTTTTTTTACCCAGAAATATCGGATTTCGAAAAAACGTTCAATCCACTTTGATAGTGATCATGCCCATATTTTTATAGCTTTAGTCGATTGGTCTGGGTGATGGTACATGTTTTATCCCTTACTAGCTTTCCCGGCTCGCGTTGCCTCACCCATACTTACAATGAATCTTCTTATGAATTTAAGCAATACAGGTAAAATCATCATAAGACGAACAAACACCGCATTTATGTGATTGTAGCTTTATCCCATTAGTCTGAGTGATTGTACCTTATATACCTAAAAGTACGAATTTCAAAAGATACATTTGAAACGCACATCTAAAATGGACTGGTACTCCCACTAATTTTATAGGAATTATCATCATATACGGTTATAGATTTAGTCTTTTGATTTGGGTGATGGTACTAGTTGTATCCCCTTTCTGCTTGTCTACGCCTAAATGTTCAAATTTCTACAACTTCTTCTGTTGGCTCTCTAATTCTATAGGCAGCAATTTTATTTAAATTTTCGTAACTTTACCTTTAGGCAGTTGGTCTGGACCATAGTACCAGAATTTCAAAATATTATTTCACACCGCACAACTAAAATATTCACTTCAATTTTTGCGACTATGCCTTTAGCCGTTTAGTACCAGTTTATCACTTTCGGCATTTTTACTCCTAAAAAGTAAGAATTTCGAAAACCGTCCTTACTTCGTTTTAATTCCATAGGCAGCAAGCCCATTAAAATTATCTTGATTATAGCATTAGCCGTTTTGTCTGGGCGAAAGTAAAATTTTTATCTCTTTTTCGATTTTTTTACCCAGAAATATCGGATATCACAAAAACCTTCAATCCACATATCCACAATCCACCTAAAAGTACGAATATCCAAAAATCCATTCTTAGCTGACTATTATTTGAAAAGAACAACCGCCCCAAATTTCATCTTCCTATTTACACCCAGTAAGCAATTTAAAATATATAGATAATGATAATGTTATTACAATCATTCTATTAATATGACTGACAAACAGTTTATCCAAAAGGGGCGTGGCACCTCCTATTTCTCAGAGATATATCACCATGTACCAAATGCAAATTTTATCTTCTTACCTTTAATGGCCTGTGAAATATGACCGATTAAAATTTTGGTTTGTGTAGACGGTGCCACGCCCCTTTGTCTAATTATGTTTTTTTATGTAGCCGCTGACAGTGCTACACAGTGAAAATTTTGTTGCAATCGGTCCATTTATTTCACCGGGATAACGATTTTTTCCAAAGGGGCGTGGCACCGCTCATTTTCCAGCCAGACGCATTGCTCATTGTATCAGTAACATTTGTAGCAAATCTCATCTTCATACCTCTAATGGCTTTTGAGATATAACCGATTGCAATTTCGGTTTGTGTGGGCGGTGCCACGCCCCTTTGTCTAATTTTTTTTTAATGTAGCCTATGATAGAGGCCCTGCGGACAGTACCTCACAGTGAAAATTTCATTACAACCGGTCCATTTATTTGTCCAGTATAAAAACTTTTCAATAAGGGGCGTGGCACCGCCCATTTTCCAGCAAGACCTAATCCTTCATATACCAGTAACATATGTAGAAAATCTCATATTCATACCCCTAATGGTTCAGGCTATATCGTCCCCTTAATATAACAATAGTGTATGTGCTCATACACCATTATTTTTTTATAGCATATTTAGAATCTCCACCATTGATTCTATGCCTGGTCAAAATTTCGTCAAAATCTACATCCACAAAGTGCGTCAAAAGGTCAATGGAAAAAATAGTACATAATTTTTTCTTCAAAAATTTCATAGACATCCTATTTGACGAAAACTTTAAACTCGATTTTCTCAAAACACCAAAAAAATTATACACTATTGTTTTATTAAGGGGACGATATGACTAACTCAAATTTAGGTTTGTCTGGGCGGTGCCACGTCCCTTTGTCTAATTATGTTTTTATGTAGCCTATGGTAGAGGCCCTACAAATAGTACTACACAGTTAAAATTTCATTGCAATCGGTGCATTAATTTTGCCCAGAAAACGATTTTTACAAAAGGGGCGTGGCACCGCCCATTTTCCAGCCAGACGTATTCCTCTTTGTATCAGTAACATTTGTAGCAAATCTCATCTCTATACCTCTAATGGCTATTGAGATATGACCGATTGAAATTTCAGTTTGTGTGGACGGTGCCACGCCCCTTTGCCTAATTTTGTTTTCATGTAGCCTATGAAAGAGGCCCTGCGGACATTACCTCACAGTGAAAATTTCATTACAATCGGTCCATTCATTTAGCCAGTATAACAATTTTTCAATAAGGGGTGGGACACCGCCCACTTTCTATAAACAAAAATTATTTTTTCTCATACGACCGAAATACGTACCAAATCTCGACTTCGTACCTATAATGGTTTAAAAGATACAGCCATTTTAAAATTCCAGTTGTATGGGGCGGTGCCACGCCCATTTTACCCCCTTGCAGTCTGAATTACCAAAAATCCCTTCTTAGTGCGCGCCTACGTCATAAAAGAAACCTACATTCTAAATTTCACGGTTCTAGCTTTAGCCGTTTGGGCTGGGGAGTGATCAGTCAGTCACCCAAGCCTTTTATATATATAGATAATATACACTAAGGTGGGTCGCACTTCATACAAATAAAAAAAGTTTTGCCGGTCACCCCCTAGAATGAAAGATAATTTAAAAACGAAATCAAAAAAAAATTTTATTTTTTTTTGCCACGCCCCTTGACCCCGCGCATTTGGTTTTTTGTTTCCTGTGTCTCCATTTATAGTCCGATCGTAACGTGTGACATATCAATGTTTTTGGACTGACAACAGCTACATTTTCTTCTCTGATCACTTTTGACTCCGACGTCAAGTTCTAGAAGTTACTACCGGAATCTCGGTTTTTACCCCCCAAAGTCAAATTTTTTTGCAACGATAAAAAAGTTTTTTAAATTCCATGATATTTTCTCTTTTACCGTATATATTTTTATTCATAAACAAAAAAGTTACAGAGGTTTAAAAAACAAAATACGACCACACCAACATTTGTAAACAATGAGCTTTGGCCTTTAGCGACGTCGAATTGATTTTTTTAAACCTCTGTAACTTTTTTGTTTATGAATAAAAATATATACTGTAAAAGAGAAAATATCATGGAATTTAAAAAACTTTTGTATCGTTACGAAAAAAATTGACTTAGGGGGGTAAAAACCGAGATTCCGGTAGTAACTTCTAGAACTTGACGTCGGAGTCAAAAGTAATCAGAGAAGAAAATGTAGCTGTTGTCAGTCCAAGAACATTGATATGTCACACATTACGATCGGAATATAAATGGAGACACAGGAAACAAAAAACCTAATGCGCGGGGTCAAGGGGCGTGGCAAAAAAAAATAAAAAAATTTTTTGAATTCGTTTTTAAATTATCTTTCATTCTAGGGGGTGACCGGCACAACTTTTTTTATCGACCCACCCTAACCCACACTGTGTATAATATCACTTCCTTCAGTCAGTAACATGAAGCCATATTTTGGTGAAATAATCTAATATTAGTTTCCTTAGAAATTGAAGTAATATCGATGTAAAATCCCACACTGTACATTTTTAAACTATGCATAGCAAACGTTTTCTTTTTGGCCTAATTCAATTAACTCATTTGGGGAAACCGTCACATCATACAATCACATGTATTGTCAACTCGAAGGAGCAGCTGGTAATGATGCCAATGATAATGATATCAGCGCTTGCCGTATGGTGACGGGTACGATGACTGGTGCTTGCATGACTTTAAAGAGACGGCGACGGCCACGACAATAAGTTGTATTATGCATAGATTAGCGTCAAAAACATTGCTGACACAAAAAGACTTTAAATTCATTTCATTAAAATCTTTAAGCTAAAAAGAAACTGAAATAAAATTGAAGAGTAATGAGTATTAAAGCAGCAGCACCTCAAGCAACAGCACTACACGTAAGTGTGTGTATATTTTGTTCCACGAGCTATGCAACACAACACAAAACCGTGGGATGTATCACGCACATACCAAACATAAACCTCAACGTAAGATTCTCTAAGGAAATTATAGTCGCCTGCACGACCCATAAAAATTCAGGTAAATTTTCACAAGGAACTTGTGAGCACACATAAAACGAGGGGAAATGTGAGAAACGAAATGTTTATCGCATATAAACATACGGGCGTGTATACGTATTTACGCATAAATAAACAAGGAACATTTATAATGATGAAACATACGACTACAGCTGACGACCAAGACCAGAAGAGCCGTAGGATAATTTAATTAAAATGTTAAAAAACATTTTCGTTATTAGTGCTAGAAAACGTTATTTTTGTTGAGAAACTTACAACAGCTAATAAGAGAAATGGAGTAATTATTTATATCATTTCGCCTGCATACAGTGTTAGGAGAGAGGGCTTAAATGCATAGGATGATAATTTATTTAATTTTGCATTCCTTGAAGTAGATATTGAAGAACTTCTCGCATTCCAGTGAAATAACTCACTCATTTTTGTAGACTGACTCAAGCTAAACTTTAAGTTAAACATTGACTCCGTACGAAAGATGTAAACTGCCCAGACCTTGGATGTCTCGACTCATTGGTTAGTCTTAGCGGTTATAATTCATCACCGACATACTTATTTTCTCTTCACATCCCCTGAATTAGTAGTGGTTGCGTGGTTAAAACGTTTCTATTTTTTAGACTCAGACAACGAGGTCTTCAGTTTAACAACGAATATGAACGTGAGAGATTTGATGAACAATGGAACGTCAGCTGTTTAAGAAGCTTTTACTAGACATGCTAAGAGACTCGACTACTCAGAAGTTGCTGCCGACAAAATAGAGGATGCCGCCGATCACAGAAAATGTAAGTAGCTATGACAGGACTCGAACACAGGACATCCGCAAGGTAGTTGCATGTTTACACCATCATGCCAAGGTCGGTCACATATGGGCCGGGTTAAAGAGTTGAAATACAAACTTGGTATTGATAAGCACAATTGATAAGCAGACATCTGTTTAATTTCTTATATGTTCTTATTCATGAAACATATCAGTGTGGACCTTCTTCGCCTGTGCAACTTCGCTCTTCATCTCCGACTACCAAAATCATATTTAAACATTTACGTCCTTTCCCCATTTATAGCATTCTGGTATATAATATAAAATGCATACGTAATTAAGTTGAACATGTGGAAATATTTATTGAAAATAAATTTCCATCGAAATTTATTCGCCATTTATTGCAAACAATAACCAACGATAAAGCTTTTTCCTTATACACATATGTTATGGCTGGCTGTCAGTTTAATAGTGCTTAATAATATCTGCCGTGCTTTACTTTCCTGTCAACGTTTCATAATGATTTATATTCAACTGAGAAGGTAATGAAGTTCGCCGTTTTATTGTTCTGAAATATTAAAACAAAAACCAAAATCCAGTAAAAAAGAGTGGGTGCTGGTGTCAGAAGAATCTTGTTATTAAAATTTATGAATTCAATTAAGAGGAATTCGTTGCTGTTGACTTCTTTGCATATATTTTCTTAGATTTTATTATATAAACAATTTTCAAGGTGTTGGCTTTCATATAAATTCTAAACACCTCAATCGCTGCTTTGGGAAAGATGGCAGAGCGAGGGCAGACCTTACGACTTGGCTGCTATATGATTTGAAATACGTGATGTTTCTTATGTGAAATGTTTATTGAAAGACGCTTAATCCCTAAATGAACCTTTCGTACAATCCAATGAAATATGACAAATTTCTTGAGTAAATAATCAACTGACATAAAACATTTACATGTTGAAGGTAAGATGCACAAAGAGGAATTATTGCTGTAATTTAAATTAAATATTTTTAAATTTATAATGGTTGAGGTAAGATGCACAACGATTAATTTGTGCCGGTCTTTAAGCTTAATATTTTTAAATTTATAATTTTTGGAAACAAATTAATATAAATCTAATTTATGATTTCAAATGTTTGACTGTCTGAATGTTTCATTTTGCAATAATTAAGGTTGTGGCACAGAGTAAGTAATGGCAACGCAATGTGACTGCCCGTTAATTTAAAATGAAGAGACACTCCAAAAGGTACCAAACAGTTTAATACCAATGCAATCATTGACATCACAGAGTGTCTAGACTTATATTAGCATTCAAAAACACTTCACTTATATTTTTTTTCTAAGCATTACAATTGCAAAAACATTTGTACGCCTCCTTGGACATGACACTATCAATTATAATAATGCGACAGAAGTCAGCTTTGATGCCTTAGGCAGCATCCTCATATAGAAAAAATGTTGATTTATAAAATATATTTTAACAGGATTACATTTAACATGGATCCCTTACCTAAACACATACACACACATGCATACTATCCATTTGACCCAGTATAAAACCCCTTTTTGATGGTGGTACATTACGTTTGCAAAATATAAATCTATATACATAAAAATGGTGGCAAAAATGTATAGTAATTCATCAATGGAGAACGGCTGGACCGATTTTGCTGAAATTTTTTTTCAGTTGTTCGTAATTGCCATGAGAAGGTTTATGTAAAAGAAAATTTTGGGAAAATCCTCCGGAAAAGCCGGAAAGTTGGAAAAACCGAAAATTGCTTTTCTGTATGGAATTTTGTGTGCAATTATTATGAATGATTTTTCGAATGAAAAAATAAAAAAATGTTGTTGGAAAATTCGGAAAACTATTTTTCGACGAAATTTTGCTTTTTGTCGTACAATTTAATAGTTTTGAACGATGTAACTGCGAAAAATTTCGGATAATTGTTCCGAAATGACTTTCCGAATGGAAATAAATAACTTATCCGTGGAAAACTCGGAAAATTCCGAAAAAAACGAAAAATTTGAGTTTTTTCGGCAAAATTTCGCATTTCATCGCCTGATTTGAGGAAAGTCGCAAATTAAATTTTTGTCGGTTTTCGAATGGAAGAAAAGAAAATTTTTTCTGGACAAAATTTTGCACTTTATCGTATGTTATGGTCATTGTAGGCGATGTAAATGTGAACACACTCGAACAGTTATGACTTTTCGAATGGAAAATAGAAAAACTCTTGGTGGAAAACTCGGAAAATTCCAGAAAAAAATTGAAAGTTTTGGCAGCCTTCGAGGAAATCTTCCATTGTATCGCTTGATTTGATGATTTCAGACGACGTAAAGGTGCAAAATTCGCTGTGTTGCTGAAAACTTTCGGATTATTGTGAAATCTATATATATAAAAATGGTGGCAAAAATGTATAGTAATCCATCAATTGAGAACGGCTGGACCGATTTTGCTGAAATTTTTTTCAGTTGTTCGTAATTGCCAGGAGAAGGTGTTGAACGCACCGTTTAACCAGACCTGAGTGTCAACATTAGTTTTAAGCCCTTTTTTTTATAATCTCAGTTCAAATCATTGAGTTGTTTTTCTGTTTCACTCATGTCTCTCTTTTTCTTTTGTTACCGCAAGAAGCGGATTTTGCGTTTTGTTAGTTTTAAGTTTAACGTTGAACTTCAATAAAGGAAGTTGTCTGAATTCAAGAAGAATTCGAATTTGTCTTTTTCATTAATTTGGAAAAATCCTTTAGTAGTAAAATAAGGCCTCCTAGTTTCCGACCAGGAGCCAACATATGGTCCTTCGAAACATCTTAGCAGAGGCTTGGATGAGATTTGAACCAGCAGTTGAAAACAGCATATATTCCACTGTTGCCCGTTTTCTAACATAGAAAACAAAGTACATAACCATTGCATAGACAAGAGGTCATCCAAAGACAAGAGGTCTATTGCAAGCAGAATTTGGCGTTTCATCATTTATACACAAGAAGTGAAACAACAATTGAAGCATTAGAACGACCACTACATTATGCATTGGTTGTTAAAATCCAGAACAAGATTTTGCGGCAGTCTGTGCGTCATTTGGTGAAGAGGGCAACATCTGAAGTTTACATCCTGTACAACAACAGCATCCCCGAAAGCTAAGAGAGACGGCGACTCCAACTATACCACCCTACATTGAAGTTAAGTAAGAAGAATTGAAAGTGTAAGAACATTGAGTTTTAGTATTTTTTACTTCACGATCAATAAAAACAAAATTAAAATAAATTAAATAGCGTTATTGGTTACATAACATAGCCTACGCATTAAACATTTCAAAAAAAATTCAACGAAAAGTATATAACATACTACTCGGTAAATAAAAACCGCAATAAATCAGTATATAACATCATTATATACTCGGTAGCGTACCAACAAGTCGACCACAACCTTAACACAACAAAACTACAAACATTCAACTCTAACCATTCCGTTCATCTCCAACGAGTTCACTCACTATCGCTCACACACACACACAAACTCCTATAATTGAAGGGACAAACAAAAGAAGAAGAAGAACACAAATGAACAAAGTGTGAAAATTTCTGAAGTGGTAAGACGTTTTTAAAAGTGCGGAAGAATATAATCGATATAATAGTGAAAAACAATCCAAATTGAAAAAGAAATATTCAAAACAATTTTAAAAAAACTATAGTGATCCCACCTGGTGAACAAAAACTGAAAAAAAAAGAATTTCGTTAACATCGAAACCATCAACCACCCTGGTTATTAACATACAAGAACAAATCCAACTAGCTCCAGAACATCAGCAGCAGTAGTCGGTGAGTTTTAGTGTCTTTTTGGTGCATTTCAGTGGTTTTTTAGTTTAAACTAATTTAGCAAAAACAAATAGATATCGGTGCGCGACAACAAATCGTAAAAAAATACAACAACAACAAAACTAAAAGAATTTTAATATCTACGGTCCGGGTAACAAATATAATAAACCGTTATTATGTTCAAGGCCAAGCCAAAAAAGTGTTTCTGCGTTTCATCGTTTTATGCTGTTCGACAACAACAACAAGAGAGTCAACCTGACGTCGCAACAGAACAACAGTCGGTCAACGGCAGCGTCGTTGTGTTTCTCAGCAGCAACAACAAAACACCATAGTTCGTCGGCAGCAGTGTTTGTGCGTTTGTGCAGCAATAGAAGCAGCATCACCATTCCAATTGTCTGCATTTTTGTTTTATGCTAATTTCTTCTGCATATGTGCGTAGCGGTGCCAGATAGTTCCAAAGCGTTGCAAAAGTGGGATTGTTTTAGAATACCCAAATAATAGAAATAATACATTAGAAAATTTGGAATTGGAAAATAAAACAATTCGGACATAAAGAAAATAATTAAATTAATAACATTAATAATAAACAATACATTTATTTTGCTTTAATTACAAAAAATCGAAGTTAATCCTCCTGATGAAAATAATTATTTTTTGTGGAATTTGGGACAAAACAATTTTAATTAAATTTTGAAAATTTTGGTTCGTGTAATCATAATTTGTGTCCGCGTAAAAGTTTTAAATTAGTACAAACCAACCATGTTGTAAAAATTAAAAAATTAAACAAAATAAATAAATAAACAAAATAATAACATTTTGAACAATAATCACCCTGATTAAGGGAATTTAAACTAAAAGATAAATATTTGTTTAGAATTTGAATAAAAAAATCGTAACTATCCGCGTTTTTAACCAAAAATATAATTAATATTTGGAAAAAAGAATCCACCTGGTTTTTAACTCAAAAATGGCAGCACGAAGAAAATTTTTATTCGACCACGAGCAATTAATGTCATATTGCAAAAGCTTCAAACCCAAGAAAGACGAAGAGGTCAACATTTCCCTAATCGAAGTCAAGCAGGCAGAGTTGGAAAGGCGTTGGTCTAAAATCGCAGAAAGGTATGAGGAAGGAATGACAGCAGATGACGAGGCAGTGGCAGCAGAATTTTTTAAGGCAGCTTCAAGTAAATATGAAGAGGCAAGACAAGCTTACCAGAAGTGCAAAGCCAAGATGTTGGAAATAAGACCACGCCGTTCTAAGACCAGACAGCAAAACTACAAAAGTAAGAGTAGTGTTTAACGGTTCAAAGAAAACGTCCAGCGGCTTCTCCCTGAATGACGTTTTATATCCTGGTCCCATTTTGCAAGCAGATCTCATGCAGATTGTTCTCAGCTGGCGTTACTATAAGTATGTTTTTACGGGTGACATACAAAAAATGTACCGTCAAGTCCTAATTCATCCTGAAGATAGAAAATATCAACTTATTGTATTTCGTCCAGCTTCTGATGAAACCGTGAAACAATTTCAGCTCAAAACTGTTACCTTTGGGGTAAATTGTGCACCGTTTTTAGCGATACGGACTTTGCAGCAATTAAGTATGGATTGTAAGCTTGAATATCCAGAAGCTTCGGAAATACTAAATCATGAAATATATGTTGACGACGTGCTGTCAGGTGGGCACACGTTAGAAGAGGCAAAATCGAAACAGAACCAGTTAATACAAGTTCTAAACTCTGCCTCCTTCCCCCTGAAGAAGCTTACAGCAAACAACGCAGATCTTCTCGAACATTTGGCCCGGGAGGATCTTCTGGACGAAGATTTTTTGAAAATCGACGACACCAGCACAATCAAAACTTTGGGCATTCGCTGGAATGCGATGCAAGATATTTTTTATTATGTTGTTCATCCAGTAAGCAACAATTCAGTTCCATCAAAGCGCCAGATTCTCTCCCTAATCGCTCGACTTTTCGACCCCCTTGGTTGGCTAGGACCGGTAGTGATTTTAGCGAAAATACTTATGCAGCAACTTTGGGAAGCAAAACTTGATTGGGACGAGAGTATTCCACCGCATGTGGCAATCAAATGGAACTCATTTGTAGAAAATCTCCCTCACATCACAGCATTGAAGATTCCACGATGGGTAGATTTCTCTCCAGGTCATCAAGTCCAGATACACGGATTCTGCGACGCGTCTGAGAAAGCTTATTGTGGAACGGTCTACATTAGAACCATTGACGAAAATGGCAAAATATCCAGTCACCTACTGGTAGCAAAAATTCGAGTTGCTCCACTTAAACGAACCACAATCCCTAAACTGGAGCTGTGCGGAGCTGAATTACTTACAAACCTTGTAAAACAGCTGAATACATCAAGATTTAATAACTGCAAGTTATTTATGTGGACTGATTCATCAATCGTGCTGGGTTGGTTGCAAAAAGCCCCTCAGACGTTAAAAACATTCGTAGCGAATCGTGTTACTAAAATTCTAAATTTCACCAACGAAACTCAATGGAAGCATGTTAAAACAGAAGAGAATCCAGCCGACTTAGGGACTCGAGGATGTCCTTCACAAGAATTAGTCCAGAACTCACTCTGGTGGCATGGGCCCTCTTGGCTTCAAAAACCAGAAGAAGCTTGGCCAGAACCACGAACTTTTGATTCTACAGATTTGGAAATGAAAAAAATCTCTACTTTTCATCTTAATCTTCAAGAAGACATCATTGAAAGATTTTCATCTTTAAATCGCGCCCTGCGAGTAATTTGTTATGTCTTTCGCTTTGTTCGATATTGTCGTAAAAAGTCTGCTATAAAGACAGAGTGTATCACAACCGATGAGATAACGTTCGTCAAAAATCGTTTAATGTCTTTAGCTCAGCAAATGCATTTCCCGAGAGAATACGAATGTCTCCTCAACAAAACTGCAATTAATAGGAAAAGTAATATACTTACATTAACGCCTTTCCTAGACAATGATGGCTTGCTGCGAGTAGGTGGTCGACTAGAAAACGCTGGTTTAAGCTACTCAGAACGACACCCTGTCATCATACCCGAAAAATCGCATTTTGCTCTACTTTTTGTTAAATATACTCACCAAATTCTACTTCATTCAGAATACAACATAATGCTGCGAGCGGTTCGTCAAGGCTTTTATATTCCCCGTTAAAAAAACCTTATTCGAAAATGCATCCGAGAATGTAAAGCTTGTACGATTTACAAAAGAAAGTTCCAAAATCAGCTGATGGCCGCATTTCCACCTGAACGCGTTAATTTTTCCTTGCCCTTTACTTATGCAGGGGTTGACTTTGCTGGCCCTTTCAGTTTAAAATCATCGTGCCTTCGAAACGCAAAACTCATAAAAGGTTACGCAGCAATTTTTGTATGTTTTTCGACACGAGCGGTTCATCTTGAAGTCTGTTCAGATTTATCAGCCGATGCATTTCTAGCAACATTCACAAGATTTACCGGACGTCGTGGTTTGCCAAAAACAATGTTCTCAGACAATGGTCGAAACTTCGTTGGAGCAAGTTACAAGCTGTTACAAGAGCAAAATATATTTTTGAAGAATGCCGAAAAATGTCTGCAGGGAAAATACGGTTTACATGGATTTTCTTGGTCTTTCATACCACCATATGCACCGCACATGGGAGGCCTATGGGAGGCCGCAGTCAAGAGTATGAAATCTCATTTAAAAAAGGTCACAAGTAACCTATCGTTTACTTTTGAGGAATTCACAACCTTGCTGGTTAGAATTGAAGCCGTCTTAAATTCAAGACCGATATCCCCTATATCTGAAAACCCAGCAGAACTATTGCCTTTGACCCCGGGACACTTATTGCGAGGCGCTCCACTTGTTGCTCCTCCTGAGTCACCGACTGAACCATCCAAAGGAGATATATCTCATTTGAATCGTTGGAAGCGATTAAAAACCATTCAGCATATATACGGCAAAGATGAAAACGCGCGCGTTGCAGAAATCAAAACACAAAATGGCACAATCGTCCGTCCAGTTGTCAAACTCTGTATATTGCCGACCTCTCCAACTTATAAAACCCAGTCACAAGATAAACCACTTGAAATCTCAAACAAATAGAAATGATCGTGTTGTAGAATGCTAATCACTCATTGTTCTTGTCTTTCTTTTCTCTCTTTCTTTTCTTTATTATACAGTTTCAACATGGGTAGATGCATGGTTTGCGGTGTGAACCACCCCATTAAATACTGCTCCCACTTCCGGTGGATGAACAAAGACGAGCGGAGAGCGACACTCATCAAATACAAGTACTGCCTCAATTGTTTATCCGACCGCCATACCCGTGAATCATGCAAATCCGATGGCCGATGCAACGTTTGTGGATTTGCGCACAACACCATGATCCACCGCACAACCGTAGATCTTTCATCTGACAGTTTTAAGTTATCACGAATGCTGCAAAAGGTCGCCCCACCCGCTGATGACGAGCTTGGTGCAGTCGGAGGTAGAGAGCTAGCCCCCTTGGCCACCAACGTTGCAGATGACGAAATTGTTGCCCCCTTGGCTCCAGAAACTCCCAAGATGTCTGTCATTAAGAAATACACTTCATACCCTTCTCCACAAAGCCAAATCTCTTGTGGGCCACCGGACATAGCCCCTGTTGCCCTTTGCAAACTACGGGTCGGAAGCAAGGAAGTTGAAGTCACGTTCCTAGTCGATCAAAACGTGCCAAAATCATGCATTCTATTCTCCAGGGTGGAGAAGCTAAAGTACGAAACTAAATTTAACAAAAATGTACCCTATGGCCGTTTTAAAATCGTCACAAGATCGGGAAAAGTGATCAATGACTGGTTGATTGTACTTGATGCCTTGAACGTAACCTGTGCCGATCCAGTTGAAAGCGGTATATTGGCTGGTCTAGTCGCTGACGTGGATCCAAAGGCTCACCCTGAGCCCCACGCATTCCACCAAATTGACGGGGTTATTGGGGCTGACATCTGTCGATACGCCTTATATGGTATTCCAAAACCTTTACCAGCCAACAAATTCATAAAGTTGCAGAACTCAGCTTTTGGGGTAATTGTAAGCGGATTTTTCGCAAGAGTTGCACCTTTGGCAACCTAAGCCCCGGGAGGATGTTGAACGCACCGTTTAACCAGACCTGAGTGTCAACATTAGTTTTAAGCCCTTTTTTTTATAATCTCATTTCAAATCATTGAGTTGTTTTTCTGTTTCACTCATGTCTCTCTTTTTCTTTTGTTACCGCAAGAAGCGGATTTTGCGTTTTGTTAGTTTTAAGTTTAACGTTGAACTTCAATAAAGGAAGTTGTCTGAATTCAAGAAGAATTCGAATTTGTCTTTTTCATTAATTTGGAAAAATCCTTTAGTAGTAAAATAAGGCCTCCTAGTTTCCGACCAGGAGCCAACAGAAGGTTTATGTGAAAGATTTTGGGAAAATGTTCCGGAAAAGTCGGGAAATTGCCTTTTTTGTATGGAATTTTGTTTGCAATTGTTACGAATGGCTTTTCGAATGGAAAAAAAGAAAAATTTTGTAGGAAAATTCGGAAAATTACGGAAAAATTTTGAAAAATTTTACATTTTTTTACGAAATTTTGCATATTATCGTATGATTTGATAATTTTGGACGATGTAACAGTGTAAATTTTCGGGAAATTAAATTATTCCGAAATTATTCCGAATGGAAAAATAGAAAAATTCTCCGTGGAAAAATCGGAAAATTCAGGAAAAACTCGAAAAAAATTTAATTTTTTCGGAAACATTTTTCACAGCAAATTGAATTTTTGTATTACATTTTGTATGTAATTGTACCGTTGTGGCTTTTCGGTTGGAAAAATAGACAATTTTGGTTGGTAAATTATGGAAAAATTTCAAAAATTTAAATTTTTTTCGACTTTTAGAATGGAAAAATAGAAAAATTCTTGGTGGAAAACTCGGAAAATTCGGAAATAAACTCGAAAATTTTGGATTTTTTCGACGAAATTTTTCATTGTATCGCTTGATTTGATGATTTTAGACAACGTAAGTATGGAAAATTCGTTATGATGCTTGACATTTTATATGTTAAAAGATTAATCGCGAAATGGTCGAACAATTTCAAAATCTTCTGCATAAGCATAATGCATTGGTACGATTGTTCTAAACCGCATTGAATACAATGCATTATGACGTCCACAAAATCATTATCAGAGCAGACAAAAGACCCTCTGGATGCCATGTAAGACAATTCAATGCTCCCACTATAAATGAAGTCGCAGTGGTGATTGTTGGAGAGAATGTGGAATCACGCGATATTGATCTCAAGCTTCGGGATGGTGGACAATTAGGCACGTGTACGAGACTCATCAGTCATATGATTCACTTCAATACCCGTTGATGTTCTGTGGTTGAAAGGATGGCTATCACCTCAATTTAAAGATGGTCAATAGGACGAAAGGTCATCAATTCTTTTTCATTATCCCTTTAAGTTCGAATTCGTATTTCAGGAGAAGAAACGGATAAAGTGTTTAGCTCACAAGATGTTGACAATCATCTGTTAAGATATCTCCGTTTATTTCAACAGTACTGCGTTCACATGAACGTCAAGGTCGAAACGGAGCGTCTCAATTTTATTAGTTTCAATCTGTCGCCACACTTCGAGAATCTTGCCAACAACTGTTTCTGCTCCAGCGAATCAAATTCGTACATTGTTTTCGATCATCATAGCCACGTTACATCTGCAGAACCCGAGCGCATTGTGAGACAAATTAAAGGACGAGATGGCTGACGACATTTGCATAGAGTTCGCACGACAACATCCAATTTCGATCTTGAATTTAGCATGTGCGTGCTAAAGTGCGGCAGTCTACTGTCGAAATTTGTAATACCAGCGCCAAATCGTTCGATGCATCATGCATTCAATCGCTAATTGCAAGACTTTGATCGAGTTAAGCTGACTGAAAGAGTCCGAATAAATGTGCCGCCCTTAAATGCCGAGCAAACGAACGTTTACGATTCGCTGATGAAGGTTGTTTACGATGGAACGGGAGGCATTTACTTTCTCGATACTCCCGGTGGGACAGGCAAGACATTCGTAATTTCTTTTATTCTGGCAACAATTTTGTCAAGATCGCAATTGAGTTAGCTGTTGCATCCTCTGATATTGCTTCCATATTGTTGAAAGGCGGTCGAACTGCACATTCCGCTTTCTTCTCACAGTTGACAAGCCAACGTGTAGCGAAAATGTTGCTAGAATGCTAAATCATTATTTGGAATGAATGCACGACGGCGCATAAACAAGCTTTGGAGGCAGATGACCGAACGATGAATAATTTTCGAGGTGATTTAACGAGAATGAGGCGACCAACTATTCGACACAATTTTTGAACTCTCTAGATGTGCCAGAAAGTTCGACGCATAATTTGCAGCTGAAGGTGGGATCGATCATGATCATTTTGCGGAATCTGAATCATCCGAAATTGTAATTAAAGCGACGATCATCAAGAGCAAATTCAAAGGAGAGGAAGTTCTTATCCCTCGAATTTCTATTATTACAACCGATCTTCCCTTCCAATTCAAGCGAATTCAACTCCCCATTCGATTGGTATTTGCGATAACAATCAAAAAATCGTAAGGCCAATCGTTGGAAATTTGTGGAATCAACCTCGAATTTCCCTGTTTTTCACACTCTCTGAGCGTTGTCTGTTTGCGTGTTGGCAAACAGTCTTTATTGTTTGTTTTTACGCCGGAAACAAATCGAAAAACATTGTATATCGGATCGCTCTTCACAGATTTCGATTAAATTCAAGTAAATCAGATTAAAACTTGAAATATCTGTGTTTTACTATTATATGAAGGCGTTAGCTTAGGAGCGAGTCGAAGTTTGTCGGGTCCAAAGTTGTATGGCAGAACAACGTTTGCCGGGTCAGCTAGTTTTATATAAAATTTTGTAATGATGAGCAACAACACCCGCTACTAATGATGAGATGTAATAAATAGTGTTTTTATCTTGAGGGCATCAGATACTAAATTCGCCAATGGCAAATATAAACAGTGGCATTAGCATTAATAGGATTATAGCAAAAGCTATCGAAATCAAAATCTCCAATTGACAGAAATAACAAATCGGCGAGAAGATGGGCGGGTGGGTTCTATCAGCACTCGTTTCCAACAATTTTGTCTTCCATGCATAAATGTTTTGGTTGCGAGTGCCACATTGAAAGTTTTGAGAGAGATAAATTGTAATGAGATAAAGACTGGTATTAAATTTAATAGAACTTAGTTTTTTGTATGGAAATGAAAAATGGAATAATATGCATAAAAAATTCTTCTACTGAATGTGGTCGCCCTTTGTTACTAAGTAAAAAGTGTGATTTGGTTTTTACTAGATAACACGTATCCACAACCAAAATGCAAATATAAGAAATTAATATAAAACTTAAAACTTGTTTTCCCTTTACATCCATGAAAGAGATATGGCATTCTCCGACCGTTTGAGCTAATTGAAATGGTAAAATTTATAGTTTTTGAAACTATTAAGAAGAATATAAGTTTCTACTAGCTGACCGGGCAGACTTCGTCCTGCCTAAAGAAGTATTGACTGAAATTTAACTTTTTTTGGTTGGAATAAATCTTCGGGTTGTGTTATTTCTTTTGATATTCGCATCGAAATTTAAGAAAAATTTTGAGGTATATTAAAACATAATATAGTTATGATGACAGAAATTTATTGTTACGCTTTTGATAAAAGAGTATGTATGGAAGAACCAAAGAAGAGTACATATTTTAATCAGTGGGTCATTCTACAAGTGAACATGCAACATAAAGGTGTTCATGCGAACAATTTGGATTTTTCAAATTTGAATTGACTGTCCCTCAGATTTATTGAATGTCATTGCAAATTTTAACCGAACTGGAAACTGTAGTCACTTAAATCTAACGGCAAATCCGTGGGTATCATTGTTATACATAGTAGCAACACTTCGGTTCCTTTATATTATCTGGGTTAATTAATTTAAGAAGGATAACTCAATCATGTATTGCTTCTTAAATCCTATAATACGCGATCAAGGGGTTTCAACGATTATTTGCGTGTCATAGTACACTCATCCCTCATTATGATTTGACATGTTTGCAACATGTAAATTTTTTGCTCTATTCTGCAACAACCAAAATAGCTGCGCAATACAGGAGGATGTAATAGCCAACGCGATCAAACATTTTGCAAAATCAACAATATCAAAGGCCATTGGTGCAATAAGGAAATAAAATCCTCCACACTCATTCGTAACTGCTAATATTACACTGTTGTATGACGTTCGTCGATCTAAATGTAATAGAATGCAGATTTGAGAAATGTTTAAATTCGTGATTATTCGACTTTTTCTGCCGTAGATCTCAGTTACATACACCACTGGTCTCAAAAAATTGCATACCAAATTTCAAGACGAATAGTGCTGCAGTCCTTCAGCTATTGCTTTTGGGAAACAGAATTTGGCAGGTCTACCCCTTATGCTCGATCACGAATATTGGTGTTTATTCCACATCCTATTTCAAATCCCCCCTTTTTCTTTAGAATACGTTTATTAACCTTAATTGAATCCACAACAAATTCCATTATCATTCGCAAAATTACGTCCTACGGACGGAGCCACGCCTAATGTTCTAGGCCATCAGATATTGCACTTTTACAATTTAGGTCCTATGAGTAGGGCTATTCCTACTAATGTAGTACTTCAGATACCGCACTTTAACAAATTAGCTCATGGGGGCGGGATCACGCCTTATAATCTAATCCTGCCAGTTTTTGACCTGATAATATTGCATCCACACCTCATTTAAAGTCACTTATTTTAGTAGTACGCCAGATATTGCATTTTTGTTAATGGGATGGAATGGATTGGCCTCACCTCAGAGACAGCAGTTAAATGCTGTAGCATCCACTGAGTTTCAAACAAACTCAATTTAAATCTTATATACATACATAAATATACCATGTGTCTGTGTTATTTGAAAATTCAAATATTGACAAATTTAACATTGACATACTATTTAAATTTTCACAATTTAAAACTTTTGAACATTTTTTGTATGGGAAAATCGAAAATCGACTCAATAAATGGACCACATGATTCAAATGCAATGTTTAAGTAACCTATAACGATCCTCGAAAGATTGTCTTTCTATTGATGCCGGTTTGTTGCACATCGGTTGGGTGGTTTTGAAGTCTATAGTGGACATACGTAGAAACAAATGTTCACTTTTATATATATAGATTATAACAGAAAAATAAGAAAACAGTTCTCTTTGTATCCTATGAATAAGATATCAAAGTCTTTTAATGGGAGTTGGATATTACTGTCGACTACTCAAAAGTTGCTGCCGACAATATCGAGAAGACAACCATTCCAGTTAATGCAGATTGGTGTGTCATGGTAGATTAGTCGAACGCAACAATCAAATATTTGTAAACATCCAATATAACTTTCATATCATAAACATATCTCCATAAATCGAAAAGAAAACAGTAAAATGACAACAGCACAATCTGAAACACTAAAGCAAACCCTTTCCAATGTTTCCAACAAGAAAACAAATCTCAAACTTAACCCATTAAGGCCCGACCATATTCAGAGACTTGATAGACAAAAATAGATATTATATCTGAAGACCCCATGGTCTAATTAAGAAAAAAAATATCTTAAACTTTCAGGTGCGTAGGAGAGACAGGGGGGGGGGTGATAAGAAAACCATCACTGGGCCTTAATGAAAGGAACGTTGAAATAATTACAGAAAATATAAGAAAATAGGAAAAATATCTATATTCTTAAGCGCACACACACAGGCACACACGCGCTCCGTTAATGTCATGTGTTAACATATTTCAAGTAAAGTCCTCGTCTATGTGCTACAAAAGTGCTTGAATATATGTGTTTGTGTGCCCCCAGTTAGAAGATATTGAAGGACTGCTCTTGTTTTGTTTAGATGATCTATATGTATTAATAATGAATGTGATTTTATCGTTCGGTTCGAGATCTATTTCTATTATTGCTAATAGAGTTAGTTTTACAAGAGTTGTGTAAAATGGATTATTTTGACAGCTGCCAGGGCGGATAGCTATTTCCATAGTTGCCAAACTACCTCATCAGCACCCTTTGGTGTGCTTGTTCCAAACATTATCACAACCTTAAGTGTTAAAAGCTTCAAGAAACCATCGACAAGCCCAAACACACCCGTGCGAAAATAGTATTAACGAAGACCACACGTCAACATAATCCACACAAGCTCTTGTCTATGAAGGACTTCATCAGTGTGTTGGTAGTCAACGAATTAAGTGTGTACAAATGTCGCAGAAATGCAATAACATATGTGGTAGGTGGTAGCGACATTTGCTCACTGCCTTCGCTTAAGGTGGTAAGGTTTCGCGCTAATGGCTACTTCTTTTGCACGCTAATCTCTCACCACTAAATGATTTGCAATAAAAACCCCCTTAGAGATATTATTCCTATCTGTTGTTGTAAGTATCAGATATTAATCTGTGGACATTACAATTATGATTATTGTGTCTGCAATATGTGAGCTGAGCTGTGGTACATTTGGAATGGTTTCGCTTTCCAATGAACACAAGTTATTGGCTGAGGGCTATTGAATAGTACAAGAAGTCATAAGTGAAGTTCATGGTTTACGGTTTTATACCACTTCCTGGTATTAAGCACAATCTATATATATAAAAATGGTGGCAAAAATGTATAGTAATTCATCAATTGAGAACGGCTGGGCCGATTTTGCTCAAACTTTTTTTCAGTTGTTCGTTATTGCCAGAAGAAGGTTTAAGTGAAAGAAAATTTTGGGAAAATCTTCCGGAAAAGTCGGAAAATTGGAAAAATTTAAAATTGCCCTTTTGTATGGAATTTTGTGTGCAAGTGTTACATAATGGCTTTTTGAATACAAAAATGGAAATTTTTAGTTGAAAAATGCGGAAAATTCCGGAAAAATTCAAAAAGTTGGAATTTGTTTTTTGATAAAATTCTGCATTTTATAGTATGGATTTAATAAATTTGCTCGATGGAACTGTAAAAAATTTCGGATAATTATTCCAAAATGACTTTTCAAATGGAAAAATAGAAAATTTTTGGTGGTAAACTCGGAAATTCCGGAAAAACTTGGGTTTTTTCTACAAATTTTTACATTGTATCGCTTTATTTGATAAAAATCGATAATTGAATTTTTGTTTAAAATTTTGTGTGCAATTGTTCCGTAGTGGCTTTACGAATGGAAAAATAGATATTTTTCGTCGAAAAATTACGGAAAAATGCCAACAAATTTATTTTAATTTGGACAAAATTTTAAATTTTATGGTATGATTGATAATTTTGGACGATGTTAATCTGTAATATTCCGGATAATAGAAAAATTCTTGGTGGAAAACTTGAAATATTCCGTAAAAACTCGAAAAATGTAGATTTTTTGACGAAATTTTGCACTATATGCCTTATTTAATGATTTCTGTCGACGTAAAGGTGGAAAATTCGTTATGATGCTTGGAAAATTTGGGATTATTATGTTAAAAGATTAAACACGAAATGATCGAACAATTTCGAAAGCTTCTGCATGATAATAACGCATTGGTCCGATTGTTCAAAACCGCATTGAATACAATGCATTCCTACGACCACAAAATCATTATCAGAGCAGACAAAAGACTCTCTGGTTGCCATGCAGGACAATTTAATGCTCCCACTATAAATGAAGTCGCAGTGGTGATTGTTGGGAAGAATGTGAAATCACGCGATATTTTTCTCAAGCGTCGGGATGGTAGACAACTGAGGCATGATTCATCGGTCATATGAAGCACTTCAATACCCGTTGATGTTCTGTCGTGGAAAGGATGGCTATCACCTCAATTTAAAAATGGTCAACAGAACAAAAGGTTTGTTTACAAGACATCACTACTTTTTCATTCTTCATTTAAGTTCGAATTTCGATTTTGAAATTAACTTCTAATCGAAGACATTTGCGTACACATGTGCGGCAGTCTACTGTCGAAATTGGAATATCAGCGTCAAATCGTTCGATGCAAGATGCATTCAATCGCGAATTGCAACGAGCTCAAGCATTGCTCGAGATGAGCTGACTGAAAGAGTCCGAAAAAATGTGCCGCAATTGAATGCCGAGCAAACGAACGTGTACGATTCGCTGATGGAGGTTGTTGACGATGAAACGGGAGGCATTTACTTTCTCGATGCTCCCCAAGGCAAGACATTCGTCATTTCTTTGATTCTGGCAACATTTGGTCAAGATCACAAATTCCGTTAGCTGTTGCATCCGCTGATATTTCGGCCACATTGTTGAAACGCGGTCGACCTGCACTTTTCGCTTTGAAGCTCCTGATGAATCTTCTCACGGTTGACAAGCCAACATACAGCCAAATTGTTGCGAGAATGCAAAATCATCATTTGTGATGAATGCACGATTGCACATAAACGAGTTTTGGAGGCAGTTGACCGAACGATTAAGGATTTACGAGGTGATTCGAGATGATTTGGTTAGCTATGGTATTTTCGTTAAACGCTTCCCGTCATCCCAAAATCTACTGCTGATTATGAAATTAACGCATGCCTGAATCGTCATCTTTGTGTTACTGAATTTTCAAGACAGCTACCGGCACTTGGTAATGGCCAAATTCCTGTTGATTTTTCGACTGGATTGATGACGTTCCCGGAAAATTTTTTCGAGTTTACATCGTCAAAGGAGGAACTCATCACCAAAGTTTTCCCCGGCATTGCAAGAATTAAAGCGAAGAATAAGGTCGTCGTCGATGGCTTGAATGTTATTATTCAAAGTCGAATCAATGGAGAACTTCATTCATGCAAATCCGTTGACAGTGTGAATCATCGTAAATTGTGCAACGGTACGCGTTTGTCGGTCAAGAAACTGATCATCAATGTGATTAAAGCGACGTTCATCAGGGGCAAATTTCAAGGAGAGGAAGTCCTTATCCCACGAATTCCTATTCTAACCGATCTTCCCTTCCAAATTCAAGCGAATTCAACTCCCCGTCCTATTGGCTTTTGCGATGACAATCAATAAATCGCAAAACCCATCAATGAAAGTTTGTGGGATCAATCTCGAATTTCCCTGCTTTTCACAATATTAGCCGTACGTTGTCTGTTCGCGTATTGGCAAACCGTCTTTATTGTTTGTTTTTACGCCGGAAAACAAATCAAAAAACATTGTTAATCAGATCGCTCTTTACTGCTCTTCACTAATTTCGACTAAATTCAAATAAATCACATTAAAACTTGAACTAACTGTGTTTCCCTATACCCCTGTAGCTTATATGAATTCGTTACCTTAGGAGCGAGACGAAGTTTGCCGGGTCCGAAGTTGTATGGCAGAACAACGTTTGCCGGGTCAGCTAGTATAATATATTATTGTCGATGTTTGTAAAAAAAAGTTGATGATGGGAATTATTGAAAATGTGCCTGAAGTCATTTTTGTTTGCACTTCTTAGTGTGGAGATGCATAATAACAAACAGGGCTTATTAACGATGGTGGTATAAAGATTGACCTCTTATTAGAAATATTTCAAATGCTGTTTACTCTAGAAGAGGTTTCGTTAGAATTAAGTGATGGTCATCCAGCGATTCGTAAGAGGTCTAATACTGTTACAATGCCACTATACATAGTATTTTAAAGAAGCTATAAGGAAACTTCTAGTTATTAGCGGATGACACAAACGCACTGAGAAATGCCTTTTATCGATTACGATGTGTTCTTTGAGGTTTCTTGTCTTTTAGCCGGGGATATCCTGGTAGCCCTTGGGAACGTAATCTACCTCCCGTTTTTTCGTTTTCAAATTTATTAAACTGTATATTTTATTTTCCATTTTCTTTCTACAACGAATTTTTTTTGCTTTAATTATAGTCATAAATCAACAGTGAACAATTTGTCTACTAATGTTTATGGGCTTTCCCTTCGGGACATTTCCTAGCTTCCACGAGTTTGGGGCACAAAAATATTAAAAACAATTTGCAAAATGTATTCTGACCTCCCTAACAGAATGTGATAATTGAAAATTGTATGGCATGAAAGTTTTCTCTTTCAATTTTTTACTTGTATGCATTAGCGTTTGTGCCATAATGTATTATTTAAGGAAAAAAAAACAAATATGTTGTTCTGACATATTTGTTAATTTGGCACAACATAATTGATACAATTGCTGAGATTACACAGATTTGTCTTTGTCACATGCCTTTGATTTTCCTCTTTTTTGAAGTTATCCTTTTTACTAATTCTGGTGTTCAATCATATCGGAATGCCTTTGATATCCAATTGAGTTGACTGTTTGTATGATTGAAAATTTATTGTTATATGCATGATTTCCTTACAGATTGGTAGTAGGTGTGTAGATTCTTAGGAATAAAAAGAAAACTTGTTGCATTTTGTCAATAAGAATAATTTCTTTGAATTTATCACAACTTTAGCAAAGTTCTCAATTGCTGCTTTGGGGTCATTTCTTATATACTAATTCCGATGGCAAACGAGTCATAAGTTTTCATTGGTTACACTATGACACAAAATCAAACTTTTTGAAAAACACCCGAACGTGACTATATAGGTTCGATAGTACAACCGGAGCTGAGTAAAACCCTAGCTCAGTTTGGCTAGATTGGCTACCAATTTTTTTTTTTTGGCACCCTAAACTTTTTGAAATCCCTTGAAAAAAGGTGACATCAATTGTTGGCCAACAGTTTCTACAGTTTTTAATCTAGCTCTTTCTCTTCTTCAACAAAGTTTTAGCTAATAGTCCGCTTAAGAAACTAATATAATAAAATTTCCCAAAAAAATTAGACTTCCCTCGTTTATTTTCAAAAAACTTCAATAAAAATTCTATTTTTTTCACTATTTTTTATATAAGTCGTAGGGAATCCAGATTTTTTGCATACTCTATTCAGTGAAATTGTAGTTTAGGTAACACCGAATAACTTCTCTGAACAAACCTATGCAATCTGAACAAGTCTAGGGATATTAAATAGCTCTCAAAACACACTATCTACTTTAAACAAAACAGTTTTTTAGGAGTTTTGGGCCATTGTGCAATGTTTTTACTTGCTATCTTTACCAAAAACGTACTTATTGTATAACTGAATAACTTCTGTAAACAACCAATATGATCGGAATACTCCACCCCCTTAATTGTTCACAAAGAGCATTAGGGTGTTCCTTATATGGCATTTTTTCGAATTTCGTTAAAAATATGTATTAATCGCGATGTTGGTCATCTATCTTCACCTTACGTTTCTTTTTGCTAATATTAGGTATATATTGTGAGAAATTTTGTATCGATAGTTGGACATTAGGGTGTGCCGCAATGAGGTTAAAGTATGAATTTGTTCTCAAATCAGTTTATTGCCGCTGAGTATTTTTCTTTCATATATAGACTAAGTAGTAACCAGCCGTTCAATAGCTGAAATAAAGACCTAAAATAATATGTGTTTGCTTTTACCATATCTCTTATAGACGCCGAGATATTTGATATAGAACTTGGGGTATTTGTAAAAAAATTATTAAAAATGTTGAAATTAAATTTCGATGTAGATTATTATGGGCAATTGTATATTTCAACTTTTAAAGGTTAATCAAGTTAAAATCTATATGTTTAAAAAGTATATGTGTATATTATCACTATCTCTATCAATTCTCGAGATATCAGGCGTTAAAAAACAATTGATGTTCGGGTGTTTTTTTCACTGTTGCACTGTGTTATCACTTTCATGTATTGCATATGTAGTTTGCAGGACAAAATTTGTTGTGTGTGTGTTTAATCGACCAGTCAATTAGAAATGTAGGAAATTCTATTGACAACAAACTAAGCGTGTGTGTACAGTTCTGGCACTGTTGTCCTTAAGTGACTACATATGTCGTTCTATGTGGTACATTAAATGCAGTTACAATTTTGGCTATAAATTCAAATGTTATGCTATGCATTTCTCTTACAAATGACACAAATTTTATTGACAAAGGCAGATTTAATAAATCAAAGAAACGCTACTTTCTATAGATTGCTGCATTTTTTTCAACGGCAGTATTAGTAACTGTTTCCAATATCTGGAAATCATTGCTATACAGTCTGCAGTAGTAAACTGCTTTCAAGAGGAACTAAAAACATATATTGTACGTATACTTATTATACATATATTGAAGCATACTACATTACTAATGCGTCCACTGTATAAGCTACCTCTCACCTTACCAAAATATAGTATGCTTAGTTAATTCCATTTTAATGGTCTACTGGAATTAAGATCTTACCAAATACCGAAATTATTCATTGTAAATTGTTTTAAGTAACTACCAAACAAAACTTTTAAATATTCCCAAGAATTTTTAACTTTACCTCAAGCATTTCTACATATTTGCATTTCATTGCTTTTGGTTTTGTGGATACGTATGTGTTGCCTCTAAAAAAAATGATTTCAAAATCTTTAATATATATCTCTCTCTTGCTAAACTTTAATATTACTACATACTTTACAGTTGGTACTTTCGACTGAACTTTGCCCGACAAAAAAAATGAAGTAACAAAATAAAAAGTTTTTTGTAGCTGCATTATTCTACTTGAAATTTGTTACAAAAGTGGAAAAATCAAATGTATTTAAACGTGAGCTCATGAGTTTTACGATTTTGGGAATGTATAAAAGTGTCTCTTATAGGAATGATAGGTTGTGAATAAATATATGCCATTTAGTGGAAAGTTGGTTGTCAACAATATCTGCCTATCGTGTTTACTGCAGCTTTCCGCGTGATCATCTCTATTAAGATGTTAAGAAGATGGCTTAGCCACGCCACATAGTCGTGTAAGGTTCGAAGATATACCAAAACATGGCATCCAATATTTGATGTCAAATCAGACAAACGCAACATAAACATGGTATGTGTCGATCTGGTTCCATCCCCAGAAGTTATATATTATACACCAAATGTGTATTGAGGTAACTAAAGTCAAACCGTGTATCGATATCATTAAGAAACTCAACCATATTATATTTGAATACACTAAAACATTAGTTGTATTCCCTATCTTTTATTATTATAAAATTCCATCGTACTACAATCGATTGATTATGTTACCTTAACGACAAAGATGGTAACTCTCTAAACACCACCACACAGTCATTCTAGTGCATCTTAAAGTACAGTTAAAATAATCTATAATAAAAACACCTTAGAGCTTAGAGCCACGAAGTTGAGTGGACTTTCTGCTAGAACTTTTGCTAAAATCTTCTTCAAACGGAGTCCCAAACGAAAAAAAAACTTAAGAAACTTTTCCTTTCTATTTTTCCGGTGTATAAAATCATTATAAAAGAGAAAACTTCCCCAAAAAATGCGCAAAAGTTTAGCCAAGACATTGAGTTGCTTCCTGTGTTTGAGGCATTGCTGTATAAATGGCAAAACATTTTCATCAAACGGACATAGAGTTATTATGAGATTTGTGATGTTTTGATAGCTACAAATGTGCAAATATTGGGAAATTTAACAATTACTATTTGTCGCTATGACAGTCATAAAAATTAGGAAAGAATCAAACGTGATAATAAATGTTTGGTTTTGTTTTGAAGATGTTTAAAATATCTTACGAAATTTAATTTGTTATACTGTATGTTGATATAATAATAATAATAATAATATAATGTCAGCCAAGAAATTAAGCGGAGAATAGTGCTAGCCAATAGATGTTTTTACGGACTTCGGCAGCACTTTAGTAATACCACCTTATCTCGGAATACAAAGAAACAGCTTTACCAGGTGCTAATCTTACCCGTTCGTTTGTATGCTGCCGAATCATGGGTGCTTACGACAACGGACATACAAAACCTGGGAGTATTCGAGAGAAAAGTACTCCGAAAAATTTATGGACCTATCTGTGTCAACGGCGAGTTTCGCCATCGGATGAACCATGCGCTGTATGAGCTTTACCACGACATCGACGTAGCTAAAAGAGTCAGAATGCAACGACTACGATGGCTTGGTCATGTTGCCAGGATGGATGTTAATGCTCCAGCGAGAAAGGTGTTTGAAGGCGAACCTGAAGGACGGCGCAGAGCAGGGAGACTCAAACTCCGTTGGAAGGACCAAGTGGTAGGCGACGTGCCACCATCTGGTAGGACTAACTGGAGAACACACGCACAAGACCGAAGCGTGTGGAATTCTTTAGTACTTCAGGCCTCAAACTTATGAACCATGTTTGTAAGTTGTAATGGGCCACTTAAGTAAGTAAGTATGTTGATATGGTTTAATTGGATTTACGGAAAACTGAACTTTTTCAAAGCAAAATATTGTATTGTTGATGGTGAGATTGTATAGGATTTTATTATAAACACATAAAAGTCATTTTGATGGAAGAAACTACATTCGGCGATCATATTAATTGTGAATCGTTAACTAAATGGGGACATTCTTTATATATTCTTTGCGTGGAACAACAATTTTATTTTGATAAAAACAAAAATCTCTTTTATCTGCATAACTTCAATGGATGTACTCATATATTTCATAATTCCCAACAAATGGGGTGATAAACGAATTTTAAAATAAAACAAAAACAAACGCACCAAACAAGACAAAAATAAAGACACAAAGCGGAAATGAAACGAATTTCCACACATCAAAGCCAAGGCACAACCGGTAATAGCGGCAACGTGTTGCAACGATACACATAAAAGTAATGATTATATCTCTGAATTTCGTATTTGTATTTATATATATTTAAACGTTTATTTTGCGGTAATCATAACATTTGTTACCTTTTCTGGTATTACGATGGTAAGGGGGCGCAGACAATTTGGCACTGCTACTGCTTAAACCTTGACTTCCGCGTCTCTTTGGAGCATTATCTAATCAACCGTTATGCACCAGCTTCCGATATCTGTTACCCTTGTTAAATATGTAAATTATTTTACGTGCAAAAAAGGAAAACGATTTAGGTTATGTTTATTTTATTTGTTGTTTTAACGCTTATTACCTTTATTTCCACTAATATAAAATCTATTTCATACCTCACTATACATAGATTTGTTAGCTTTTGCTAGATATATAGAGAGTTATTTGGTACATAATTTTGCTTAAGCCAAACAGACTGCTGGCTTGTGAAATAATCGAAAAGAAGAAACTAAGCTTGGTTTATTTTACCTACAAAGGATTTTGTGTATTTGATGCCATATTAGTTATTTAATTAAGCAAACAATATCGAATAGGGTAGATGGGTATAGATCATCACTTTAGAGCACTATTCCTTTGTCGTGTCAACTGGCATCTGTCCTTATCTGAAACTGACGGAATCGCAAACATGAAACTAGAAACTGTCGAAAAAACTACAATAGCATATATATTTAAATACACCAATAATAGACCTAATTGTAAATGGCAGACCTTTTTTAAGAGTATATTTATTGAATTTAAAATTGTTCTTATTTTAGCTACAAAAACATTTCTCTGCCACTTACATGCTAACATTTAAATGAACTCCAAAAATTGACCTAACTTTCTACCTATTAGATGATCAAACTTTTTTTTCCTTACCTAGTTAAAGAAACTAAACAAGAACAAACACATCGTTTATACATGTTTTCTCGCCTCATTCAATATCGTCGTTAAGCCAACGGTTATCACCATGACAGTGTCCATAAAAAAGTGTTGACGGCAAACATTTGCTGCTAGATCGACAGTAGTTTAAAAGTTGACCTACCAAAAACCATGAAATTGTATTGAATAGCCGACTGCCTAACCGTTTACATACAAATGGCTACCTTGGCAAATAACCGTAAGATGGTTGCATTAGTACAACAACCATTAAATAAACGGTAACTGTGTGAATTCGATTAGGGCTCAACATATCCTTCCACCTCAACAGTGTCAACACTGAGGGGAGTTTAGGAGTCTATCAAATGGAGTAGGAATACCAGACTTTGAATTGACTCAATAATGTTGTCATTTGCTAATTTTTTAAAAATTTTCTTAGAGTAGAATAAAGTAATAACTTGAATTGCTTTACTTTGCTTTTCTTTCTGTGTGACGTTTGTTAGATAATGCCTTTATACATTTCCTTATGACTTTATTTTGTTTGTATTGTAAATATCGTTTGAGGTCATGGATGACTGCTGCTATAGCTGTTTTTTTTATTAATTTAGGTGAAATATTGAGCAAATGGATTGTCATAGTGAATTGGTTAACGAGAAAGTTTGTTCAAGTCGACAGTGTCTTTACCAGTGTAATAAAATCTTAAAGTTGTACACTAAGCAGTAATATTGAACATTTACTTACTTACTTAATTTCCCTTTACACCCCATGAGTGAGGTATGGGATAGCTTCTCACGTTGTTGTGAATTTACAAGCAATCTATTTTTAGATTCACAACTAACGGCACCTACTTGTTTATCGACGAATGCGAACGTCACTGTTTGAAAAGCTTTACTAGACATGCCGATTGACTCGACACTTATACTGCGAAGTTGCTGACGACAACATCGAGGGGGCCGGTTTTTAGATGACTGGAGCCAGGAGTTGAACCTGGGATCTCCCGCATGGTAGTCGCGTGTTCTAACCATCATGCCACGGCCAGTCCCAATATTGAACATATATAATGTTTTAAAAATTGACCAAAATGATACTGTAAGTGAATTATAATCTTGCTGTCATAATGAATTGGGGAATGGGACTTTGCCCAGAGGCTGAAAGTTACAGATTGTCACTCACTTGGGAGTGACCAGAATCGATTCCTTTGCGGCACTGTCCAAGCAGCTAACTACTTCCGGTCTTAAACCAAGTATTCCCTGGGCAATGACTTTAAAGCAACCGCTTAGAAGTTAGCTAGAGTTAGAAGGTGAAACGATGAGTAACCTAATCGGCATGCTACCACCGATGCGTCTTAGGAAGTAGGTAACAGAAGTAACTGAAGCTCAACACAGGCTCTCCTAGTGGCTTTGGCAGTCCCAAGAAACTAGGATCGAGAGCGGTGGCCTAATAAGCCACTCTCCTTAAACAAAATTTATTATGAAAACACGGAGAATAAATAAAACAAGAACCCCCTCAAATGTTGACGACCCCCGCAAACGATATAAGGACCATGATTTAAGGATATGCACCTGGAATGTCAGAACTCTTTACAGAGATGGTGCCTCTATCCTACTGGCGGATGTCCTCGACAAATACAAGGCTGACATCACCGCCATACAGGAAATGAGATGGACGGGACAGGGATGCACACGACGAAAGAACTGTGACATCTTTTACAGCTGCCATGCAGAAAGACACGAATTTGGATGTGGTTTCATAGTCGGCAAGAGAATTCGACACCTGGTCTCGCGGTTTAACCCTGTAAGTGACCGAATAGATCGGGCCTTATCAGTGTGGCTTTAGACCTGGAAAATCAACAACTGACCAGATTTTCACACTTCGGCAAATCCTGGAAAATACCCAAGAGAAACAGATCGACACGTACCATCTTTTTGTCGACTATAAAGCTGCCTTCGACAGCCCGATACGGCAGAAAATACTTGAAGCCATGGCTGAGTTTGGCATTCCAGCGAAGCTGATACGTCTTTGCGGAATGACGCTGACTGACACGAAGTCTTCAGTGAAGATTGGCAAGGACCTTACGGAGCCATTCTATACCAGACGAGGCCTAAAACAAGGCGCCGGCCTATCGTGCGATCTCTTCAACATTGTGATGGAGATTATAATGAGAAAAGCTGCAGTAAACACGAGTGGCACTATATTCAACAAAAGCCACATGCTACTCGCGTACGCTGATCACGTAGACATCATCGGTCGAAAACTGCGGGATGTGACTGCAGCCTTCTCAGGTATTCAGAAGGAAACAGCGAAAATGGGCCTGACGGTGAACGAGGACAAAACGAAGTTATTAGTTTCAACGAACAAAGAATCTACTCTTTTGGGAAACTGCGTGAATGTTGACAACTATAATTTCGAGGTGGTAGATAATTTTGTCTACCTAGGCTCCGCCATTAACTAATCAAATGATGTCAGCCTAGAAATCCGGAGAAGAATCCTGCTTGCAAATAAATGCTACTATGGACTAAGCAAGCGATTCAATGACAGAGCCCTCTCTCGACGAACAAAACTCCAGCTATACCAGATACTGGTTCTACCTGTCTTAATGTATGGCTCAGAATCCTGGGTTATGACACAAGTGGATGAATCGGTTCTGGCGGCATTTGAGAGAAAAATGCTCCGTAAAATATATGGGCCCATCATCGTTAACGGAGAGTATCGGCGTCGTATGAATCATGAGCTGTACGAGCTGTACACTGACATTGACGTGGTCAAACGCATTAAGGTGCAATGGTTGCGTTGGCTAGGTCATGTTGTACGTATGGACGAAAACGCTCCAGCTCGAAAAGTCTTCGACAATGAACTCGATGGACGGCGCAGAAGAGGTCGACCAAAACTCCGTTGGAAAGACCAGGTTACTGAGAACATTACAGAACTCGGTGTGACTAACTGGAGAAGAAGCGCAGAAGATCGAGGCGCTTATAATATTTTTCAACGTGCGGTATATAATCCACTGGGATTGCATAGAAGTACCAGCTAAGTAAGTAAGTAAATCATAATGAATACCGAAAAGCTTTTGTAAAATATTGGTCACCAAAATATTACTTACTTATTTACTTTATTACTTATTTTGCCTTTGGATTTCGTGGATGAGATATGGAAAAGCTACGCGTATTTGTATACGTTAACACTCGCACAAGGTGTCATGCAGTTTATGCAAAGATATGTAGATGGCTGTGATGGCAGTGCTCAATCCCATGTCACTCGCATGAAAGTCACTTGTTCTATTAATTTTGCCACGGTCGGTCCCTCTCCGAAATATTGCCTACCCAAATTGCGGATTTTCTAATTAGACTTTGCGAATGTTCCTAAGCAGTTAACATCGTCCGTTATCTGTAGCACATGTGAAAAAGAGCAATAAATACCTAATTGTCACGCTACCAGCGGTAATAACAGCTAGTGTAATTGTAAAACAACTTTATCAACCCCAATATATCAGGTATAACTCCTGTAAACTAGTACACCAAGACACCATCCCTCCTAATTGTCATAAATTATTATTTAGTAATATACGAGCATGCAGCATTTAAAAGTATTTGTCACATGATATATAAATTATGGAAAAAATATAACACCTTGTCCGTTCGCGAAACCCTCCCTAGAAATTGCAACAATAAGCACAAAATAACAAATGAATGAAATATATAAAACAA
Source organism: Muscina levida (assembly GCA_964034835.1). NCBI lineage: Eukaryota > Metazoa > Arthropoda > Insecta > Diptera > Muscidae > Muscina > Muscina levida. The sequence goes on from OZ035881.1 coordinate 103,996,425, forward strand.
AATATTTACGGAATTGATTTATGTGTGAAATTCTCGTAAATCATAAACAATGTAAATCCCAGAGCGCTGTATATCGAAAAAATAAAAAGAATCTGACATTCCGTAGCCATAAGCTATAACACACATGAACAAGCAAAGATTAACACACCTATACATATACAGTCAGGAAATGGATACACTGGCATTGTACTAGCCTTCTTCTCAGCTGTTGGTTATAGCAATACAAGCACACACACCCAACATTCTCGCACATCTATCATTACCATTGTTTTTTTTGGTTGATACGAGTACTCGTGACACACTTTTCTTTGACATTTTCTGTTGGTGTTGGATTTTTTTGTATTGATATCCCTGAGCACGCACCATTATGTCCAAGTCGCCTTCATTTACGCTTTCCGTCGCTTTTTACCGTTTTCTTTGGAGATGATGTCTTAACTGTTGAGTGGTGTAGCAAATGTAGGAAATTGTTTTGGCAACTCAACATCAGTGACATCCTTTGCCACTGGAGATATGAATAAATGGATACACGTTTACTGTCTATTATCCTCACTGTAGTTTTGGGTCATTTTCAGCTCGATGTCACCATCGCACTGTGGGCAAAGTGTTAGATCTAGAGTGGTTTAATTCAAATTTCAAAGTATTTAATTGCGCCAAAAATTGTATCTCTATGTATTACTAATATCCCACTGAACTTATAAACGTTTTTTATTTTACTTGACATGATTTAGTTGAACAGCTGTAGGCTATAAGACACTACACTTGTTTCATCCGAACTTTATTTATTCGTGGTGTGGTTATTCGCGCTAAATTACTATGTATAAATTACTATGTTGTCTTGAGAATGTAATATGTCTAAATCATATCCAGCTGCCCCAACAAGCTAATTTTTACGAGTATGGAAGGTGGAAGTAGTTTTTGTTCGATATTGTTTTCCTCAGAACTTAACCTTCGTATCGAAGCTTGCATACCAAAATTTCGGCTCGATAGCTCTTAAAATACTGCTGTAATCGCAGGGACAGACAGATGGACATCCCCGAAAAGGGAGAGTTTGTATGGAAGGTAGGAGTAGTTTTGTCCGATCTTTCTCTTCTTCGAACTTAACCTCGCCTATAGTGTTGAAATACTTGTATTTTCCAGAAATCCGGTTTCCGGTTTATTCGAAAAATACGTTTTTCAAACAATCCGGTTTTCGAATTCCTGGTTTAGTAAAATATCGAGTTAACCGGTTTCGTTCGGTTTTTCGGAAATTGCAAAATAAAACTAAATATGAAATTAAACATGAATTAAATATGAAAACATATGAATACCGATACCTTAATTTTAAAGTGGCTGTTATGCAGGCCTACATGTTTGAAGCATACCAAAAAACAATGTCTAATACATGTATGTTATGTCGTGCACGTCAGACATGTATGTTGGTTTTTGACAAATTTTAGATTTTCTGATATCTGTGGCATACCAACATATGCGTCTAATAGCGTGTCTGTCATACTTCATATATAAATTAAGTGCGCTTTGTGACGTTAATGTGTGCGTATCAAGTAATTACGGAAAGTATTTTGAAAAAGGGCATCTTATAATAACGTGAGTTTCTTGTTTACTTGCCTACAGGCATGTTTGCCTTTGTAATAGCCGCTTAAAGCTTTTTAAGTTTACTTAAAGTATTCATCCAAACTGAAGTAATTTGAAAATTTGAACTTGAAAGTGTAATACGTATAATTCCTGTAAAACTTACGTTTTACACTTAGTATGGTTTAGAATTAGGTTAATGATTTCATCCCAAATTAAATTCCATTCCAATTGGACGCTTAGTGTAGGAGGTAAAGGCACTTCAAGTTATTCATATGAAACATCAATGGTGTCTCACCCAGTTCAAGGTGAGATCCCCATCTATTTAAAATGATATTCCAACTGTTTCTTGGTGATTTCCCACCTAAAATATGGTTATATCTTGAGATCGGACCCATAGTTTAGGAGATAACTGCACTTAAAGTTGTTCATATGAACATCGGCAGCTTCCCAGCCATTGCAAGGTGAGATCTATAGTGACTTCCCACTATTGTACGGTGATCACAAATCTTTTTTGCGATTGGACGCTTAGTTTAGGAAAGAACGACAAGTGGAAGTTTTTTTCCCCCTTTTCAAAATGATTCATCAAACAAATTTTCGTATCGCATAAGGAAATTTCAAAGAAACCATACTTTGTGATTATTCCAAAGAATATTATATAAGCATAAACAAACATCTATGCTGATATGCCTAGAACAAATCTGACAGTGCTCTGTATAAAAGGTCATTTTTGAAAAACCGGTTAAACCAGGTATTCGAAATTGGATTTTTTTAAGAAACCGGCATACGGTTTTTGAGAAAAAAAACCGGTTAGACGGTTTTCGGTTTCGGTTTTGAACACTCTAACCTCGCCTTAAGGGATAGAAGATTGCGATTAAAATTTACGCTCGATTTTTTCTTAAACTACTGCTTTAATAGCGGGGATAGACATACGTTCAACCCCAAAGGGGGTGTTTGTACGGCAGGTGGAGATAGCTAATGTCCGGTTTTGCTCATCTTCGAACTTTCCCTTCAAGGGTATATGCTTGCATATTAAATTTCAGCTTGATATCTTTTAAACTACGACTGTAGTCACGAGGTCAGATGGTCACCCCCAAAAAGTGAGAGTTTGTATGGGACATGAGAGTAGTTTCTGCCCGATTGATAGCTACCTGATTACAGCTGTAATCTCGGCGAAAGAATCCAAAAAGGGAGATTTTGTACGGAAGCTGGGAGTAATTTTTACCGATTGGGCTCATCTTAGAACTTAACCTCCGGATAGACGGTCACCTTATGTAATGCACGATTGATGGGTAACTAATTAAGAATTTTATTACAACCCATTTTTCTTTTACTTTTAAGTAACCAATTTCATATAAAGGCACTTGCTAAAATGTCGGGATACATCCACACCAAAATGTATCAACTGAGCAAAGTTTCTCACTAATCATTGAATGCTCTCAACATCTCCCATAGCAACATTTCCTGACTATAGCAACATGTTGCTACAATAGGTCCAGGTAGATTAAAATATACAACTCCGACGAAAATAATAGTCGAGTTTTCAAGGTTCATTTGATACTACTAATATGTACAGCTGGCAACGATCGACCGTTTTCAGTACTATTTCATTTTAATATGATATCGAAAAAAGTACAATTTATGGTACGGGAAAACGTACAATCAAAGAGAATAGGCGATATTACAGTGTCATTATCGAGATATCGAAGTGTTATCGACTTACACCGAGCTAAAAAGAAGAGCTAGGGGAAAACAAACTTCCTTTTTCTGGAAAATACCAACTTGAAAAGACGTGCTAGATCTAAAATAAAAGTTTAAAGTGTCATCCAATAATCTTCAATTATAATTACAATCCTTTATTGCTTACAATTAAAACTTTTTAAAAAGCTATTTGTATGACCAACGGCGTATAGTGTAAGGTAATTTTATAAACATATTATGTTTTCGGTATCAAACCATGAGATTTTATTACCAGCAGATTTAGTGAAAGCTCTACAAATTTAAACACTGTACCAATATATCGAGTGCTTCTGGCAATACACCCTGAGTTCAGGTAAATCCACGAATTTACCTCTGCTTTAAATTTAGGCAAGTGGAAACGGCTGAGCTTAGATTTGCTTGAGCGCATTAAAATGTACACGAATTTTTTGTTAACTCATCTGTGTCAAGTAGTGCTTAAAACGTGGTCATTCATCAAACGCTATTCTATTGAGGTAAGGACAGAAGCTTAAAACGAATAATACTATTCTCTATAAAAAAAAAATCTTTTGTGCAGATCAGTGTGGTTACCATTCCTCTTTCATATACTGAAAGAGGATAGAACAATTTTTAAAACTCGTGTGACTGTTCCTGAAGCTTGCAAGTGAGCGAAGAGACCCAGTTAGAATTACATGGGAAAGCACAAAAAAACGAGGCGATAATCAACAACAAGTGACAATAACTAGAGTGTCGAGCATATTATCAAGATATACCAGACGCTCATAAAGCATTTTTTCATTTTATAACCAATCAAATAAGACCGAATTACGGCGGACTCCACCTGGAACCACGGATATATTGTAAAGAAAACATTGCATGATACTAGTATAAAAGCTAAAAGAAGATGTAGCGTAAGGTTTTAAGGCAATTTATTACTTATTGTTAATATAACAAATTATTATAGTTCTTTTACGGCATGGAAGAAAACATCAGTAAGTTACATCTAAATTAATATCACCACCACTACTCATCATATCTAGCACTTCACCAAATCATCAATGCTGTTTTGGAAACGCTGAGGCCTTATCGCATCATAAAACACATAATATGGGTGAGTTTTTCATAAGTGCTTCTTTATATATATAACTCATCAAAACAATATCTCATTCAACAAATAAGTAAAAATATCGAGATGGTAGTCATAATTACAAGACACTCTGTTAGAGTAAATAATCGTAAATAGTTTTTTTTTCTCAGAGTGGTCTTTGTTTTTGTTTTGTTTTTTTTTCTTATATATTTCGTAATTCTTTATAACTATTGATAGTATCTTCCATGTACCTAATTATTACTTTTCCATTTCTCTCTCGTTATCTCTCTCTTTCCCATGAATATACTTATCATAGTTGCTCAATGTCATTCATAAAAATGTCATTGCATATTTCTTCTTTTATTCATTCAAAATCTCTCTTTGTTTTCATTCATAATTTTGTTTAAGTTCATTACTTATAATTGCTATTCACCATTTCGTCCAGTTACACATAACATGTTTAGACAGAATGGATTTAGCACTTGTTTTTTTTTGGCATTATAATCTACAAAAAATTAATATCTTAAATAATTCATAAATGTGTATTAAATCTTAGGGACAAGTTATTACATAAAAGAACAGGAATTCAATTTTTTTTTATTTCTTTGTTTTTATTTTCTAATATATCTAAGAATATAATATAGTAATAAGATAATGTTTATATACTACAAATTATTTTTAAAATGAAGTAAAATAATAAGAGAAAATATGAATTGCTAAATTTTTACATATGTTTTCTTGGATGGTATGATAGGTCAGTGAAGTCTCCGGCTTAGGGTCCCTAAAATATTTAATTCCGCATAGGGAGTGGTAGGTGTGGGCATAGTGGCATGATTATCGGTCCATCTAGATAATCTCTGTAAAAAGGTGTATGATCAATACCTTGTGTTTTAATATAATCTCATCATTTATAACCATATCGGGGTTTATATTTGTGGTATATGGTTGTGACGGTCCATTTTAAATTGTAGAGTATGTAATATACCGGGAGTCAAAAAAATTACAAATGTAGTGAAACAGATATTTGCAAAAGAAAACACGAACTCCCCCAAAACCGACTGATCGCTAGCGAATCAAAGGCTCCCATCGTTTTCTCTTGACTAATATTTAGACGGACTTTAATATCAAATCGGGTCCTTAGAAACTTCTAGTGAAATACGCAGTCCTGTCGTATAAAATTTGAACACTAATTGTATGAACATTACACTTAAAATCGACATTGTTATACCTATCACCTTCTTATGAGCATTACAAATGGAAAAAGATATTAGAACACGGGACTACCAAGGGACTACCATGGCTCCAATCATCTAAAAAAAAAAATCTTTCAATGCCGGCCCCCCTCGATGTTGTCGACAGCAACTTCGCAGTATAAGTGTTGAGTCAACAGGCATGTCTACTAAAAGCTTCTCAAATAGTAACGTTTGCATTCGTCGATAAACGTGCCGTTTGTTGTGAATATTAAAATAGAAAGCCAGTTAATTCACAACAAAACGAGAAGCATCCCACACCTCATTGATGGGGTGTAAAGGGAAATTAAGTTTTTAATTAAATTAATAAACCATAACCAAACCTGGGTGTGACTAATGAAAGATACAGTTGGGAATGTCTTATTATCAGGGTTGCTTTATAATAAGTGGCAAACAATCTATGATTTGGTGGGAACTTCACATTTTCGATTTTAATCTCTTTGTGTTAGATTCTCAACAGCTAACGTTTGCTTACACCAACTAGGTTTTTTTTGTGAATACTCCACATAAAAAGGGAGTCACTTTAGGGTTTTAGGTTTTTGAAAAAATTAAATTTTTGAAGTTTTAAGTCGTTTGATCCATGTCTGTTTGTCTGTCTGTCCGGCTGGTATGCACGATAACTTTCGAAAGATGTCACCAATTTGATTTTAAAAACTTTGGATGGGTTAATAATTACCCAAAACTACTTACAGGATTACATATGGGTCACATGACCACGCCCCTTCTGGTACCTTCCATACAAATGAACCATTCCGCTCATTTTAGAAATCCGAACGCTCAGCACTATTGCCCAAATTCTGTATTTTGTTAAGCTATAACAGGATAAAGTTTGAAGAAAAAATTTAAAGTCCAGCCCGCCCCTTCTGAGGCCTTTTCTAAAATGTATACTTGCAATGTTTTTGCATGTTTTTACTGAAAGAGTGGGTCCTGTTTCTTACAAGTTTTCGTTATCTTTATAATATGTCTTTAAATTTGAAATTGAAATAATTTGAAGACAAATGGATTGATAAACTCAACATGAAATGATGTAATATTTGATAACGAAAGAAAAGTATCGAAAACGGAGAGATTAAAAATGTTATATATTAAACGATTTAATTCAGCTTTTTCCAATAACCAGTTCCCCCTGATCGGGTGATAAAACATACTCACAAAGACTGTCGGTCGTCTATACTATACAGTAACTTCTGTCGTCTGTTCCCCAAAGCGACGTCGTATGTTCACTAAAGGGACTTCGGTCTGTTTCGCACAGGAGCTCCACTCGTCTGTTCCCCTATAGTGACTTTCGTCGTCTATTCACCACAGGTACTTCAGCCGGTTGCAAGTAAGATTGAATGTACCTGGTTCCCAAACCCGATAACCGTACAAGCTGTCGGAATCACTCGTCTAAATTCTTGGCTAAAAATCATTTAATATCCAAATTCAATCCTCTCTGTATGACTGTTGTGCGTGGTAGTGTTTTTTTTTTTCTCTAGTTCTTCCTTAACATAGCATTGAGGTGTGCATTACATTTAATCGTCGAATTGTCTCTATCAAAAGTCAGTAAATTCTTACAATTAACATAACAACCCCCATAATTAATACTACAATAATGATAACTTGTAGTTAAACGTAAAATAAACTTATGGATTATTTTCAGCAATAATATGTAATTATTAGGCGTTTTATAATATTTGTGAACTTAGGCCGATTGCTGTCATGACAAAATATATATTATTATTAACAATTAAGTTACAAAACTGTGGGGTTTATCTTATGTATGTACACTATTAAATATTAATAACCTGTATTTATACAATTGAATAGCAACTGAGAAGCATTAATTACTATTTGCTAAAAATCATAATAAAATCAATTGTGTCGAATGCTACCAGCCAATGATAATGCAATTCATGTTAATGATATAAATCAATAAATTTTCATAACCCGTTGGCGTATGAAAATTGTTGTACATAAATTTCTACGATTGCCCACATTAATCATACGTCACTGTGAACAAATTGCAAACAACTGTTCTTACCTTAATAAACATAATCAACTTTTGTATGATACAATTAATCTCGTCGACGTAAGAAGCTCACAAGTAATTATTTTCAGGACATGTAATTATTTCTTAAGACTCTTGACATAATAATTCAAAAGACATCTTAAGAAATGGTAATTAGCTGAGATTATATGTTTTTTTTATCAGTGGCGAAAGAGTCAACCGTTTTCTGTGGTTTATAACCACATAAATGTTTTTCAACAGCAAGATTACACAGAAAATGCTGTTATATACAAAAATCCTCCGTGGCGCCTATAAAATGTATTCGTTAAATTTAAGATGGAAGACATTTTTATTCGAAATTCCTCTTGGCCTTTCAACTGCGTGTGTTTTGTAAAGCTCGACGGTTGGCCATGATACCTCTTAAGATCTTTCAATATGTTATGAATATATTATGGAACATAAATAAAATATGTGTGTGCTTTTAACAGTTTATCACATATGAAACGCCTTAATCGACCTTGAAATACTTTATTTTAAAATTTATACTTTATTGTCAAGCAACTTTGAACGGCAATCAAACAGTTTTGGGGATTTGCATATGAGTTCGAATAGAGGGATATGAAATATTGTACGGTGTCTCGTTTTATTTGAATTTAAAAATAATTGTAATTGAAAAGAAATATTGTAGAAATTAATCGGTATGTTGGATTTTTGTAGGACGATTAAAACCATTACCATACCCCAGTTGAACTTAATATTATCTTTGAAACAAAGTAATAGGTTTTTTTAAGGCCAACTTTTAATTTAACGATATGCTTGCACTTACTACTATTTAAAAGTAAAATGTAATCATTCGAGACAAAATTGTATGTCGGAATCTAGACCATGGCCATAGTGAAAAGTCTCCAGTTTTTAATTTTCAGTAATAGCATTTGATTAAGTGTTGCTTGTGACGGCAGTTAGGGAACACTTTAGTGAAAAATTATTATGATAACATAAAATCTAGAGATAAATATGAGTTCACCACATGAAAATAAGTTCCACGTTTTTTTTTCAATTTATTCTCACTTTCTTGAACTAGGATACCATTATCTGCTTAATGGTATTACACTGACTCCAACTAGTATAGCCAAAAACTTGGATTCATTCATGAAGAGAAATTTAAAAGTGTATGTTACCATACAAGGAGATTTACAAAAAACTGTTTTACAAATAGTTAAAAACATAATGTTCTTTAAAACAAAGAACCACCCGATTGCACTAAAAAACGCGAACGTGTTACAATAAGCTATGATGAAGGGTACATTTTAATATATATTTGTTTTTTTTTTGGTAAATTTTGAATTCTTTTACTTATTTTTTTTATTTTTATGGTACTTTTTTTTAATTTATGAAAAGTTAAGTTTATTGTAGGGAAATATGTTTTTGTTAATTTTTTTATTTTTTGTTAAATTTTCTAATGGGAGCCGGGAGTGTGATGCAAGGTAAAGCCTCGCAGTGGCTCCATAGAACGGACTGCGTGAAGCGTACTGGGTACTCAAAGCCGTCTCAAGAAGATGCCAGGTACGATAATGAATGTCGCAATGCCATGAGAGAGACGGATGCTGCATACAGGGCGAAACTGCAGCCAATGGCAGCGCGAGCTGTTCGTGAACGTCACAGGAGAAGAGACGAGAGACAACTCGTCTTTTTAGACGGAAAAAGAAGGAGCTGAAGAAGAGGCAGAATGAGTTTAATGAGTTGCTCCGAAGTAGAGGGGAAGCCCGAAAATTCTACAAGAGAGTTAAGGCGAGAATGCGTGGAACAGGGTTGCCCTCCTGCAAGGACAGCGATGGTCAACTAGTGACGAATCCGGATAACGTTCTGAAGATATGGAGAGATCATTTTAGAAATTGACTGGATACTGACACCACTCCAGAAGACTCCGCTCCAATCCATGACGAGGGTATTAACAGTCTACCTCCAAGCCAGAGCGAGATCATCTCCCGCCTTAAAAACAACAAAGCTGTTGGAGCCGATGGTCTCCCTGCTGAATTGTTTAAGGCTGGCGGGGAGTAGCTGATTAGGAGCATGTATCAGCTCATGGAGAACATTTGGTAAGAGGAGAGCATGCCCGGGGATTGGAGTCTCAAGAGAGTCTCAAAGGAGATCGTAGTGAATGTAAGAACTACCGTGGAATAAGCCTTTTACCAATTGCGTACAAGGTCCTTCCAAGCATATTATGTGAACGTCTAAAGCCGATTTTAGAAAAACTAATTGGACCATATCAGTGCGGCTTAGACCTGGCAAATCTACGACGGATCAAATATTCACCTTACGACAAATCCTGAAAAAAAAACCCATGAAAAGCAGATCGACACCTACCAACTCTTTGTCGACTACAAAGCTGCCTTCGACTCTCCGATAAGGAATAGACTATATGAGGCCATGTCTGAGTTTGGTATCCCTGCAAAGCTAATTAGACTTTGAAGATGTACCTTGAAAACACGGTTAAGATTGATAAAGATCAGTCTAAACCATTCAACACAGAAAGAGGTCTCAGGCAGGGTGATAGCCTGTCCTGTAGACTATTTAATATAGTTATGGAGAAGGTGATGAGAAAGGCTGGTGTCAACATGTCTGGCACTGTATTCCACAAGAGCCACATGCCAACTAGCCTATGCCAATGGTATAGATATCATTGGCTGAAATCTGCGTTATATTACTGCGGTTTTCTCATCGCTAGAAAAGGAGGTCAACGAGGACAAAACAAAAAAATTGATTTCGACGAACAAAGGGTCCTCTCGATCGGGACGCACCGTCAACGTTGAAAATTATTGTTTTGAGGAAGTAGATGAATTTACCTACCTCGGATCTTCCGTCAACAAGAAAAATAATGTCAGCCAAGAAATTAAGCGGAGAATTGTGCTCGCCAATAGGTGTTTTTACGGATTTCAGCAGCACTTTAGTAACACCACCTTTTTTCGAGATACGAAGAAACAGCTATACCAGGTGGTAATTTTACACGTTCTGTTGTATGCTGCCGAATCGTGTATGCTTACGAAAGTAATGAGTAAAGAAAAGTACACCACAAATACGTGGAGCTATCTGTGTCGACGACGAGTTTCGCCATCGGTTGGACCATGAGCTGTATGAGCTTTACCACGACATCGACGTAGCTAAAAGAGTCAGAATCCTACGACTACGATAGCTGGGACATATTGCCAGGATGGATGTAAATGCTCCTGCGAGAAAGGTGGAAGGATTAAGTGGTAGGCGACGTGCCACCATCTAGTAGGACCAACTGGAGAACGCACTCAGAAGACCGAATCGTGTGGAATTCTTTAACACTTCAGGTCTCAAATTTATGAACTACGTTCAGTGATGCCAGAAGTAGGAAAAACCCTTCCTTGTAGGGATTTTTGCCAAAAAAATTTTGTGTGGGGAGAAACGGACAGATTTTTTATATTCCCGTGAAATGTAGAGATTTTTTATAATTTGCTTGTAAAGCATGCACACCAAGAGATATATTTAAAGAAAACTATACACATTTTAATAGAAGATTACATATACAATTTAATATTTATACATAATCGACTAAAGAGAATTTAAATTTGCTTCCAGCCAAGATAAATTAAAAGGAGCAGAATTAATATTAGCCGACATACAAAATAAGTGTAACAAGCTTATTTGCTATTTTAAAAATATGTATGAAATTACTTCAAAACTTTAAATGCTCTTTTCCAATCAAAAACCATTGGTACATGCTCTCCATTCTAAATCTAAAAAAATAATTTTAAAGCTGGGTCAAAACTTTATAAAAAAACGGAGTTAAAGTTTAATTGCGCTGTACGATCACCTCATATTACTTTGCCAATTGAAAATATATACGTTGGTACTGAATGTGAAGAGATGTTAAAAACCTTTTCTCCGTTAGAGGCCTACCAGGTAAAATCCGATTGCCTCAAGTTCTATATAACCGCAACGCCGGCTTCGATTAAAATATGACTCGATTTTAAAGGAAATGGTATTTTTAAACCCCGTATCAGCCATTGGCGGAGGCGATAACAGTGTTTTCCAATTTAAGTTTTTTAACAATTCAATTCACAAATATTTTGGCAAAAATGTCTGTAAACTAATATTATGAGCTCCGCTTTTCACCACAAACATTTGTTACATTTAATTTTTGAAACAAAACTGATGTATCACACACATATTTACCCAACTTATTCCATTTAGCTAATTGCACATGCAGATCGTGTATTAAGTATTAAATTATCCCCGCTCTTAACATTGTGATAAAGACGTATATAAAAAAACTTCTGTACAATTTTAAGGTTTTAAAGAACAAAATCCTACACAAATTCCATTCTTAGCCAGGAATAAATTTTGTTTACTGATTGGCGATAACAAAGTAACAACAACAACTACAACAAAATGGAAATAACAAATAACAACAACAAAAGAATAAAATAAATAGAAAAAAGTGTCAAACAAATCAGGCAAAAGGCAATAATGAAAACACAAATATAAACAACTCAAAACTGAAGAAAATTAAGCGATAATATCGCACAAGATGTAAACCGGCGACATACGACTATCACCCCCTATTATATGTTTACTTACGACCCTATAGCATAAGACGTATATTCTAAATCTAAAATACACATTAGGCTTTAAGGAGGTACTTTTTTGCGATTTGTATAAAACAAACATTAAAACGTTCCCTGTTGTTGATTTTGGTATCGTATCGCTCTGGTGCTAACATTCTATATATTCACAAGGATTTTCTAGGTATTATGTAAATAGAATTTAAACAAAAACAAAATACAGTATATTGCATATCTAAAACAGCAACAACGACTTATTTGTTAGCACTCTGACAGACAAACATATGCTGAGCAATTGTTGGTGGTGGTGACACCACATTAATACACAAAGTTTTATTCAGTACCGCCTAATGTGTTTTGATTTTATCTTCTTTAGACATTTCTGTTGACATTTCTTCTGAGAATTAGGCTAATTAACTTTAAGTATATAATGTAATCAATGCAAGGAAAGAGAACTGAGAAAATTGCCAATCAGCATGAAAATTAAAATCAGCATTGAATCTTGACTTTTCTCGTCGTCTGGCAAAAATATGGACGGGACATTATGATATCGTGATGTAATACTGTGATATTTGTATAAAATCCTTAATAGTATAATTAAATTAAATATTTCGAGTACATTATATGATTACAATCATTATATGATTGTAATTTTTAGGTTTAGACCATATTTTTTTGCAAGTTTACACATATATCATATTGGGGTTATTTTATGACCCTTATACGTTTTTCAAGACTGATAATAAATATATATTGTTGTTCATCTATATTATATGTAATTTTTTTTTAATTTGTCACTAATGTTTTTACAGCGCTATGTTATTTGGCATTTGTCATTTACTTCTAATGTGTTCTTGCATGACATCGAAACAAACTAAATATGATTGGTTTACAAATTGTCAAAAAATCTATTAAGGCTTTAGAATGTTAATCTGAATCCAAAAGATTCAATGAGCGCAAAGATGAAGCATGGAACACCTCTTTGTTGCCAAGAAACTTACACTCATTTACAGCATTTTTTCTATGGAGGGAGTTACTAATAGTTCTCGTGTACTATCATTTGACTATAGGCAACGAATAAGATATAAACTTGCACCTATATATTCTTGGAAATAAGGCATGAATGGGTAGATAAAAGAGGATTCTGATATAGCGTTTTGTTTACAGTTCTATTGCTGAAAGGAACCAAGGCGAACGGGTTGTTCTTGACTTAGTGTCTTCATATCGTGGAAGAAATGTGACTACCAAGAATTTTTTTAGGAGCGTTAATCTTGCATTAGAATGTGCCGAAAAAATACAGAATGGTTTATTTGCTTAGCACTTTTCGCCATAAAAGCAATATTTTGGAAGACACTCTGGACCAAATGTTTGGAACATATTCGTGAAACAGAAATACCAATCGATAGCCAGTTGCTCTGTACTCTAATTAACTGGATATTTATGCTCTCAATGCTTTTATAATGTCGACCGATATTAATCCTCCCCGCATTCGCCTTCTTTAAAACGTGAATGCGCTATCACACCGACCAATAATTTCTCTAACGACAACATTTTGTAACAATCACAATTTGAAATTTTCTCAGTAAATCTATATGAGGTCATAATTTGACCCACATAGAAGCAGAGTTAAAGCATAAATTCCTTACTTCCATCTCTAACATACTCAAATAAATTCTAAAAATAACTTTAAAGGAAGGTCTTAAAGGCACCAGTTCCTCTACCTAGTATTCGCATCCATCATTACGAACATTATGGCAACGACACATACAAAATATAGGTGTTGAATCTTTTGGGTGTAAAATTGCTTTGTAACTGTGCAAACCATGAATATCTGTATGAGCGTGTATTGCTTATCAGTATATATGCATAAGTACATGTTACATTATTACATACAAAATAGAACAAATGACAATGTGGCAGTCCAAGGCAACGATGTTGCAGCTATCGTCGCCACCGTTACCACGACGTGCTTTTTAAATATGTTCGCGTCGATGAACATACGTTATAACCAAATGTTAATTTTCAGTTAACAGCTTCAATTATTTAATTAGCACTTAGAAAATGAGGCCATTGAAGTGTCATTACATTAACATGAGAACAATGGTTTACCAGACGATGATTGAGAGGAAGACTTCACAAAAAAATTTTTTTAACTTCTTCGGTCATATAAACATTTTAGTGGGAAATTTAAAACCAAAAGGTTTTATGGGATCAGCGTGGTGTAAACTTAATACTTACTTACTTAGCAGACACTTCTTTGCAATTCTATTGGATTATATACCCCATGTAGAAACATGCACGTAGAAATACATAAACTTAATGTTCTCGGCAACTATCTTCACAGCTGAAAATATATGCTGATATGTTAACAAACTAATTGTAATTTGCCAAAACACAAATAAAAAAAAGCACTTCCTTTGATTTTCGTATCTGTAAAGGTAACATGCAAGGTGTAATGTGTAATCACTACCACCCTTCATAAGCACTGTGATCATTGCTCTCTCTATCTAATTATTCATTAATATACTTAGCGCGTAATCACCTGCAGTTTGTGTTATATACTGACCATATGTTTTAATGGTTTGTGTTAAATGCACAAAAATTAACCACAACAGCACTCACATATATTTCTTTATGCCGCCATGGCAACAATGACGGAGGTCTACCACAAATGTTGTGCTGTAATGCACCGACATTTGAATGTGTGCGGGGGCGAACAATCGGCTTACATCTTCATTGTCTCACATAAAAAGCTTACTGCGAGTAATATAGTATCCTCAGCATTTACTGTATTATTAATGTTGTTTGTTGTGTGTCAATGATGCTGTCAGTTGTTTGTTTGCCATTAGTTGTACTTATGCGTCGGCGATGTTAGCAACTCAAATTTTGTATGATGACAAACCTACTTGTAGGTTCACACCTGGAGATTCGCACTGTCCTCCTGTTATAATCCTGTGTAGATAGGGGATGCGCTTGGTAATTATGTCGACAAAATGGAATTATAAATGGGATGAATGACTTTATATTGCAGCATGGCTTTGATTTTAGGTGGTAATTAAGTGCGTTTTAATGTTTCACGTATATGTTGCAAATTAATAGTCTTTTATTAGGAACCAAATTACTTTAAAAAAAAATCCAATTTAATATGGTGGTAACAAAGTTAAACTTTCAGATTTTTAATTTTTGGTTATTAAACGCACCAACGTTTTGAATATCAGAAATCACTAAAACAATAAGAAACATAGATACTATTAATATCTTAGGTTGCTGTTTACACATTGTTTAACCCTTATGTGAGTGAAAGGGTACCCGGGTACCCTGGTACCCCTAAGTAAAATCAATGAACTACATGAAAGAAATATTTTTTTTGGAATAACATTTTTTGAAGCTTAATTCTTCGAGAAATGTCCTAATTGACCCTTATGTGAATGACAAAATAAAAACACCTTCTCCAGAGTGACAGGGGTACCCAGGTACCCACATACAAATTGTATGAAATGTGGATATTTTTCTCATCATACTGTACGTAAAATCGATATAAAAAAGCCACAAAACATAAAAGAATCGTTTTATGTCGATTTTACATCAAATTTCATACAATTTGTATGTGGGTACCCGGGTACCCCTGTCACTCTAGAGAAGGTGTGTTTTGTCACACACACAAGGGTTAAAAAAAACTTAATTTTCCTTAAGACCCCATGTATGAGGTATGGGATAGCTTCTCGCGTTGTTGTGAACAGTGTTTTTCCTTTACTTTACAGGCATGTGTTTTTCAATTACTTTTCATGAGAGCGAATCGGTAATAAATCGTATCAATAGAAAATTTAAGCATTGCTCATTGGAGTTGGACCGAAAAACAGCAGTTGTTTGAATTTGATAGTATGTCAGAGGTAGCATTACCAAACATTTGGACATAATCTGTTTTTAGACGTACAGAACTTCTAATTGGTATGAGTGTAAAACTAACTGTCATTATAATGTAGTGTGTTTGACTATTGCACTTTCACTATCGAAATCTGAGTCCATTTAAATATCACCGTCTGTCTGTCTGTGACCGGCCGTGGCAACTCCCGTGGTTCAACTCCTGATTTCAGTCATCTATTTCTATTATTGCCGGTCCCCTCGATGTTGCGACAGCAACTTCGCAGTATAATTGTCGAGTCAATCGGCATGTCTAGTAATAGTTTTCAAACAGTGACGTTCGCATTTGTCGATAAACAAGTAGGTGCCGTTTGTTGTGTATCTTACATAGAAAGCGTGTTAATTCACAACAACGCGAAAGGCATCCCATACCTCATTCATACGTTTAAATGGAAATTAAGTATGTACCTGCATATTTTGCATGCAAGCTTCCCTACTCTAAACGAAGGTTGAGTTCTACGATGAGTCCGATCGGTCAAACACTACTTGTACCTCCCCAACAAACTCCCTCTTTATAGGGTCTGTCCCTAAGTTATAAGATGAACGAAATCGGTCAAAAACTACTCTCACACGAATTGCCCATTTTAGGGAGTCTGTCCCCTCGATTACAGCAGTAGTTAAGGAGCTATCGAGCTGAAATTTGGTATGCAAGCTTATATTATCTAAGCAGGGTTTAAGTTCTAAGATAACAATTTCCGTTAAATAATTTTAAATGATTTTCATAACCATACAAATAAAAGTCGAAGCTTCTATATGAAATATTTGGACGATTTAAAATTGCATTTTTAACATAAAATTTAAAGCACAGAACAGATATTTGATTTAAAATCTAATTATTTTATATATATTAGATTTAAGTTTAACCCTTTTACCACACTTCATCCTATAACTAAATTTACACAGATAAAATTTATTGGCAATTTATTTAATAATCGTAAAGTCGATTATCCAAACCAGTACAGAAATTACAGTCAGGTAAACTGACTAATAAATACCATCACCCAGTATAAGATATTGTTTAAGTCTTGAGTTATTAAAAACTAGTAAGGCGGTTATCTTCGGCTATGCCGAAGCTCAGATACCCTTCACCATTTGTAAAAATGGTGGTAAAACAGGTTATTTGCACTACAACTATATTTTATTACACTTTGTACCACAAAACAGGGGAGTTGGTGAGAAGTGGACGTTACTTTTAGCTTCACACATCCATTTTGTCAGTAATTTTGTATAGATTTTATTCGGTTTTATGCATTTTGTAACTCCCCAAAAATGGGAAGTTGTGTGGGATGTGGGAGTAGTTTAAATCCGATCATGTCTTAAAAAGTAGCCTCCGCTTAGATATTGAAACTTGCGCACAAAATGTTAGCTATGTATTTACCTCTTAAAATGCGGCTGCAATCGCAGGGACAAACCCAAAAAAGGGAGGGTTTGTATGGGAGGTGAGAGTAGTTTTTGACCGATCGTTTTCGTTTTAATACTCAACCTCCGCTTAGAGCAGAAAAGCTTTCATACAATATTTCAGCTTGATTGCTCTTAAATTACTAATGTAATCGCGGGGACTGACATACGGACACCCCCAAAAAGAGGGATTTGTATGGGTGGTGAGAGTAGTTTTTGACCGATCAGTCTCATTTTAATACTCAACCTCCGCTTAGAGTAGGGAAGCTTGCATACATTATTTCAGCTTGTTTGCTCTTAAATTACTACTGTAATCGCGGGACTGACATACGGACACCCCCAAAAAGAGGGTTTGTGTATGGGAGGTGGGAGTAATTTTTGACCGATCGGTTTCATCTTACTACTCAACCTTCGCTTAGTGTAGGAAAGCTCGCATACAAAATTTTAGCTTGATTGCTCTTACACTGCAGCTGTAATCGTAGGGATAGACCCCAAAAAGGGGGAGTTTGTATGGGAGGTGGGAGTAGTTTTTGACCTATTGGGATCATCTTAGAACTCAACCTCCATTTAGGGCAGCAAAGCTTGCATACAATATTTCGGCTTGATTTCTCTTAAATTACTATTGTAATCGCGGGGACTGACATACGGAAACCCCCTAAAAGAGGGATTTTGTATGGGAGGTGAGAGTAATTTTTGACCGGTCGGTCTCATCTTACCACTTAACCTCCGCTTATTGTAGGGAAGCTCACATACAAAATTTCAGCTCGGTTGTCTTTAAACTACGGCTGTAATCGCAGGGACAGACCCCAAAAAGGGGAGTTTGTATGGGAGGTGGGAGTAGTTTTTGACCGATCGGGCTCATCTTAGAATACAACCTCCATTTAGGGCCGCAAAACCTGCGTACGATATTTCAGCCTGATTGCTCTTATATTGCTGCTATAATCGCGGGGACTGACATACGGACACCCCCAAAAAGAGGGATTTTGTATTTGAGGTGGGAGTAGGTTTTTACCGATCGGTCTCATCTTACCACTAAACTTCCGCTTAGTGTAGGGAAGCTCACATACAAAATTCCAGCTTGGTTGCCCTTAAACTACAGCTGCAATCGTAGGGAGAGACCCCAAAAAAGGGGAGTTTGTATGGGAGGTGGGAGCAGTTTTTGACCGATCGGTCTTGTCTTACTACTCAACCTCCGCCTAGTGTTATGAAGCTTGTATACAAAATTTCAGCTTGATTGACCTTAAACTACAGCTGAAATCGTAGGGATAGACTCCAAAAAGGGGGAGTTTGTATGGGAGGTGGGAGTAGTTTTTGACCGATCGGGCTCATCTTAGAACTCAACCTCCGCCTAGTGTTGGGAAGCTTGCACACAAAATTTCAGCTTGATTTACTTTAAACTACGGCTGTAACCGCAGGGATAGACCCCAGAAAGGGGGAGTTTGTATGGGAGGTGGGAGTAGTTTTTGACCGATCGGGCTCATCTTAGAACTTAGCCTCCGCTTTAATGATAGAAGCTTGCACTCCAAATTTCAGCTCGATATAACATAAACTGCGGCTGTAATCGCGGGGACAGACAGACGGACAGACGGACAGACGGACAGACGGTCACCCTTAAATCGACTCAGATTTCGATGCTGATCATTTATATATATATATTGTTATACCTACCACGCCTCCTTATGGGCGTTACAAATGGAAGAACAAAATGAATATACCCTTCACTCCGGTCATGCGCATGGTGAAGGGTATAAAAATTACTTATGTATTATTTTTTGTCTGCATGTAGAGCAAAAACGTAAAAAATTTGACCTATTTGTACAGAAGGTACAATTAGGGGCAGCACATCGTGTCTGATTTTTTTCTTAAATCGACGTTCAATTATCGCTTACCTTGGCGTCTGAATTCAATGATATGTATGTTAAAGGGGAAATATCGGTTATTTATATGGGAGGTACTAGAAGGGGTGTGCGAAATAGTTAGGCTCTCTGCGGCTTCGCCTCCTATCGCAACATACATTTATCGCCTAATTTTTTGCGATTTTTTGATATATACCCTCATCCCTAGGGGTGATGGTATATTAAAAACTAATATTTCTACTATAAAAAACAGCAAACGTTAAATAGCCAAAAGGTTGTTATAATAGCAACAAAGCCCATGAAATCTATTGTATTATGCTTTCGCTTTTGAAGAAGAAAAAGTTTAAGTTACTTTCACTCTAAGTTTATTTTCTTTATAAATCACGTTGCTAAATTGATTTCAAGTAATCTTTAAGAAGTGGCCAATTTGAGTCCAAATCAATTAAAGCAGAGATAAATCTACAAGCAGAAAATTATTTTTGGCTTAGATGGTATTTGTGATTTATATTTATGAAGAAAATCCGTTTAATAGTTATTAGACCCTTATGGGTTTAACTTATAACACAATCTCCTTTAAGATATACCAACAGTGCTAATACCTAAGCAAAAGTTAATTATAAACCAACATATTGGTGTTTTCTTTTTTAATTGTTTGCTAATCAACTACAGCACTTCCTGTTTGCGCTGCTGAGCAGATGGTAACAAAAATCTATGAGTTAGCAAAAACAGAAAAAAAACAACAGAAAACACTTTATTATAAACAGAAGTTTCGGTAGATTTTTCTAATGTTTTCCAGTGTTATACTTGTACCTTAGGTAACCCATGTTGTTAGCTTATTGTAAACATGCATACTCTGTGTTTTCTTTTCCTTGCCACTGCGGGCTGAAATAAATTTCATACGTAAAGCTAAGGTTAATTGCTTTTCGCAACCAAAAGCAAATATCAGATATCCGCACTTATGCACCGACCAGTATATGCAAAGTTTGTTTGTCAATACACCTGCGGTCAGTGTTTTGGATGACTGGATTTGGTGGTGGTGGTGGCATTTATGTCGTTGCAGATATATATGAAATTTGGAAAATATGCAAATGTTGATGTAAAAGCAGTTGCTATACCCTTAGACCGCAAATGAAAACGACCAACAAAAAAACACATATGCGCATCTGTTGTCCCACCATTGGCTTCTGTATATTCTTCAAACTGGCACTTTTTCATTATTTCATTGCAAAGATTGCGGTCTTTGAGAAACCGCAGTCAGTTTTTTTTGTCAAGTTAAGCCACAGACATCAGCAAACATTGGTTTGATTTAGAGGCGAAGGGGAAAAATGTGAAATTAATGAAAATCACACAAAAGGGTCACAGTAGAGATACACTGGTTAAGGTGGAATAAAATTAGTTGTTTGTAAAATGTGTTGTTGTATTGATTAATGAATCATTAGGTAGCAATTTAAATCAGTAAATAAAAAACCGAAAAGAATTTAAAGCTTGTACTAACTTCGTACACACGAAAATTGTTCAGCGACATCGATTTGTTCGCTACATAATGTGTCAAAGTATTTTAAAATTTAGATTTCCAAAATTTCTAATAATTTCCATACATTTTCTCTGCTTAAGTTAACGTTTTGTTTTGAACTAACTATTTCGTATGAAAATGAAAATGTTGCTGGGAACATTTGCAACTTTATGTGTGAACAACTCAGTACTCCTTCTTCAACATTTTTTTCGAAGCACAATAATTTGTTCGGGATTTGACAACTTTTCGTACGAAACATTAAACTCAGTACCAGCCTTAATATTTGAAAAGTATTGAAAAAAGATTTAAAATGTGTAATAAACGCAACATTCTTGTCATTAGAACCCATCTTAGAATGTGAAAATGACGACTATGGAAAAAATATATAAAAGTTTTGTCAGTGTTATACCGAAATTGTAATGGCCTTTAAGCATACAATCAAAGTAGTACTTTAAGAAATAGCACAGACCAACTGTATATACGTTGCGGTATATACAATTTATAAAATGTTACCAATTTTGAAATTTAACCCCTAAAAAGAATTACAATTCCTTTAATCTCTTCATATAACATTTCCCTACATAAGCAACAGCTTTACTTTTTACTTTTCCATTCATCAAAAGATTTTTAACTGGGTTTATTTTGTTGAAGTTACAATAAAACTGTTGTACTCCGTGGCGTATGATTTACGTGGAATATTACGTTATGACAATCATACTTCACCTTTCTTTCTTCTTTGTACTAAAATAAATATTTTGTTATTTAAAAAAATATAGTATTCTTTTTAAGGCAAAACTAAACTTCAACTAGTTTTCGGTCCTTGCTACGAAGTAGAGAATTAATTTGTAAGCATTTTGGAAGAATTTTGCTGTCCATTCTATGACTCAGCATAAACATTAAGCCCTCAACATTAGTTCAAATTCTACTGCATACAAGAAATATCTGCAGAGCGGTATTTAATCGGTAGGAGCGAAAATGTCATCCATCAGAGACAGATCATACGCACAAATACTACCGCAGGCGTACCGTCATTTCGACCAAAGTCATTTCGCAAAAAAACGAAAATGACACTTATGGCCCAAAATATGTCATATCGACCAAAAACCTAACTACAAAATAACATATCGGTTAAATGCAATGACATAAGGCCCAACACAAATTTTTTGGACGAAATGTCAGTTTCAAAAGCTACTCTCTCTCTCTGGCAAATATTAAAAGACGAATGCGGTGGAAGGCACGCCAGAAGCAGATTCTGACAAAGCGTTTTGGTTGCAGTTCCAAATTTACTTGGTAAAGTTGGAGACATTGCTGAATGGAACCAAGGAGAACGGGTTTTACTTGACTTAGTGTATTTTTATCGCGGAAGAAATGTGACTACCAACAAAGCAAAAAATTACTATTGTTGGTAAAGTAAGTAAAAACAAACGTTTCTTAACTGTTCATGCTAAAGCACAACAATTGCGTAAGATTCCTTATTGCTAGAGAAATTTTTTTATGAAAAAGAAACTGAAGTTGTGCATATGCTGAAAAAATTCAGAATGGTTTATTTACTTAGCATTTTTCTGCATAAAAGCAATATGTGGGAAGACCAACAAAAATATTTTCGGAAATAATTGACTACTAAAAATCGACAAAAGGCCAAAGGACCAAATGGTTCGAACATATTCGTGCAAAAAAAAAAAATCAATCGGTGGCCAGTTGCTCTGTATTGTAACTTACTGGATATTTCTGCTCTCAACGCTCAACGCAAGAAAATAAACTACACAATAGGCGCATGTTTTCAGAGCACCTCAGCGAAGCCTTTGCCAAAGAACATATCAAATGCATCTGCTCATTCGCATTCGCAAGGAAAGGAAAAAATACGAATGAGGAAAAAATACCTTTACTGAGTGTATAACATGCTAGAAACTAGTTTATCCATCACACCGACCCAAAATTTTTCTAACGACAACTTATTGTAATGATCACAAGCCATTAAATTTTTTTTAAACTTTACAAATTTAAATTTTTTCAATAAAACTATATGGGGTCACAATATGACCCAAGCATAACGTGTGTGATTTTTTCTAACATATTAGCAGGGTAATAACCTTCTTAATTCCTATTAGGTCTTACACATGTACATTGTTAACAAAAGATTTATGTTTTGAATTTAATAATTTAATGTATTTGAAAAATAAGTACCTTTATATATGATCTTTATGTAAAACTACCACCCAAATACTCAAGGTAACATAACATTTATTTTTGTTCCCACAAAATACTTTGGTTTATAATTAAACTAATAGCGATTGATAAAATATCCCAATACAATTATCATAAATGATTTTTGGGTCAATTAAAAATAACACAATTTCGATTAAAAACCAAGTGACAGTGGGCCATGACAGTAACCATTTACTCTACCATTCAATTTATGTAGCATTTGTTTGTATTGGCCACATGTCCGTTTATTGAATTAAATTATTTTGTTTTTTTTTTCATTTTGTTATATTCTGCATTGGCAAAACATTTATTGGTCGCAGCAGACAGCAGCAACGACACTACTATAAAAGAGCAAAAGGACACCCCTGTGGCTTATCCAATTGAAACTTTTGACAAATTTTCTGGAAATACAACCTAAACGTGATTGACAGAGGCAGATTTTTAGGATCTGCTTGGCAAGAATCGTGTCAATGGTTGGCCAAAGGCCACAACGTGCTGTGTTATTGATTTTTATTGGGAGGATGTAAGTAATTTTTTATTTTTAAAACTGCTGAAGTTTAAGGAGATGGAAAGAGTTACTTTAAGTCTTGTTTAAAGGAAGGATTTAAAAAAAATTGTTTTCTATATATGATAGCGTTGTTCTTATAAAGGACTGCCGCTCTCAGTTTTTTTTTCCATACAGCCATTTTTGACTCTTTTAATATGAAATTTCATGACTAGGTACAATGCACACTAAAGTATTATATCTGATGCCACGGTCCGTTAACCCTCCGTCGTACACATGGGTCTGGCCAGACCATTTTCGATTTTAATTGTAATTTATATACACTTATAATTTAGGTAAAGCCTTGAAACTTCTGGTACCCTCCTAAAATTTTATGGCCTATCAATGTTTGAAATAATCGAGGAAAAAAATTAATAAATTAATTAATAAAAGAGTAAATATTGATGTACTCATCACATTCGTAACACACAAAATAGCATAAACAAAACAAGTTTTTTCTCTTTTATTTTTCACTAGTTGACCGGGCAGATTTCGTCATGCCTAAAGAAATATTGACTTAAATGTAACTTTTTGGGTGGAATAAAACTTCGGGGTGTGTTAGTTTCTTTTGATATTTTCATCGAAACTTAACAAAAAATGTTATGGTTTTTTAAAGGATCATATTTTGTTAATTACAGAAACTTATTACAATGCATTTGATAATACAATGTGTATGGGAGAACCAAAGAAGTGTAAATATGTTAATCAGTGGGTCGTTACACATGTGAATATGCAACATAAAGCTGTTCATGCAAAAAACATGGATTTTCCAAATTCAAGCTGCAAACTTGAATAGACTGTCTTTCAGCTATATTTATTGTCAAACTCTAAATGAACTGGAGACTGTAATCATTTAAAATGAAACGGCAAATCCGTGGGTATTATTGGCAATACATCGATTCCCTTATATTTTCTGGTTAAATTATTTTAAGACCAATAACACAATCATTTATTGCTTTCTAAATTATGTAATGCGCGATCATGGGGTTAAATAAATTTTTTGTGTTTGTAAAATTTTGTATCTTCATATTACATGCGGAGTACTCAGAAAATTTGCAATTTATTGCGCTGTTCTGCAACGTCCAAAAGAGTTGCTCAATACAGGAGAATGCAGTAACCAACGTGATAAGTTTTGCGATCAAACATTTGCCAAAACCGACGATATAAAAACCGAAGGATTCATAATAATAAAATCCCCCACTTACTTACTTACTTAGCTGGTACTTCTATGCAGTGGATTATATACCGCACGTAGAACAATATTATAAGCGCCTTGATCTTCTGCGCTTCTTATCCAGTTAGTCACACCGAGTTCTGTAAGGTTCTCAGTAACCTGGTCTTTCCAACGGAGTTTTGGTCGCCCTCTTCTGCGCCGTCCATCGAGTTCATTGTCGAAGACTTTTCGAGCTGGAGCATTTTCGTCCATGCGTACAACATGACCTAGCCAACGCAACCGTTGCACCTTAATGCGTTTGACCACGTCAATGTCAGTGTACAGCTCGTACAGCTCATGATTCATACGACGCCGATACTCTCTATTTACGATGATGGGCCCATATATTTTACGGAGTATTTTTCTCTCGAATACCGCCAGAACCGATTCATCCGCTTGTGTCATAACCCAGGATTCTGAGCCATACATTAGGACAGGTAGAACCAGTATCTGGTATAGCTGGAGTTTTGTTCGTCGAGAGAGGGCTCTGTCATTGAATCGCTTGCTTAGTCCGTAGTAGCATTTATTTGCAAGCAGGATTCTTCTCCGGATTTCTAGGCTGACATTATTTTCTTTGTTGATGGCGGAGCCTAGGTAGACAAAATTATCTACCACCTCGAAATTATAGTTGTCAACGTTCACGCAGTTTCCCAAACGAGTAGATTCTTTGTTCGTTGAAACTAATAACTTCGTTTTGTCCTCGTTCACCGTTAGGCCCATTTTCGCTGATTCCTTCTGTATACCTGAGAATGCTGCAGTCGCATCCCGCAGTTTTCAACCGATGATGTCTACGTCATCAGCGTACGCGAGTAGCATGTGGCTTTTGTTGAATATAGTGCCACTCGTGTTTACTGCAGCTTTTCTCATTATCATCTCCATCACAATGTTGAAGAGATCGCACGATAGGCCGTCGCCTTGTTTTAGGCCTCGTCTGGTATAGAATGGCTCCGTAAGGTCCTTGCCAATCTTCACTGAAGACTTCGTGTCAGTCAGCGTCATTCCGCAAAGACGTATTAGCTTCGCTGGAATACCAAACTCAGCCATGGCATCAAGTAATTTCTGCCGTATCGGGCTGTCGAAGGCAGCTTTATAGTCGACAAAAAGATGGTACGTGTCGATCTGTTTCTCTTGGGTCTTATCCAGGATTTGCCGAAGTGTGAAAATCTGGTCAGTTGTTGATTTTCCAGGTCTAAAGCCACACTGATAAGGCCCGATCAGGTTGGATAACACCGGCTTTAGTCTCTCACATAGCACATTCGACAGGACCTTATATGCGATGGGTAAAAGGCTGATCCCGCGGTAGTTGGAGCACACACTTGGATCACCTTTTTTCAGCACAGGACATAATACGCTTACATTCCAATTGTCGGGCATGCACTCTTTAAGCCAAACCGTGCGCAGGAGCTGGTGCATGCCCGTGATCAGCTCCTCGCCACCGGACTTGAAGAGCTCTGCGGGCAGACCGTCGGCACCGTCTGCTTTGTTGTTTTTCAGCCGCGATATTGCTCTTCTTACCTCGGCTTGATTTGGTGGTGGGCAATCTAAGCCGTCGTCGGCAATTGGCGTGATACCTTCACGTGCGCTGCCTTCTGGAACCAGCAGTTGCTGGAAATGTTCTCTCCATATGTGCAGCACACTTTGCGTATCCGTGACCAGATTTCCATCACTGTCCTTACAGGTGGGGAGGCCATTACCGTATCCATTTGCTCTTACTTTCTGGTAAAATTTTCGGGCCTCACCTCTATCCCTGTAACGCTCAATATCATCGTTCTCCCGTTCCTTCATCTGACGTTTTTTTCGCCTAAATAGCTGTCTCGCCCGTTTTGCTTTCTACTTATGCCGTTCCCTAACAGCACGGGTTGCAATTGGCTGTAGCGTTGCCCTATAAGCAGCATCCTGTTCCTCAGACGCTATGCGACATTCTTCATCGTACCAGGATTCGTCTGATGGCGGTTGCCATTGAATGCGCAATATGCTGCCACTGTGTATCGGGAACGTCAGATGGGTGGATGGGAGGTGGTGGCAATCTAAGCCGTCGTCGACAATTGGCGTGATAACTTCACGTGCGCTGCCTTCTGGAACCAGCAGTTGCTGGAAGTGTTCTCTCCATATGTGCAGCACACTCTGCGTATCCGTGACCAGATTTCCATCACTGTCCTTACAGGTGGGGAGGCCATTACCGTATCCATTTGCTCTTACTTTCTGGTAAAATTTTCGGGCCTCACCTCTATCCCTGTATCGCTCTATATCCTCGTACTCCCGTTACTTCATCTGACGTTTTTTTCGCCTAAATAGCTGTCTCGCCCGTTTTTCTTTCTCCTTATGCCGTTCCCTAACAGCACGGGTTACAATTGGCTGTAGCGTTGCCCTGTAAGCAGCATCCTGTTCCTCAGACGCTATGCGACATTCTTCATCATACCAGGATTCGTCTGAGCGCCGCTTTTCATATCCTAGCACGGTTGTTGCGGCGGTTGCCATGGAATGCGCAATATGCTGCCACTGTGTATCGGGAACGTCAGAAGTAGAGGCGTTGTGTCGTAAAAGTTGGGAGAGCTGGTTGGAGTAGGGAGTAGCTATCACTGGGGTTTGCAGCTTCGCGATGTCTAGCTTTCTTTGTGTTTGGTTACGTGCGTTTTTCGCTCTGCTCAATCTTGTGCGCACCTTGGCTGCAACCAGGTAATGATCCGAGCCAATATTAGCACCACAGATCACACGCACATTCATGACACTAGATGCATGCCTGCCATCAATTACCACATGATCAATTTGGTTTTTGGTGTTTTGATCGGGGGATAGCCAAGTTGCCTTGTGGATATATTTGTGCTGGAATCTGGTTCCACTCATTACCATGTTCCTTTCCGCTGCGAAGCTAACCAGCCTAAACCCGTTGTCTGACGTGTCGGTATGCAGGCTGAATTTACCGATCGATGGACCAAGAACATCTTCTTTTCCTATTTTTGCATTAAATTCTCCCAGAACAATTTTAATGTCGTGTCCAGGGCAGCGGTCGTATGTTTCCTCTAGGCGCTCGTAAAATGCATCTTTAATCTCATCGTCTTTATCTTCCGTCGGGACGTGTACACAAATCAGCGTGATGTAAAAATATTTCGCCCGGATGCGAATGGTGGCTATTCGGTCACTGACAGGGTTAAACCGCGAGACCAGGTGTCGAAGTCTCTTGCCGACTATGAAACCACATCCAAATTCGTGTCTTTCAGCATGGTAGCTGTAAAAGATGTCACAGTTCTTTCGTCGTGTGCATCCCTGTCCCGTCCATCTCATTTCCTGTATGGCGGTGATGTCAGCCTTGTATTTGTCGAGGACATCCGCCAGTTGGATAGAGGCACCATCTCTGTAAAGAGTTCGGACATTCCAGGTGCATATCCTTAAATCATGGTCCTTATATCGTTTGCGGGGGTCGTCAACGGGGGGGTTCTTGTTTTATTTATTTTCCGTGTTTTCATAATAAATTTTGTTTAAGGAGAGTGGCTTATTAGGCCACCGCTCCCGATCCTAGTTTCTTGGGGCTGCCAAAGCCACTAGGAGAGCCTGTGTTGAGCTTCAGTAACTTCTGTTACCTACTTCCTAAGACGCATCGGTGGCAGCATGCAGATTAGGTTACTCAACGTTTCGCCTTCTAACTCTAGCTAACTTCTAAGCGGTTGCTTTAAAGTCATTGCCCTGGGAATACTTGGTCTAAGACCGGAAGTAGTTAGCTGCTTGGACAGTGCCGCAAAGGAATCGATTCTGGTCACTCCCAAGTGAGTGACAATCAGTAACTTCCAGCCTCTGGGCAAAGTCCCATCCCCCACACTCATTCGTAATTGCTTAATAATTTGTATTACAATGTTGTGTGCCGTTCGTTACTCTACACAGAAAAAAAGAGACCGGATAAATTTAAGAAAAAAATTCTCATTTTTAGCCAAAATTGTACTTAAAAATTTAAGTACGTTCATACTTGATTCAGTCTTGAGTAACTCTACGCGATATTGTAATATTCAGCCAAGTGACGTCTTTAATGTTAGCACAAAAATTCAACTAAACTTTAAAAGTTGCCATATTAAAACATCCACCAATACATATTTCGAACATATGTGAAAGTTTTCTTCTTGTCTTCCATAGCCTTCAGTGTTTTCCATCATTGCAAAGTATTGCTTTAAATTTAGGAAATTCATATCACTTTATCAAATTTCTTCAATTTTCGCCCTTTATCCAAAACCTGAATTCAACGGTCTACCAACTAAGTTTTGAACTAGAATCCATACAACTCTTAGCTTCTACCGTTTTTAGTTCTAAACCAGTTTAAATACAAATATAAATTCACTCACATAACTAAACCGTCTACTCCCGATATAGTCCCAGCAGCGGAAAAGACGAGGCATTGTAAAAATATGCCTCCAAACATGCCTTCAAAGGCAGTTTGTTGAAATTCAAATACGCCTTCCTTTTCCAGGCATGTATACAGGCTATAATAAGTCCTTCACTAAGCCTAACAAAAAATTCCAACCCATGCACATTTCGCTTCTCAAATGAGACCTGCAATGAGGCCTCTTACTAGGGTGAGAAAAGATCCCGCAGACATGCCTCTTTCCCTTCTAAAAACTGGCCTGTGAGCAGCCCTACTGTGTATCCCACAAAAATACCATAGATGTGCACAAAAGGGCATGCAAGTTTCCTTGCCTTAAACAGGCCTGTTGACAGTCCTATTAGTAGAAGGCAGAATTGATGTTCATAGCCATGCACTTGTCACTTCTCCGATTAGCCCTGTAGACAGGCCTCTTAAGGGAAGGAAAGACAGATGCTGTGGTTTATGAGAACCACATGTGTGCTATTTGTCGTACAACAACTATATCACATCATAGCCGAGTAGGCAGCATGCCCAACTATGAGTACTGAGGTCGCGAGTTCGATTCCTACTACTGGAGTTTAAAAAAAATATAGTTATAACAAATTGTAAGAAATATTGTATTAAAAATTTATAAAAAGTACGAAATCATTTAATGTGGAAATAATTCGCATATGATTTTTTTTATTTTAGTCCTTCTATAAATGCTGTTTTGCAGGCCTGCAAGCTGGTCTTCAGTAGCACTGCCTCATAGAAGGCCCTTATTATTAGGACTCCAAGCAGGACATAATAAGCATGCCTACTGAAACGCCTTCAATGAGAAAGGGAATGTGCAGGCCTTGCCTGCCTATGACACCCTATGTTAATTTGAAATGAAGACTGCATTTGAAGGGTAGGGCTTCTGACTGCCATTGTAGACTTGTAAGAAGGCATGCAAAGTCCCATTTTTGCTGCTGGGATAGCCGTCGGTTGAGTGGCCATAATAATTTAATATCGATTAAAATTTAAAAATTAAGAATTACAATTTCTTTAATCTGTTCATATAACGTTTCCCTACATAAGCAACAGTCTCACTTTTCCATTCATCAAATGATTTTGAATTTTTATTTTGTAGCAGTTACAAAAAAACTGTTGTACTCCGTGGCGTATGATTTACGTAAAATATTACTTACGATAATCATACGCTATAACAAAATAAAACGTGACAAATTCCCTTAAACGATACTTACTAACTTCATATCGATATTAAATTATTATGACCTGTAACTTGACAAAACGAATGATGCAGAACTGCTTCTCTTTGGGGCTACTTTCACGTGCAGTTCTCAGAATTGAGTCCCGAAATCATGTGGTGTACAGTGTTAATAAAGTTAAGTGAATGTTTAACATTTCGGCAATAATAATGAAAAATAATTCCAGTCGCTTTGATTTTTTGCGCTCCGTTGATATTTCGCCACACCAAGTTTAGATACCAGCTCCCTTTCCTGGACCATCCCCCTCCTACGAAGACTTTCGTGATGCAGAATTTTGATCCTTTCGTACAACATGTCCAAGCCAGCACATTCGGGTTGCATTAAAAAGTCCCAATACCGCTGGTTGTTTTCTACGCTAGTCATATTTAAGAATTCTTCTATATCAGTAGTCGCAAGTAGAAACACGTAGAAAATAATTCCAACCGCTTTGATTTTTTGCGCTGGTTGAAATTAATAGCTTGGTTTTGTCTTCATTTATCATTTAACTTCCCGCAGTCCACGTTTAATGACATGTGACTTTTATAACTGACGGTTTTTTCCTTCGGGTACTCGGTTTTTTTTTAAATAAGTTTGAAATTGAATTTTTAAAATTTTACAAAACTTCTAAAAACATTCTTGATTATAAAATGTAAAAAGTTTTTTCTAAATTAATTTGAAATTGAATTTTAAAACTTTAAAAAACTTCTAAAAACATTCTCGTGTACAAACATTGAATACCCTAATTATATGTATTAGGACCGGAAAATATCCTACAAGCTAATCCTGTGTAAAGTAGTCTAAAAAAGCGGAAACGATGGAATTTGCTAACGAGCTCTTTAAAAGACTTAATCCTGCAATTTTCCCAACAAGAGGAAATTAAATAGTTAAAATTAAATAGCTATTAACAGTTCAGACTGTGAGATGGGGGAATCTCCTAATGGTAGTCTTTGCAATGATTTAAACATGATAATAAATAACATCCAAAAACCACCAGGGAAAAAAATTGCAATGATACACGCCTATATGATGACTTCAACTATTTCGATAGATTTAATAAAAGGACAGAAAAGATCAACATCCTTCTAAACACTCTTTTGCCAATAAATCCTACTTCCACAATAAGTGAGCGCGTGTTTTCTCTATCAAGCTTTTTAAAAACGAAACAGAAAAATTGACTCAAAATTGAACACTTTAATTTCATATTATTTCTTAAATACTATTTTAACCAGTAAGAAAGTTTTAGTCGGGTAAGTCGACTTACATATACCCTTACCCTCAGAAAAATATATAGTTTTCTACGAAGTGGTACATTTGTATAGGAGGTGCCAGAAGGGGCGTGGATAGACTTAAAATTTTTTTCTTCAAAACTTTATCCTGATATAGCTTTAATAAATACAGAAACAGGCCCGATCACGTTGGGTGTATTGATATTACTACTCCGTCTCTGAAGTGGGCGGAATGGTGAATTTGTATAGGAGGTTACAGAAGGTACGTGGCTAGGTTTCCAAATTGGTTCCCCAAATTTTTATTCTGTTTGAGCAATACTAAAAACAGAATATTAATCGATGGGTGGAACCTGATGGGTATGGGAGGTACCACATGGGGCGTAGCTAGTCTTCCAGTTTTTTCCTAAACTATGTCCTGCTATAGTTTTACTAAATGTAGTATTTGGGCGCGATCGGATTGGGTGTGTTGATATAACATACTAAATAAATGCATTTTTTTAAACCAAATTATTTTTTTATAAGTATTTTTAACTTTTGAGGAAAAAACCGAAAAAACCCGGTTTTCTTTAAAATGCTGTATTCGAAATCGGATTTTTCTAAAAAAAAAATTTTTTGAATAACTCGGAAACCGGGTTTCTAAAAAAAGGAGGTATTTGAACACTCTAATCACATCCCAAAAAATTAGCGTGTGGTTCACTTATCATTTCGAAGGCATCTTTGAACCAATTGTTTTTATACCATCACCCTTAGGGATGAGGGTATATATCATTTGATACGAAAAAAAGTGTAACGCATTAAAGGAGACGAGTTAGACCCCAAGTATCTTAAGACCAAATTCGTTTCAGGACTTTTTAAGACGATTGAGCTATGTCCGTCTGTCTGGCTGGCTGGATGGCTGGTCAGCAGGATAACTTGAGTAAACCTTATCGGATCAGTACAAAAATTCACCAGCATTAATATTTTTCAAAACGAACTTATGGGATTGAAAATGGGCAGAATAGCCCTACCCCTTCTGGTACCTTCCATACAAAATTACCTATTTTTGAATAATTTATATTTTTTTCATAACTTCCAAACGGACGATCGTAGGATATTTAAATTTGGTCAGTTTATTTATCTTGCAAAAGTAGACAAACACTAAGAAAACCGAAACCTTTGCCATACCCCTTCTGGTACCTCCCATACAAATGACCTAATTCACCCTTATAGTTTTACATACATATATTTTTTGTAAGTAAACTGAATTCACTCAAATTTTGAGTATAATGTTCACTTATGAAAATGGGACTCAGGAATGAATATGAACTATACTGGTCGATGCCTTCTGGTACCTCCCATACAAAATGACCTATTTTTGGAAAATTAATATTTCTCCCATAACTTCCAAACGGACTCATGACGGGTAATGAAAAGTGATCGATTAACTTATGAAAACCCAACTATTTGATACACCCCTTCTGGTACCTCCCATACAAATGACCTAATTGACCCTCATAGTTATACATACATATCTTTTTTGTAACTAAACTGAATTAACTCAAATTTTGCATATGATGTTTGCATATGAAAACTGGAGTCAGCAATGAATATGAACTATATCGGTTCACGCCTTCTGGTACCTCCCATACAAAATGACCTATTTTTGCAAATTTAATATTTCTTCCATAACTTCCAAACGGACACTTGGAGGATAATGACAAATGGTCGGTTAATTTATCTTGCGATAGGAAGCAAAACCTAAGAAAACCTTACTATTTGACGTACCCCTTCTGGTACCTCCCATACAAATTCCCGAATTCACCCTCATAGTCCTACATACATATCTTTTTTTGTAAGTACAATGAATTCAGTCAAATTTGGCGTAACTTGTACAGTTATGAAAATTTCAATCAGGAATGAATATGGATTATATCGGATCACCCCTTCTGGTACCTCCCATACAAAATTACCTATTTTTGAAAAATTAATATTTATCCCATAATTTCCAAACGGGCACTTGGAGGTAATGAAAATTGGTCAATTAATTTATCTTGTGATAGGAAGCAAAACCTTACAAAACATAACTATTTGACGCACCCCTTCTGGTACCTCCCATACAAAATACCGAATATACCCCCATAGTTTTAAATACATATATTTTTGTAAGTACAGTGAATACAGTCGAATTTTGCGTAAGTTGACAGTTATGATAATTTGAATCAAAATGACCTTGTTTGGAAAATTAATATTTCTCCCATAATTTCTAAACCGGCACTTGGAGGATAATCAAATTTGGTAATTAATTATCTTGTCATAGGAATTATTATTTGGTGATGGTATTTATCAGTCAGTTTACCTGACTGAAATTTCTGTACTGGTTTAATCCAAAATCGTTGTCAACATTACCGTGAATGGTGAACGGTACAGGCAAATGAAAGAAAATCACGAATTTCTTTTTGTTCTTTATGACGTTGCAAATCAATTGGTGGACTCTGCCACATGCCATAAAGTGCATGAAACCATCACTTTGTTGAGTCGTTGATCATTGAGATGCCAACATTCGTAGCATCATTGATGAAATAAGACCCGATGTGCTTGAAAAAAGTCGTGCAATATTGAACCGACAGGTAGTTTTTTTAAACATCAAATGTCATAAAATTTGTGAGCAAAAATATAAAATTTTGGTAATTTTACAGAGTTTGTAGTGTCTTATTTCTAAAAAAATTGTCCTTAACAAAAAAGCTTACTTTTAACGCATGTTGTAATTCATCTGGCGGTTGACAAAACATTCACATTATCACATACTGTATTAAGCGATACAAAATAATAGAATAAGTCAAGTCCGGAGCACAAAGCACAATATCGAGTTCAAATATTAAAATTTAATTTGTATCAGCTAGTATCAGAAGGGTGAAATTATTCCCCAAATTTGCATCTATTAGTGAGAAAATAAAAAGTTATAACAATTTTGTATCAGTTATCCAGGGAACCAGACGAATAGGTATTGCTGAATCGACGAAAAAAGCCCAAAAACTAATGTCGTCTTAAGATATTTAGGGTCTAGATTATATCCTGTAATGCATTCATACTCTTCTCCTACCAAATGTACCATTAGATTCAAATAAAATCTTTAATTACTCATTGTCAATGATCAATGGTCATTAAATAAAAATTTTGTTAAACATAAATGACATAAAGCGAATAAGAAAAAAATATTTCATATCATTTATACTTTTACATGGAATGACCCATACTCAAGGGCATAATTGTATACATTTGGCAAAATTGTTGCTTCTGCATGATTTCTTCATGACTAAAAAAAGTAATGGGCACTTGATTAATGCTCTTCACCACCACAAGTTGTATATTATAAAGATGTCACTATGAGGTGATGAGGGGTTTGTGTAGACGCAGCATTCTGTTTTCGGCGCACATACTGAATAGGTTTTATTACGTTTTACCATGAAGCTGTCTGTTTATTGGCACACTGCATCTCTCTCGCTTCGTCTGCTATTGCGTCTGTCATGGCCATAGTTTTTGGAGCAAATACAACAAGACAGCAGCAAAAACGTACTACCAACAGGGTTTCAGTAGGTGCTTCCCTTGGTTGATTGGATACTACAAAGTTAATCCGAGGGAGCTTAATCCAGCGAATATGGTGCGCGATGAAGCAACTCGAACTGTAATTAATTATGTTTGGTCATCGCAATAGTGGATGTGTAAAATGGTGCATAGTCTTAAGGCCACAACAAAAAAAAAAATTCTACCGCTTAAACACTGCAATAAGTTAGTATAATTCTAGCCGTTGATTGTTATTCCTTTTAATAGATAAAAAACAGACGCCATCACCATGCCTGCGTATGGGACTGTCTTCGCCTTTGACTGTGCCTCTGCACTGTTCCTCATCTCATTTTTAACGCACAAGTACAATGGATCAATAGATCAACGTATGAAGTGTGTGTTAATTTTAACCTGATCACAGGTTCCCCAAACCTATTATAACTAACAATTATTTTTTTTACTTTTGTTCACTTCATATCTGTCGTCAATTTCGCAATTTTGGATTAGATTCATTTTAGTTTTTAGAATAATTTCATATATTTCATTTGGACTTGCCTTAATTTTTATTGTGATTTCATTCATTATGTCTTATTTGTTGTAGTCGTACTTCTGTGGAGTTATTTTATATTATCAAAATTATTCCCATATATTTTTTATATCTTTATATTATATTACAGGTCAGACAGTGAATTATTGAATGCATATGTATTAATGCTGCAAGATGTTCAAGCAGCTACTTCAAGACTATCTTTGTGGTGATTGCATAAATTTTATTCATTTTAAATATGCATATGTTAAGGATATGTATGTTATGTCATCATCACATATGCTGTCCTGTCATATTTTGTTTTATTGCATCCAAAAATGTAAATGCATTTACAAATATTTCTGTGGTTAACATTTTGACTTGTAGTGGTGTTTGGTGTCATGCTATTTTATATAGTTGTCAATTTTTTTGTGTTCTATTTTGAAGTTTTTGTATTACTTTTTTGCTGCATATTATTTAAGTTGTAATTTAAAACCATTATTTAGTTTAACAATTTAAATTTTTTGTCGTAAATTTTAAACGACACAGTAAGTAGTGCCAACATGATTTAATAATGCAACCATTGATTTTATACAACAAACCGCAATGAATTTGGTTAATTTATGTCGGTTTAAGCTTTTACATTGTGTGTCGGTTTAAGCTTTTACTGTGGACACACATTCATATACATATGTGAATATAGTATAGTATTTAATGACATTGGTACATTTAATTACTGTTTTTAAATTAAGCTCTAACTTCAATTAATATTTAGCGGCAACTAAGATAGGTTTCAGCATGACGAGACTCACAACCAGACAATTTAATTCAATAATTTTAAATAGTAGATGTGAAAGAACATATTAATAAAATCAGACTTAAAATATCATGCCAATTATTTAGCGGAGATGATCAACAATATTAAAATTGCGGTAAAATTTCAAATATGTCAGTTCCGACAATATGCTTATACATTAGTGTGGGTCGGTCCCCATATAAAAAAATTAAGCCAAAGCGGACACCCCCTACGATTAAAGATTAAGCAAAGACAATTTCAGAACACAAAATTTTTTTTTGATTCGTGCACCCTACACACGGCCCAAATACGTTTTATTGAGCTACCTTATTATTTGATGTCATATCGAAACAAAACTCATACCGCTGTTCTTAGTATATAAAAGGCTCCGATTTTTCCTTTAGTCAATTTTGACTCCGAAGTCAATTTTGGCTTTGACTTCCTGTATTTCGTTTTTTATATCCGAAGAAACGTTTATAAGTGTTAAATTTCTATAAATACTGTTTGATCTTTGTGTAGTAGGAAAAAGTCAAGTTCCACAATTGACGTCGTAGTTAAAAGTGCGTAAAGGGCAAAAGTAGCATTTGATGAAACCCGAACAATGATATGCATTTCATTCCGAAAGGACTCCAAATGACTGCACAGCACAACAAACTAAATATTTTTAGTGTAGGGTGACCAAAATTTTTTTTAACATCCACAACTTTTGTGTTTGTGAATTTAAGTAAATACTTCTAAAGCAAAAGTTTCATGGTTTGGAGAGACCTTCATGGACATTACAAGAAATAGGCATAATATGGATATAGAAAACGAAATACAGGAAGTCAAAGTCAAAATTGACTTCGGAGTCAATTCTGAAATTGTCTTTGCTTAATCTTTTATCGTACGGGGTGTCCACATCAAATTTTTTTCGACCCACACTATTATACATTATGGTGGGTCACGCAAGCGTTTTTCTGTTACCATCAGCTAAACATCAAATGTGTATTGAAAGAAAAATTATGTTCAAAAGTCGTAGCCAACAAACTTCGTTATATTTCTGTTGTTTAATTACAAAACAATACTTTCGTAATTTTCGCGGTAATTAAATTAAAGGGTTTCGAACTCCCATCCCTGCCTTACATTCTCGTTAGAATCTGTCTACTCCTGTTTAATACACCCTTGTTAGTGTTTACAGATTCTAACGAGTAGCTTAACGAATGCTAAAAGTCGCCGCCACCTTACTTCATCTAGCGTACACTTGTTGACTCTTCAAGTTAACTTCTTGCTACTCTATCGATCGATACTTTCGCATCAGCGTACCTGCATATCTTTGCAAGCAAAATTACAAATTGTGTAATTAACAGGTAAACTTGTTACCACAATAATAAAGCAATCGGCTTTTGTTATTTATACTAAAACTATCGTGTTTTATTTCCCCTCTTTCTTTTCATTATTTCGCTTACGGCGAACATCTGTGTTTATTTAACAATTAATAAAAAAAAACTTAATTTCCCTTTGCACCCCGTGAATGAGGTATGGGATAGCTTCTAGCGTTGTTGTGAATTAACACGCTTTCTATTTTCAGATTCACAACTAACGGCACCTACTTGTTTATCGACGAATGCGAACGTCACTGTTTTGAGAAGCTCTTACTAGACACGACGATTGAATCGACGCTTAATACTGCGAAGTTGCTGTCAAACAACATTCGAGGGGAGCCGAGAATGAAAGAAAATTTTATAATACAATTAATAAAAGGTTTGCTATTAATTACGACCGTAAGACACAAAGATTCTAATATCTTCTTATATATAAAAATTAATTGATGTGCAGTTGTCTCGCTAAAACTCAAAAACGGCTAGACCGATTTTCAAAATTGTTTTTTTGTTTTGTTCGCTATAGCTTCCGGATGGTTTAAAAGGTTTTCTTTTTTCAAAAAGTGGGCGGCGCCACGCCCCTTTTTTCAAATATCGCTCAGACGGCTTTTCTAATAGACCGATTGATACAAAAATTTTACCATGAGGTACTGTTGACCTCTAGATAGTTCCTGACTACATTTGGTTGTTATTGGATAAAGGGGCGTGGCACCGCCCATACAACTTGAAAATTAAAAAGCCTATATTTCATGAACTATCAGATGTATGAAGCAGAGATTTGGTATATATCCTGTTTGAGCAGTACTAATTACAGCCAGGATGGAAGTGGGCGGTACCACGCCCCCTTTTCAAAAATCTATCTAACGGCTTTTCTAATAGATCGATTGATACAAAAATTTTACCATGAGGTACTGTTGACCTGTAGATAGTTCCTGACTACATTTCGTTGTAATTGGATAAAGGGGCGTGACACCGCCCATACAATTTGAAAATTAAAAGGGCTATATCTCATGAACTTTCAGAGGTATGAAGATGAGATTTGGTATATATGTTGTTCGTACAGCTAGAATTACAGACAGGGTGCAAGTAGGCGGTGCCACGCCCTCTTTTAAAAAATCACTCGAACGGCTTTTCTAATAGAACGATTGATACGAAAATTGTAGCAAGTGGTACTGTTGACCTGTTGATAGTCCCTGGCTATATTTGGTTGTGATTGGATAAAGGGGCGTGGCACCGCCCATACAAAGTAAAAATCGAAAGGGCTATATCTTATGAATTATCAGAGGTATGCAGATGAGATTTGTTATATATGTTGTTGGAGCAGTATTAATTACAGCCATGGTGGAAGTGGGGGTGCCACGCCCCCTTTTCAAAAATCTCTCGGACGGCTTTTCTAATATACTGATTTATACGATAATTTTAAAAAGTGGTACTGATGACCTGTTGTTAGTCACTGGCTGTAGTTAGTTGTGATTGGATAAAAGAGCGTGGCACCGCCCATACAAGTTTAAAGTAAAAAAGACTATATCCCATGAACTATCAGAGGTATGAAGATGTGATTTGTAACATATATTGTTGTTGCAGTATGGATTAAAGTAAGGGTGGAAGTGGGCTATTCCACACCCCTTTTTAAACAAACAGTAATAACTGTCAAAATTCCATAAAATATTGCGCATAGAGATATGAACAGTAAGGGGGGCCAATTTTTTTATACGCAAAAATCGTAACCAAAATCGGAATCTACGCTGAATTGTAAGGAAATTTCACCAAAAAACTTTGTGGCTAAAATCAATTCCTAGCTCGCGTTGCGAAGCATGAAGATTTCAGATAGAAATTTTTTTGGTTTTTAAATGAGCACAAACCGAAAACTTCAGATATATATTTTTCGAGATCTTCTGCGTAAAACTAACTTCCCAGCAAACTAAATAATGCAAATCTATGCATTGGTTAAAAAGTTATGGCCTCTGAGAGTTGGCATACGGAAATTAAGTTTTAAATAATAATTTTTCAGAATATTGGTCGGGATCCAAAACAATGTCAAAAATATACTATTCTCTTCGTCTTGGTCTCCAAACATCGGAATGGTAGGTCTGACGTAACTGAAAAATTGCTAAAAATATATCTCAACCTGAAATCTTTATGCTTCTCAGCGCGAACTAGGAATTGATTGTAGACATATAGTTTCTAAGTGAAATTTTCTAAGAATTCATCGTACATTTCGATACTGGTATACGATTACCACGTTTTTTTAGTGCGCTGCCCACGCACTTCAATAGTTAAATTTTTAAGCTGTATCAAATAATGGTCCATACACCAGTTTTCATTTACTTTTCAAGAGGGCGAATCGGTAATAAATCATACATATAGAAAAATAAAGCAATATTCATTGTAGTTATACTGGAAAACACCTTTTGTTTTATTGGGGCACAATTTAAATTTTTATAGTATGTCAGAGGTAACATTAGCAAACTTTTGTAAATATGGGTTAATTTTTTTTTTTTTTAATTATAGAACTTCTGATAGTTAAAAGTTTAAATCTCGCTGTCATACTAATGAAGTGTGATAGACTTTCTTTTCGTATATTTTGGAAAATCACCATGTAAAAACTACACAAGAACAACGTTTACAAATCTTGCAAATTTATTTTTAAAATGCACGTTCTATTCGCTATACTTATGGACCCCTTTGTGAAGTTGAGGGTGCATATAATGATCCATCTGAGCAGCTGAAAGAGATATGGTTCCAACACGACGGTGTAATATGCCATACAGCGCGTGAGACCATCACTTTGTTAAGCCAAACGTTGGTGAACGAATTATCTCAAAAAATGGTAATGCGAGTTCAATACAAAATAGTATTCCGGAATATTCTTGATCCGTGGGAGAAGAAGACATGACAAAAAATGTTTTTATGGCTAAAGGCATGAAGCTTCAAACTGAATTTTCATATGCGGTCAAGGCACAACAAAAGTGTTTTTTATGTTCAAAGAGATAGTTAGTATCCGCTTCTACAGATCAAAATAAAAATTAAATTTTGATCCTTAGCGGAATGTAGGTTTCTGATTAGTGGAAGAAGTGGTTTTTCGGCCTACATACAGAAAAAACTTAATCTACATGTCGGTACTATAGATATGACTTTGCTGATGAACTTTTTATTACCATTTACAACAATAAAACGTAATTGGTTAACTTCCATGTTAAGGAGTTGCTTCAAATTAGTTATATAAGTTAATTAACTTAACATATTATTGTCGAGCTTAAGTACCGTTTTCAAAGTACTTTGTAGACCTAAATGTGAAATATATTACAAGTTAATATGCAATAGCGAAGCATTGCCGGGCCCACTAGTCTATATATATAAAAATGGTG
>OZ035881.1:104037845-104247721 GCA_964034835.1 Muscina levida
TGTTTATTTGTTTTGTTTATTGGTATTAAATTTTGGGTTAACTTTTTTGTTCTGAAAGCTGTTCACAAAAGAAATGTGGGATTTTTGTTCGTTTTAGAATGTTTTCTATATAATTTTTAACTCTGCTTTCACCCTTGCCTTAGAAATATCTAACAAATTCCAATCATGGAGAATTATTTTTATTATACCTTTAGGTCTATGATATTGTTGACTTTGGAAACAATTTCTACTGTAGAGAATTTTTATATGTTTGTGTGTGGAATTCAGCTACATTCGGTAGAGAGAATTTATAGGCTTTTTTCGTTTCTGGTGTCGATATTTGCTGTTCAAATTCGATTTCCTGCTGCGTTAAAAGTGAAAACAATACTATTGAGATTTCATAAATGTTTACTATGGCTTATGGGTTGGTAATTGTCATATGTACCCAATTGCTGTGACATGTAACGACCTTATTGGCGCAGTGGGTTTTTGTTTGGGATGTATTACATGTCTGTAAATATTATTACCCCTGCCTATTTCAATTCGCTGTTGCTTTTTTTGGTTACAATTTTATTAAATACGGACGTTTAAAACCACACATTATTTATTTTTAAATACACAAATATTGGTTTATTCGCAATATGGGCACGGGTGCGTATGATTTGTGCGGGACTTCAATATCAAATTATTTTATTACTCATACGTAATGTTAGCGCCTCGCTAATTTTGTGGTATGTCTTTTAAGCTGGTATTTAAGCTTTCACGAGATTGTTCTGCAACCATTTCGATTTAATTTTCTAGGGTGTAGGTCAATAAGAATAATATGTGGTTTTGGTTAACAACAATCTCTATCCGATTGTGCATATAAACGTCTTGGAATTTAAACAGAGAGTCCAATATCAATCTTAACAACTTTTGCCTTCAAAATAAATTCTAATACGAATGTATATATAGTTGCTTATTTGCTGATTTGATTATGATTATTTATTAGCCTCAATCTTAGAATTTAATATCTAATCAGAATAATTGTAATGCTACAAATGCAGTGGTTAATTCATTAATATCTCACAAACTTCATTTGACTTGGTATCTATTTTGGTTTTTGTGGTCTCGGTTTACAGAATACATTTAACTGCAATCGTCTGTTTGTGATTTAGATAACATTTTTGAATTTAATTTTGCAATTGAATTATAATGCAACTAATTCAATTTCACAATTCGTTAATTTGTTTCAACCATTTATTTTGCCGAAAGTTTAGGCAAGAGTGGAAGAAATAAATATTTAGGATGGAAACTTTTAGGTAAAAAAAAACTAATAAGGGATTTGAGATTAATGAATGAGGGAAACCACACATCATTACAATATTGACAATTGACAATTGACAATTGACGCTTTAAAGGACAATATTCGTGAAGCCATTGGTGAGGTACAGCTGCACACAAATTGAATGTTGTTTCGTGAATGTTACATTTCATATTAATCCTATCCTATCCTATCCTATCCTATCCTATCCTATCCTATCCTAATCCTATCCTATCCTATCCTAATCCTATCCTATCCTATCCTATTCCTATCCTATCCTATCCTATTCCTATCCTATCCTATCCTATCCTATCCTATCCTATCCTATCCTATCCTATCCTATTCCTATCCTATCCTATCCTATCCTATCCTATCCTATCCTATCCTATCCTATCCTATCCTATCCTATCCTATCCTATCCTATCCTATCCTATCCTATCCTATCCTATCCTATCCTATCCCTATCCTATCCTATCCTATCCTATCCTATCCTATCCTATCCTATCCTATCCTATCCTATCCTATCCTATCCTATCCTATCCTATCCTATCTATCCTATCCTATCCTATCCTATCCTATCCTATCCTATCCTATCCTATCCTATCCTATCCTATCCTATCCTATCCTATCCTATCCTATCCTATCCTACTTATCAATCCTATCCTATCCTATCCTATCTATCCTATCCTATCCTATCCTATCCTATCCTATCCTATCCTATCCTATCCTATCCTATCCTATCCTATCCTATCCTATCCTATCCTATCCTATCCTATTCCTATCCTATCCTATCCTATCCTATCCTATCCTATCCTATCCTATCCTATCCTATCCTATCCTATCCTATCCTATCCTATCCTATCCTATCCTATCCTATCCTATCCTATCCTATCCTATCCTATCCTATCCTATCCTATCCTATCCTATCCTATCTATCCTATCCTATCCTATCCTATCCTATCCTATCCTATCCTATCCTATCCTATCCTATCCTATCCTATCCTATCCTAATCCTATCCTATCCTATCCTATCCTATCCTATCCTATTCCTATCCTATCCTATCCTATCCTATCCTATCCTATCTATCCTATCCTATCCTATCCTATCCTATCCTATCCTATCCTATCCTATCCTATCCTATCCTATCCTATCTATCCTATCCTATCCTATCCTATCCTATCCTATCCTATCCTATCCTATCCCTATCCTATCCTATCCTATCCTATTCCTATCCTATCCTATCCTATCCTATCCTATCCTATCCCTATCCTATCCTATCCTATCCCTATCCTATTCCTATCCTATCCTATCCTATCCTATCCTATCCTATCCTATCCTATCCTATCCTATCCTATCCTATCCTATCCTATCCTATCCTATCCTATCCTATCCTATCCTATCCTATCCTATCCTATCCTATCC
This sequence comes from Muscina levida, assembly GCA_964034835.1. Lineage (NCBI taxonomy): Eukaryota > Metazoa > Arthropoda > Insecta > Diptera > Muscidae > Muscina > Muscina levida. The sequence goes on from OZ035881.1 coordinate 104,040,551, forward strand.
TATCCTATCCTATCCTATCCTATCCTATCCTATCCTATCCTATCCTATCCTATCCTATCCTATCCTATCCTATCCTATCCTATCCTATCCTATCCTATCCTATCCTATCCTATCCTATCCTATCCTATCCTATCCTATCCTATCCTATCCTATCCTATCCTATCCTATCCTATCCTATCCTATCCTATCCTATCCTATCCTATCCTATCCTATCCTATCCTATCCTATCCTATCCTATCCTATCCTATCCTATCCTATCCTATCCTATCCTATCCTATCCTATCCTATCCTATCCTATCCTATCCTATCCTATCCTATCCTATCCTATCCTATCCTATCCTATCCTATCCTATCCTATCCTATCCTATCCTATCCTATCCTACGAATATGAATATGCAGACGAAATTTTAATTTAAAGAGCTAGAGAGATAAGTTTTGATACCCAGATAGTACCCGACAACACGAATATAAATGTGGAGACGAAATTTTAATTTTTAACCCAATGGGCGTAGTGGAAGTAGAAAAACTTTTTAAGAGCTAGAGAGATACAATTTGATACCAAGGTAGTAACATACTCGACAACACGAATATGAATATGTAGACGAAATTTTAATTTTTGGGCGGTGTGGGTGTTGCAAAACTTTTATTTAGGACGAGAGATATACAATTTAATGCCAAGATAGTATTCGACAACATAAATATTAATATGCTGGCGAAATTTTAATTTTCGTTTAGTAGAGTGGGCATGCTAAAAGCTAGGGAGATACCAATCAAGGATAATGGGATGATGGACGGCGCCGAAGAGTAAGATCAAAACTATGTTTGAAAGGTTACTGAGAACCTTGCAGAAGTTGGTGTGGTGAACTGGAGAAGAAACACAGAAGATCAAAGCGCATATAATAATGTTCTACTGGCGCCATATACTCACAATAAACGATCGAAAAAAGTACCAGCTAAGCCATATTTGGCCTTCAATCCTTTATATTTCTAAATCAAAATAACCATACAACACATGCATTGTATTGTTAAATTAAAATATATATTGCCAAAAACTGCTTACAATTTGTGGCATACTATTTAACATCAGGATGTTAGTTGTTGCTATAAACTAATATATAAACATTCAATATCGATTCAAAAGGAAGTGTCGCGTGTAACAAATATCAATTTGTCATGTAACTGTCCGTACCTAAGGACGACATGACATGAAGAGCATAATTTATATACCAGTGTTTGCATGTAAAATTGTACATACACACACTCACCCACCTCAACATTAATACACGCACTCTAATGAATCTATAACAAATATTAAGGAAATTACGACAACTTACAGACTTATGTCATATGTCCTATATTTACATATTAAGATTTGTTTGTGTAAGCATCAGTCGATCTGTCATTTGGTTTGTTAAGTGCTTCTTTACGATTTGTACTAAGGCGGATGCGCACGAACGTATATATATATAAGAGATTGCTACTCCTATATATATGTAAATATATATCATGATTGTCAACAAATTTGCCTACATTTTTGCTTTAAGGATTTGTGATTGTCACATACATATGGGCAATAACAGTTTCCTTAATTCAGTTAGTGTCAAAATGTTTGTTAATTTTATTTTAATGTTTTGTACAATTTGATGCCTTCACTGATGTCTAATTAATCAACAGGGATGTTGTAAATAAAATCAATTGTGCTTTGGCTTCAATACAAGTCTTGTGTGCTATTTGCAATAGGCTTACAGACATATTATTATATAGATTTAGGTCATATGATAAAAGTTCGAAAATGGTGAACTGTTTTATAATAATTTGATAGTGATAGTATTTAATTAAGTACGACAATAGTATCATTTTGGTAGTGTTTTAGTAATTTGTGATTGGTGTGTGTTATTAGCCGCATTCTTTAAAGAATTTCTTTTAACCTACTACCATAACGAGACCGCTTAAGAGATAATAATTTGTCACTTCAAAATTCTTACTATCCCTTTATATAAATATGTAATCCCTGTGGACATTGCTTCTGTATTTTTAACTTCAGCAGTTGTTTTGGACGTGTATATCTGTACAGTTAAAGCCAATATCAAGATGTTATACTACCCAGCTGCTTGGTTGTCTTGGATACGCATACTGTTCTTGGCGGCTCAACTGTAAATCGTCTTAGCTTTTAGAGTTTTGTGGCACAACATAAACCTTTATGTTGCCACAAGATGCACCGTAAAATGTTTCGGTTGTTGTTATAAAACACTAACTAAAAGACAACAGTCCACAGTTGTAGCAATCAACTACAGTAGCAAATTAAGTAGAAGCGGTTTTGTTTAAGCCATAAAAAGTGCAGCTCGATTAAGTTCTTAATGTGCTCACTTTTTCAACCTCAATCTCCCTACCACCCTCTCTCCCACTTTCCCTCTCTCGCTCTCTGACTATTTTACTGTATGCTTGTCTTTTGTTGGCTTACTTGGTCTTGGTTAGTTAAGTTGAATTAAATACCTGGCAGGAGATTTAACAAACTTAAATTTTTTTTGTTTGCCTTTCAGTGTGTTGGGTTTGTGTGTCTGTGTGTGTTTAGTTATGCGGTCACTAAAATAGTTTTCTCATCATAAAGGTCGTAAAGTTTATAGTGTAAGTGAACATGCCCAAGAACAGATACTGATGAAACGTAAACTGTAGTTTGACTGTAGTGGAGACTCAGGATTACGGCAACATTATTATGATTTTAAATGAGAGAAGCTTTAGGAAAACTTTAGCATGAAACCATAAATATAGCTCATTTGCCTGCAACTTTAGAAAATTTTAACTCATTAATATTTGAACTTTGCATTTTTCATGGAAAAGTAATAAATCAGTAAAATATATATGATTCCATCGAAAGCAAAAAAAATATTAAAGCATAAACAACATTTCATTACATTCACATAAGTTACGTTTAAAACAAATTCGTGCTATTCAGAGAGCGTAACAATATTTGATGAAAAAATGCATACTAATATCTATTTCGATTTCACACTAAAATTTACGCGCATGAAAAATATGATATCAGAGAATATGTAAACAGCAATTAAACGATGTAGTTGTTGTATGCTATTTGTTGCGTTAGATAAAATGACCCATAAACAACAAGCACACACACTTAACATAGATATATATTTTGAATAACAATGTTTGTACGTTTTTGTACAATTATTGTGATGTTACTGCCACAGATGGTAGTAGTTTGTTATTCCAAGAATCTGTTAGTTGTGTCTAAATGTCGGACATTTGTATAACTCACTCACTCACTCAATTAAATGTAGCTGTTAAAAGACAATGAAACAACGATTTCAGTTCGTTTGCATTTGTATCATATTCAAAAATTTCCCTTTGAAAAAAAAAACACTCAGTAAACTGTAAAAAGAATATTTCATGTTTTGCATGTGCAACAATAGAATTGTGATGTTTCTTTCAATATTAATTTAAATTTAAAGCTTGCATGTGTTTATATTGCATACAAACATCAATATTAATATAAGAGTTTTATCATGGCTATAGCTCTGGGTGTTTGTGTTTGAGTTACAATTTGCAATTCAAACATTTTTTTGTGGCCATGTAAACATATGAAGCATTTAGTATGTGTCCGTTCAACAATTAGTAGTTTAATAACAAATTACTGGTTACGTATGTAAATCAATTTAAAAGTTTTAATCGAAGCCCGCAAGGCCCTAGGCAGTCCAGAAATGGGATAACTTTGAGATTTGGTATGGGTACTAAAATGCAAAAAAAAAAATCTGCAAATATTCGAAATTACAAGAAGAAGAAGAATGCTTGCTAATAGATGCTATTACGGGTTAAGAAAACACTTTCGGAACAAGACCCTCACTAAGAGACATTAATTCTGTATAATACATTAAATCTACCTGTCCTTATGTACGGCTTAGAATCCTTGACTATTTCGCAGTTAGACGAGGCAGTGTTGGGAGTTTTTGAATGAAAAATATTATGCAAAATAAATGGTCCTATTGTTGTAAATTGCAAGTATAGACACCGTATGAACAACAAGCTATACCTGCTATATGAAGACATTAACGTTAGCTAGGGCATGTTGCAAGAATGCCTGGAACAGTTCTAGCGAGAAAGATACTAAATACTGCGTCAGAGGGAGACCGAAAATCTGGTGGAAGGACCAAGTGAAGCAGACATTATCCATATTTGGAGTTTCCAACTGGAGAAGGTGCGCAGAAGACAGAAGCGCCTGGAACTAATAATTAAACGTGTGCCAGGTAGACCAGAGAATGTCGTCTGCCAATATAACAACGTCCCAAAACATTCTGTAAAAATTGTAAAAGAATGGCTTAGTTCTCAGGTGTTTGGGGTCAGTGAGTAACCACTGCAGAGTCCAGATCTGAACCCGATCGAAAATCTGTGAGCTTACCTAAAATGCGGGCTGACAGAAACGAAAGAGCCCCGAAAAGTATAAATGAGCTGTGGGAGTGGGTTCTGGCTGAATGACATAAAATTCCTGTATATTATGTTGCTCAACTTTGTCAATATACGCCAAATAGGGTGGATCATTTGAAGAAAGTAAAAATATGCAGGACTAATTATTTAATTTAGATAAGAAAAACCTAGGAACAAAAGTGTGCCAATGGTCTGATTTGAAAATGTTTTGTTTTTATATACTTACAGTAATGTAAGTTTTGTTTTTGTTATTGCTTTACATATGTTACAGATGCATATTTTAAATTTAGCAAAAGGTTTGAAAATAATACAATTAAAAGTATAAAAAATATTTTATAACATACCTTATTTAAAACATTGGCTAATTTTTGCACCACAGTGTAGCTTTGGCCTTGTGCTACAATTTGCAGCCATAGGAATTAATATACATATAGTTCAAGCGAATTTCCACCTTACTACAAACTACTTTGAGCAATTTGGGCAGCCATATGTACTGAACATATTGACACATTTAAAGTGTTCTATCTTACCAAACAATATTCATTTTACATATAATAGTATTTTGATAATATACAAAAATACATATGATCTTCCACTTATAGAGTAGTTGTGGAATAAACAAGGATTTTTCGAAATTCGTACTTTTGGGGATAAAGGAGAAAAAGTGATGTCATCGCTCTGAACATACATCTTAAGTTATAATCACAAAAATGAAGTGAATATTTATCTTATGGAGAAGTTATCGAAGTATTTTCTTAAATTCGTAGTGGTACCATTGCCTCGACTAATTGCTCACTACTTAAAACTTAAAAAACTTAATTTCCCTTTGCACCCCATGAATGAGGTATGGGATAGCTTCTCGCGTTGTTGTGAATTAACACGCTTTCAAATTTTAGATTCACAACTAACGGCACCTACTTGTTTGTCGACGAATGCGAACGTTACTGTTTGAGTAGCTCTTACTAGACACGCTGATTGACTCGACACTTAATACTGCGAAGTTGCTGTCTGTCAACAACATTCGAGGGGAGCCGACAATGAAAGAACAATTTTTTTTTAAGATGACTGGAGCCAAGTTTGAACCTGTGATCTCCCGCAAGGTAGTCGCGTGTTCTCACCACTATGCCACGGCCTACCTACTACTACAATCACGAAAATTTGGCCCAATATTTACTTCGAATATTTACTAAAGTAGTTGTGCGAAACACAGAGATATTTCGAAATACGTACTTTTTTTATCGTCCAGGAAAAAGAGCTCTAGTTCTGGCAATCACCGAAATTATGGAGAATATTTATATTAAGGAGTAATTTTTTTACTTTTATGGATATAAAGAGTACGAAAGTGGAATCAACGACAAGACCACACAGTTACAGCTCCAACCACTTAAAGTAGTATGTAGACTCAGCGGTTTTTTTTTAATCATACATTAGGAAAAAAGGGGAAATGTTAGTCCCATTACTTAGATATTCGTCCAAAAACTTAAAAAACATCATTTCCCTTAACACCTCATTAATGAGGTATGTTTCTTGCGTTGTTGTGAATTAACACGCTTTCTATTTTTAGATTCACAACTAACGCCTCCTACTTGTTTATCGACGAATGCGAACGTCACTGTTTGAGAAGCTTTTACTTGACATGCCGACTGACTCGACACTTATACTGCGACAACATCGAAGGGGCATGGCAGTGAAAGAACATTTTTATTTTATTTTTTTAGACCACTGGAGCCAGGATTTGAACCTGTGATATATTTCAACGCGCATGACTACGTCGATGTCGTTGTACAGCTCATACAGCTCATGACTTATTCGAAAACGATGGTTGGTCCAAACATTTTGCGAAGTATTTTCTCTCGCAAACTCCCAGAATAGATTTATGATTAAAACGCTTACTCAGCGCAAAGTAACAGCGGTTTGCGATCAATACTCGTTTCTTGATTTCCGGGCTGACATATTTATGACGGATGCGGGGTAGACAAAATCATCTGCCACTTCAAAGTTATAGTTGTCAACGTTCATGCTGCGTCCAAAACGAGTAGACTCTTTATTCGTTCTGCCGACTTCTTCTCAATGCTCCAAAAGGCCGCAGTAAAATTCCACAGTGTAACATGTGGCTATTGTTAAATATTGTGCCAGTCGTGTTTACTGCTGCCATTCGCATGGTCATTTCCATTATGATGTTAAAGAGATTACAAGACAGACTATTGCCTTGCCTAAAGCCTCGCTTGGTAAAAAATGGCTCTGTCAGATTTTTGCTAATTTTCACTGAAAATTGAGTCAGTGTCATCCCGAAAAGTCATATTAGCTTCGCGGGGATACCAAATTCAGCCAAATCATATAATAAATTTGACGTATCGGATTGTCGGATACAGCTTTGAAATCAATAACCGTATGGCAGGTGCGTTTCTTGGGTCTGGATCTAGCAGGATTTACTAATAAGGTCCAATCTGCTCCGATAAAATGGTCTTCAGTCTTTTACATAACACACAAGAAAGGACCTTGTATGCGATGGGTAAAAGGCTGATCCCGCGATAGTTGGTACAAACACTTGGATTGTCTTTTTTAGGCACAGGATATAGAGCACTCAGATTTCGATCTTCGGACATGCATTTCTTGATTCAAATATTGTTTATGAGGTGGTGCAAGCACGTTTTGAGCTCGACGCCGCCGGCTTTAAAAGTTCTGCCGGCAGCCCATCGCCTCCCACTGTTTTGTTATTTTTAAGCCGTGCAATTGCTGTGCTGATCTCATTTTGGCTCGGTAGGAGATAGTTTACTCCGCCGCCGATGATTGGTGTGTCTTCGTCATTTATGCTGCCTTCGGAAACGAGTGTTTTTGCAAAAAACTGTAAATGTCCGTGACCATATTTCAGTCTCCGTCCTTTCACGTGGGGGTCCCTATTCTAAAACCCTAGCTTTTTACCTTTTAGTAGAACTTTCAGTCTTCACCTCTATGTCCTGCAAATTTCGATATCCTGACTCTCTCTTTTCTTCCATAGACGTTTTATCTCCCTCCTCTACTCATTATTACCACGCGTTGCCATTACCAGGGCTTGACTGAGCGAGATTTTTCATAAGTCATTGCGTCATCATTGTTTGGATGTCGGAAACATCTGAGTTAAGGGGGTTGATTTGAAGTAATAGAGAGAGTTGGTTGAAGTACGCATTTGCTATCTCGGTGCTATGCAGCTTTGTAATGCATTTGGTAACGGGCGTTTGTAGCACTACTTAATCGTGTGCGTACCTTGGCTGCAACTAGGTGGTGATCCGAGTTAATATTTGCACCGCGCATCACACGCACGTCCATAACGCTTGATTCCATCGATTACCACGTGCTCAATCTGGTTTCTTGTAAAGAGATACTTCCATGGGCCTTATATAACATAATTTTGAACATAATTTTCATACCCGTCCTTTTCTTTTTTGATTGCTTCCACTCTCATGTTTACAAATACCGGTGGAATGAAGAAAATTGTTAAATAATGAAGGAAGACAGAAATCCCATTATTGACACATCACCTTAAGGTCACGTAATCGTGAATGAAAATATAAAGATTACATAATTGCATTACACACGGTCTCAAGCACGTATACATTAACAATGTCATGCAAATGTGTGAGTAACTAAAAGGAAGGTAATGCAAACAAACATGCAGACTTTTTTGGAAGAACTTCTAAACTCTGAAAAAATACAAATTTGTGTGAATATATAGAAACAATATGAAATTTCTATCCGAAATTGTACTTTACCTAAAATTCGCATTTTATCTTATAAAATAATTGTGCGATAAGATGGAATTTGTCAAAATTGTTACTTTTAGAGATAAAGACGAACAATGCTACAATCATAAAAAACTTGGTGAATCTTGGCCTTATGGATAATTTATGCTATTAGAAGGAATTAGAAAAAAATTTTACTTTTGTGGATGAAAAGTCACATAAATGGATTTAAATTTCTTTTTTGGTAGCAATGTATCATTTTAAAAATGTTGTTTCACAGATATTACCATAACTCTGATCAATAGATTGTTATCAAAAAAGGAATTTTCTACGAAAAAATTTTAAAATAATTGTACCATAGAAAAACTGTACTGAAATTTCGGCTAATTGTGTAATCACGGGACCATATTACAACAAACAATTATAGTGTGAATACTGATGCCGATTTTTTCTACATATTTCTACACCTTGGACGTGATCGATTTTATATCATGTTTATGAACTCTACTATATTTTATAAAAGTATTCTAAATGTATTACAATTTCCCCACTTAATTTCACGTAGCATTGATGACATTCTCATGAAGTCGTACCTAGCAATCGCATCATTGGTTTCGCATTTACTTATCCAAAACTAAAGTAAAAGAATTTTCTCAATTACTGTGACATCAAATCTACACATTTCAATATTCCTCCTGACAACGATATGTCAGTTTATTCCTGTTAGTTCAAACACAAGTGGTTGAACTATGTAGAATGAATTCATTCAATCCTTTCTTTGGGTTTTGAATTCATTCCAAACAGACATTATATCAATCGTCTCCGGTAAGCTGACACAAGTGTACACTCCCGTTTCCGTTTCCATAAAAAAGCAGAGAAAATTCATGTGAATGCTGCACATACAACTTAAAAAAAGGAAATGAGGTTTTCTTTTTAATTTATGTTAATGACACTTAAAGTTTTGTTAACAAACAGTTACAATGACAAGGTCACAAATGACGAACGTTGTTGATGATGGCAATGTTGATGATGAAGATGATAGATATATGTAAATACGTTAGCAAACCTTTATGGCCACATGCTGCAAGTTGCACATTCAATCTGCTGGCAAAGCTGACTACATTCAACTCTATACTTGACATTTACATACATCTATTCTAACGGTATTCTATTGAGTTGCGACGAGAAGTTTTATTGCTGTAGCAATAAAAGTGAATTGAAATACTTTAATTCTCGTTTGTTACATTCAATCGCGTATATAGTATGTATCAGCTTGCAGGTGAGTTCAGGGGCGTATGGGCAACGTGTAATAATAATATATCATTTATACGGCAGAGCGGATGCTATGAAGTGCTAAAAAGACTTAAGTGGGATGGGAACAAACAACCAATATTCGATGCAGGGAACCATAATAGTGATGGGTACGAGAGTATTGTTTGCAATCAGTCGCTTCGTTGTGTATGAAACGTACATCAGTCTTGTTGTTGCAGTTTGTGATAGATACAGATGTGAGATAGTTATGAAATAGGGGTGGAACTGCAACTGCTCGACAATACAATATATGATATATTATATGTATAGCATTGACTTACACTGTCAGTTTAAATGAGCGCATGAAGAAAAAACTTTTTATTAATTGTGCGGCAACACGTTTTGTGTCCAGATACAATCATAACTTAATTTAATTTCTTCGATGTTCACTTCACAAGACAAAATAAGTAAAATTAATTGAAATTGCTATTGTTTTGTAGGAGAACCCCCAGAGTTCGAAATAATTAAATATAAATTAAAACACTCAGACCAAAGATTATGCTTGTTTATCGTGATAATTGATTCCCATTTCCGTTTCCCCATAATGCTAATGAATAACTACGAAGCACTACCTATGTACTGAGAAACACTTATTACATACAAACTCAAGCGTTCAAAAATCGCAGTCATGGTTATATTACAGGACCCCTATGGAGTTATAAGCGATAGCTATTAATTAGTGACTGGAAACATTATATAGAATACCTAATGATTAATTAATTAATTAAAATTCTTACTGAATAGTATGCACATTGTGCATTGCACAATAGGGTAATAACTTTTTTTGGACAATATTCTCCCCAGGGATTTTCTAATGGCAAATATTGTATTAATGATAAAAAAAACAATTTCAGTTCAATTGGCTAAAAAAACCTTACGCAGCGATTTCTAAAATGCCTTTAATATATGTTATTAAAATTTTTTTAATAACAATTTTTTTTAAATATGGTTTATACATATGAAAGTATGTTAACAAATAATAACAATAAATGATTAAAAGTAGGTATTGTAAGATATAAACTTTAGGTTCAAAATACGCGATGTTTTACAAAGCGGATATATTTCTTGTAACATTTTTATTTCAATAAATTTTTTTTTTTAAACTTTGTTTGATTCAAAACTTTACCGCGTTTGGTGCGTAACCTTTTTTAACGATAGCGAAAAACTAAAAACGCAGTTCTTAATATTTTTCCATACCCTACACGATTTTGTCTGGGGAGATTTGATTTTTGCAAAAAATGCAAAAAGTTATTACCCTAATGCACAAGGACCTGCTGATATTGCTTTAAATATACGAAACTGCTACATTTCAAAGTGGTTATTTAAATTTCTTGGCAAAATTAAATTTGAACCGAAACAAAACATATTGGAATTTTATGCGTTACCTGCCCCAAATGAATTTTGGAGAGGTTCACTATCAACTTCTTTATTATTTTTAAATAAAACACAAAACATAACTGAATGTCGAATGTCTTTATAATGATATACAAGACCAATCTCTGACATTTACTATTTATTAAAAAATAACTTGTTTTGAAATGTGAATTCTTATTAAGAATATTTTTGTACCTGTGGCAATATGCATGTACCTTAGGCATATAACTTTTTACAATTTTTGCAAATAGGAAAAATGGCATAGCATAGTCGAATAGAGACTAAAAAAGTATGAACTCCCATTATTAATTTTTTTGCGAAATTGCAAAAAATTTTCCGCACCAAACGCAATTACTTTTTTTCTGATCATATAGCCATTCAAGGTTTACCTACAAAGATTACGTCATCCCATCAGCTTTTATTTGAGGTTTTGCTTTGTTGTTTTATTTCTTCACAAATCTGTCAGTGATTTCAATTACAGAGTTGCCAACTCGCAGCAATACATACATTTTTTCACCAGGCAATACAATAGCGTTGCAAAGCTAAAATCGGTAGTAATATCGGCATGGGAATTTCATAAAGACAATTTACTACAAAGCGTTTTTTATTTTAAATTAGCTTTTTGTCTTAATAAAAAAATTGTATTTCGTAATTAAAAACCACAGCGCTTAATTTCATGATCACCCCAAAATGTAAAAAAATGCAAACAACATAAACTTAACTAAATACAATTTTGTTGTTGTTGGAAGTAAAAGTGTAGTTTTTGATTCTCTTCCATTCCTCATATTCGGTTTTAGGATTATGACCCCTTAAGTACATCTGCATCGAAATACATGCATGTATAAGACTTTCGCCCTCAATTCGTATACGAGTTAGATCTTACAAGACCTAACATCCTGGAATTGAATTGAATTTGTATTTTGTTTTTAAATTTGTATTATTTTATTTACTTTAATCCATTTCTATATTTATACCATCACCCTTAGGGATGAGGGTATATATCATTCGATACGAAAAAAAGTGTAACGCATTAAAGGAGAAGAGTTAGACCCCAAGTATCTTAAGACCAAATTCGTTTCAGGACTTTTTAAGATGATTGAGCTATGTCCATCTGTCTGGCTGGCTGGATGGCTGGTCAGCAGGATAACTTGAGTAAACCTTAACGGATCAGTATGAAAATTTACAAGTATTATTATTTTTCAAAACGAACTTATGGGATTGAAAATGGGCAGAATAGCCCCACCCCTTCTGGTACCTCCCATACAAAATTACCTATTTTTGGATAATTTATATTTCTTTCATAACTTCCAAACGGACGATCGTAGGATATTTTAATTTGGTCAGTTTATTTATCTTGCAAAAGTAGACAAACCCTAAGAAAACCGAAACCTTTGCCATACCCCTTCTGGTACCTCACATACAAATGACCTTATTGACCCTCATAGTTTTACATACATATCTTTTTTGTAACTAAACTGAATTCACTCAAATTTTGCATATGATGTTTTGCATATGAAAATTTAATATTTCTCCCATAACTTCCAAACGGACACTTGGAGGATAATGACAAATGGTCGGTTAATTTATCTTGCGATAGGAAGCAAAACCTCAGAAAACCTTACTATTTGACGCACCCCTTCTGGTACCTTCCATACAAATTCCCGAATTCACCCTCATAGTCCTACATACATATCTTTTTTTGTAAGTACAATGAATTCAGTCAAATTTTTCGTAACTTGTACAGTTATGCAAATTTGAATCAGGAATGAATATGGATTATATTGGATCACCCCTTCTGGTACCTCCCATACAAAATTACCTATTTTTGAAAAATTAATATTTATCCCATAATTTCGAAACGGACACTTGGGGGGTAATGTAAATTGGTCAAATAATTTATCTTGTTATAGGAAGCAAAACCTTACAAAACATAACTATTTGACGCACCGCTTCTGGTACCTCCCATACAAAATACCGAACATACCCCCATAGTTTTAAATACATATATTTTTGTAAGTACAGTGAATACAGTCGAATTTTGCGTAAGTTGTAAAGTTATAATAATTCGAATCAGGAATGAATATGAATTATACCGGATCACCCTCTGGTACCTCCCATACAAAATGACCTTGTTTGGAAAATTAATATTTCTCCCATAATATCTAAACCGGCACTTGGAGGATAATCAAATTTGGTAATTAATTATCTTGTAATAGGAATTATTATTGGGTGATGGTATTTATCAGTCAGTTTACCTGACTGAAATTTCTGTACTGGTTTTTGTATCAATCCCATAATCCGAGAAAACCTATAAGAACATTTAACACATTCATACTTTATTTCGCATTAAATACAGAATTATTGCAAAAAAAACTTAGGAAAATTTATTGTAAATTTAAAGATACTTTTCGCAACACTGTTGCATTTATTTCATTATTGCATAGTGGAATTCCGCTTAAAGCAAAATAAAACAAACACACTTCCAAGAAAACCAAAAACAAACAGCTCAATGTTACTGTGACGGTTGAGAATGAAAGGGAAATTAACACCTGTGAAAGAGACTTCGCGCAAGTACTAGGAATACTGGAAATAAATTTCATAATTTATGCAGCGATGTAATATAATGGTCTGTTTACATCCCAAAAAAAACACGCTTTGTACTTTTAGATTCACAACTAACGGCACCTACTTGTTAATCATGACATGCCGATTGACTCGACACTAGAATACGAAGTTGCTGTGAAAGCCAAAGTGAAAAAGAAATTAGGCCCCGAATTTGGGGTCTAATTACATTATGAAAATAGACCCCAGGAAATTATACCCCAAACATAAAATAAATAGGCCCCAAAATTTATATAATGGGGCCTTATTTCGTAGTTGTTATTTGAAAGTATGCAAATACACCCCAAAAAAATGCAAATATGCCCCAAAATATAGTGTTGTTGTTTTCTGTATAAAATTGGGGTATATTTTCATATCTGTGTTTGGGGTCTAATTTTTAAATAAATATCGCAGTTCGTATATAAAAACACAACACGCAAATAGGCCCCAAAACGGCGGTAGAAAAGATAACCCAAACTAAAATTACCCAAAATTAGAAATGAAAATGAAAAGTTTGCCAAAATAAAAAATACAAATTTACCTAAACCAATTATGAAAATTTCCCCAAAACAAAAACTATTTTTTCATATGAAAATACACCAAACGAAATATATAATTCCAATTATTAGTAGTTTCTTCAATTTCTAATCATTGCATATTAGCTAAACTATACTGACCGTAATGTCTTCGCATACAATACATATTTTGGCCCTCACGTAAAATTTTACGGTCTTATTTTTTTTCTATTTTTATATTCATTTGTATGGCAAGAAGGTAAGAATATATACGAATATATAGCGTAATGTAAATTGTTAAATCAGGGGGAAGCACGGTAGGCGAAAAATTCTTTAGAACATGTAAAAAAATTTTAGTTTCTAAAAGGACATTTTATATTTTTGCTGTTTTGTATGGGTTTTAAATTGTTAGTTTGCATAACGTAATATTTATTGAGTAGTTAACACAGTAGGCAACACAAAACTTTAAAAAACTGCGCGGATTTTTAAAAAAGATTCGCATTTTTAAGTGCAATTTTTACGTTATGAAAATTAGCTGAAAAGATTTGTACAGAATTGTAATTGGTCTGTACTGTAAAATGCGCCGCAGACGAAAAACTATTAAAAAAAATCGCGCGATTTTTTTTAAAATAATTTCATGATTTTAGTTTTTTAAAGAAAATTTTTATTTTTTATGTTTTTATATTTTAAAGAAAAGGGCGAAAAATTATTATATATAAATCACGCATTTTTTTTATTGCATATGGTAAATTGTTTGTTGCGTAAAAAGCGGCGCAGGCGAATAATTATTTAAAAATAATCGCGCGATTAAAAAAATTTTTTTAAAATAATTTTTCATGTTTTTTTGAAAAAAGAAAATTTAAATTTTTCATGTTTTTAGTTTTTTTTTTAAGAAAAGAGCCGCAGACGAAAATTTTTTTTCAAAAAATCGAGCGATTTTTGGTTTTCTTTGGTTTGTTAAAGAAATGCGTGTTTTTAGTTTTTGTGCGATAATTGCACGTCTCTTTATTTCCCTATTAATATGTATGCCAAAACAGCTGAGATGAGGCAAGGAGTCTGTAATCGTTGAAGCGTTGTGTTGTTAGAATAGGCGAAGATAACGGTTGAAAAAATTCTTGAGAGAAAGATGGATGGTTTTTTCTCCGTGCAAGATGTAATACAAGTTTACAAATAAGTTTAAAGGTAATAAACTATTTTATTTTCAATAAAAAACCAAGGCTTTTTTATTTTGTCGAAGGAAATTATACCCCAAAAATTTTTTTGGGGTCTATTGTCACACAGACATTTGGGGTCTAATTGCATTATGCAAATATACCCCAATAAAAATATGAAATTAGGCCCCAAAAAATCATAAAATTTCGTATTGTTGTTTTCCATATATTTTTTTGGGGCCTAATTTCATTTTTAATTTGGGGTGTATTTTCGTGGGGCCTAATGGCATACCGCCGTCGACAACATCGAGGGGGCCAGCTATGACAGAAAAATGTAGATGGCAGGAGCCAGGAATCGAACCAAGGATCCCTTGCATGGTAGTCGCGTAATCTAACCGTCATGCCACAGCCGGACCCAACTATAAAATAATATGGTTAAATTTTACCTAAACATATCAAAAAAAAAAAACTAGAAAATTACGAAATACATAATTTTTTTGCATATTGTAACATTCTTCACACTTCGCCTTATTTACTTTTGCCATAATTGCCATACTACCTTCGCAAACGGCGCAAATTTGCAATCTGTCTTGAGAGAGTTAAGGACAAGGTAATGAAAAGAAATTAATATCAACCATATACTTTTGAAAATGAAAACAAGACAAAAGTTGTGAAGACACAAAAAAATGTATGCTTAATTATTATTATGATTCCAGTCTAGCGAAAAGTTACAGTAAAAACTAACACAAAATAAATTAAATTAAAAAAAAAAAATAATATAAAACTATATAACACGAAATAATTGCTACATTTATTAGTTTGTTTCATAGCTGTGAAGTGAAAACAACATTATGCTTAGTTTTAAAAGTGAAAGAGAGCTAACTTAATGAATAGTATTTTTCATGAAATGAGCGGATAGCTATTAAACATTGTATTCTATGGATATGATATTTCCTAAATTCGCATATAAATGTTAGTACTATTGAATATTAATACGAATATAGGAAATTTTCCAAAATGTCTACCATATGTTGTTAATTTGCAGTACTTATATTAAATCAATATAAACAAAATCAAATATAAAAGATTTTACCAATAAAATATTAATGTTTATCTTAACTTTTACATTTATACCTTTTTATAATATCAACACAATAATAACAAGTCTAAAAATTAAAGTAATCTTTAAAAAGTTATTTTGTCTAATTAATGGGTTATATGTTAAGTATAAAAAGAGATGACAAAATTTTATTGGCTGAAGAGCAGAATGTGGGGCGAGAGCCCGATTAAAAAAAATATGCCATTGTCTTTGTCTTGGTCCCCAAACACCGAAATGGTAGGCCCATGGGGCCTGGGGGGGTCAAAAAAGGGGCCCCTTTCGGTTCTATGATGACCCCTATATGCGGGTACTCAAATGAAAAATTTTTTCGAGACGAATCCAACGATGTTATTTCTAAGTTACAGGTCTCCTGGGCCGAGTTAAAGCCATTTACATTTCCGAGATATACCAAAAAAAAATTATTTTTAAAAAAATTTCGTAATCAAGTAATGGTAAAGCATGATGCAGTTGATGAAAAAGAATGGGGGAGGTGGTATCCACACATGGGGGGTTGTCACAGAATCCAAGGGGCCCCGTTTTTGGGCCCCCAGGGCCCCGTGGGCCTTAGCGCCAACTTTGACCTTGATTTTCGTGTTTTAGGGCGTATTTGGGGGAGTGTAATTTTTTTTTTTTTTTGGCTCCCGCCCCATATTCTGGACTTTTGCCATTTTATTATTACTAGTAACACTAGTAGTTAAGCATGAAATATATATCGCGTTCAACCACAGTATTTTCTGCTTAAGTTTTTAATAAAATCCTGGTCCCACTGTTGTTTAATATGCTTAATCCACTTATATTCTTTTCGGCTACAAAAAGTAAAGCAGTACATATACCATAGCAACCCTGTTAATTGCAAAGGTGTTGTTTTTTTTCCAATGATGGAAATAATAAATCGCATTCTCTTTTAAGCTGAAAGTAAAATATTGTGTTGTAGCTTTTACATTTTTTTTTCAATATAAGACATATTTTGAACTTAATAATTGTTTTTGTTTACTTACCCTTTCGCTATTTTGTGACGCCGTTCTTGTTGTAAAGCAGTTTTTAAGAAAAGTCGAAAAACGTCGACAAAAGATTCTTTTATGAATACAAGTGCAGCGAAAGTGCCTTAAAGATTGTTGAGTTTATAAACATGCATTTAAAAGTATCAGCATGTTGTGTATGATTTAAAGCTGAATGAAAAGAAAAAGATAAAATAAAGTAATAAGTTTAATGTATGTTGGCTGCTTACAGTTCTACTAGTTGTTTCTATTAAAGAAATGGTTGTTTCGCTAAGGTCCATAATAGTTACTTAACTCTTAGAACAAATAGGATAGCCGATTGTGAGATTCTTGAACATTATCAAAAAAATATATATGTTTGCTCATAAAATTCAATGACAACGGTGCTAGAGGTTCATGCGCCATCTCAAGATAAAATCGTAGATCTTTAATTTTTTGCCAAATAACACAGTACAACACATGATTTTGGGACTCAATTCTGAGAACTGCACGTCAAAGTAGCCCCAAAAAGAAGAAGTTCTGCATCATTCGTTACATGCCATAATAATTTAATATCGATTCGAAGTTAGTAAGTATCGTATAGGGGAATTAGTCACGTTTTAGGCTATTTTGATATATTGTTATATGGTGGCGTATGATTATAATATGTAATAAACCATGTAAATCATACGCCATGGAGTACAACAGTTTTATTGTAACTGCTTAAAAATTAACCCAGTTCAAAATCATTTGATGATTGGAAAAGTGAAACTGTTGCTTATGTAGGGAAACGTTATATGAACAGATTAAAGGAATTGTAATTTATAATTTTTTTAAATTAAATTCGTTTCAGTTAAATCGGAATAGTGGTTCTCGAGTTATGCTAAACAAAAGAGCCTAAAACGTGATAAATACTTACTGTTATGTCAAACAAAAGAGCCTTAAACGTGATAAATACTTACTGAAGATACTTACTAACTTCAAATCGATATTAAATTATTATGGTGTGTTACTATTAAGTAACTTGACCAAACGAATGATGCAGAACTTCTTTTTTTTAGTTTGGGGATACTTTCAAGTGTAGTTCTCAGAATTAGGTCCCAAATAAATGAGCTGAAAAATGTTGTACTGTGTAATGCTTATGTTTAGGTTCGTCGATTAACAATACAGGAGAAGCATAATATTTTTTTGTCGAATTCACTCTTTCTTAGTCCACATGTTATGTTGGTGACAATGCTCAATATTTTGTAAACCAAAAATTAAGCTATTAAAGGTTTGAAATGAAAAACTCCCTACTCCTTATAATTGCTAATTTGTGATATTTTAAAAGATAAAAGATATTGGTTAGAACACGCGACTATCATGCTGGAGGTTCGTGGTTCGATCTCGATCTCCGGCTCCGGTCTTCAAAACCCCCAGCACAACGCAGCAACTCCACATTCAATCTTTTTCCGCAAAAATAACACCAACGTTCTTTAACTGACAGTGACAAATACATTTCGTTTTTGAAGTAATGTAAACTCGTACTGATAGATATCCCAGCTTAATGGCTTAAAACTTATCCAGAGCCAACTAGCTGAAAAAATAAAACTCTACCCAGCATTGGCAATTCGATGCACATTGGCAGCATTCGCCCACTCGTGGGAATTTTAATATGATTCTTTTTGACGAAATCACAGGAAACCCCAACAATGCTTCTCTCTTTAACCAGATGCAATAAATTCTGGCAGTCAATAAAAGTTACGAATAGGGAGTAAAAAACTCGGTGTGTTACTATTAAGTCTATTTGCAAAATATTGATAAATATTTACATATGTTCAAATTGAAATGTATATCGTAGTCATGGGCAATGTTTTATTGTCAATGAAATTTCATTGCAATAATTTCAATAGCATAAGTTATAACAGCTTATATAATTGGAGAATGCAAAGTATTTAAATTTATTTACTTTTTAAATGTTATGTAGAAAGTATTATGGATCTATGGAACTCCAGTCTAACAGAAATGCTACATAAGAACCCTTCACATTTGTATCAATGTGTAATTTGTCGGCACGGTGACACACCGGTTGACGAACTCACGGAGCAGGAGCAGTAGGCACAATCCCATATCAAGGAAGTCGGAAGTCATCTGATGTAGGGTCTACACGGCAGATGCCTGATTCCATTCGCTAGTCAAAAGATCCAAATATAATCCTGCACGGAAACTACAAAGATCGTATAAGGATGTCACTAAAGACCCGCTTATCTGGGCGATCATAGACCGTAATAACACCGCAGCAATGTCATGATATGGGCTAATTCAGGGACACATCAAACTCGTTGCATATACAAATAAACGCTCAGCGCTACTGTACAAGGCAGCTATGGAAGCGATGAGGGAGGTTTGGCCTGGTCCGGAGCAATACATCTTGCTGGTGTTCCACAGAGGCTACGATGTATTGCCAATATTTCCGTTGGACCCTCTGACCCTATGGAAATCCTGCCAATTCTTCACTACAGTAAACCTCAATTACCCGCACAGGAGTGAAAAGTAGTTAAGGTATCTGAAGCGGTGGAAGACTACAGGAAGGCCACCATAATAATTAACAATGACTCACTTTTGCCACTTAGAGAGACACAAGGGATGATGTTCTATGGATTTGCGTGTGTATGAAAGCGACGATCGAAAGAAGCCTTCGGCTCAAGGGGGCTATAATATTGGCGACGATAAAACGGCGTTTCCATTTATCAACGAAGACTCTAACTCGGTAAGTACTTTGTAAGTGGGTTGATCTGATTATCCAGTTCAGAGCTACAGCGTTTTAAAAACGCTAAACATACCCAGGTATGTTGCCGTGTACATAAAGGTTAAGTCGTTGGAGCCATGTCCGTCCGTCTGTATGTCTGTCTGTTTTTACGCACGATGACTTTCGAAAGACCCAATCATGGATTAAGATTTCATCAAAACTTCTTACGGTATTGCAAATGGGCTACATGGCCACGCCCCTTCTGGCTCCTTCCAAACAAATGTAATAATATCAACACACCCAACGCCAAATCCTGTGTTTAATAAAGCTGTAACAGGATAAAGTTTTGGAGAAAAAAACTGGACGTTGTTTAATATTAATATATCCAATGCGAACATGATAAAGTTTTGGAGAAAACACTGAAATTCTAGCTTCCCCCTTCTGGTACTTCCCATACAAATGTACCATTTTGACCGTATTCGAAATCGAGTAATAATATCAGTACACCTAATGGATGAGTGTTTTTATCAGTCAGTTCACCTGACTGGAATTTCTATACTGTTATTTAAATAATTTTTTATTTGAACAACTCTGTGCAAAATGTCTACTAACCCAAATGTTTCCATATATAACTGTTAATATCAGCTTAGAAATTAAATGTTTTCACTCAACTATCGCTACATACAAATGATGAAAAAACATATTAACAATGACCATTGTGAGGATTTGGAAATAAGTAAGTGCAAAAGATATGACCGTAACCCACACCGAAGTAACTACAGTAGTTTGAAAGCGATCAGCGATAACTATTTTGGGGTAGAGGAATTGTTTTATGTAACACTACTATTTATTTATGATGCCCTTTCATCGGTTGACCTAAAAATGGCATACATTTAACATTTATTAAGGCAGATTTTAATACAAATTGTATCTTTTATCAGAATAAGTGAAACAAATATTAATTTTCATATGGATTACCTACTTCTATCTATTGTTTTCTCCATCTAATCATAGAGTTTGCAAATTAATCTTCTTTATGCCATTGGACGCTAAGCTAATGAAATAAATGCATTTAAAGATCTTCATGTGGATTTCAACGATCCGTCAATAGTTTGATAGAGCACATCTAACCTCTTCCCAGTGACTTTCCCACATTTTTATAGTAATCACAAATTAAGCTCCTATTTGTGAATGAAGGCTTTGTTTACGGGATAAATATACTTAAAGGTTTCCATATGAATTCACCCCATTGCTTTAATTACCGATTGTAACCCCACTAAATAAAATATGTTAAACTAGCTGACCCGGCAAACGTTGTTCTGCCATACAACTTCGGACACGGCAAGCTCTAGGGTAAAAGAAAAACACAATGTGTTTAATGTGTTTTATTTGTATTTAATCGAAATCACTGAAGAGCGATCTGATAAATAATGTTTTTCAATTTGTTTTCAGGCGTAAAATAACAATGAAGACGGTGTGCCATCACGCGAACAATCAACGTACAGCTGACCTTGTGAAAAGCAGGGAAATTCGATACTGATCCCGAATACTTTTAAAGATTCGCATTGCGATCTATTGAGTGTGTTCGCAAAAGACAATCAAATGGGGAGTTGAATTCGCTTGAATTTGGAAGGGAAGGGAAGATCGGTTAGAATAATAGGAATTCGTGGGATAAGGACTTCCCTCCTTGGAATTTGCCCTTGATAAACGTCGTTTAATCACATTCATCATCAGTTTCCTGCCCTACCACTGCGTTCCATTGCACAATTTAAGATGCTTCAGATTCAACATGCTTATGATTGATCTTACCTTCAGCTGTAAATTATCTAATTACTATAAAAAAATCTGACACATCTAAAAAATTCAAAAATTCTGTCGGATAGTTGGTCGCATCGTTCTCGTTGGTCACACTGTCAACGGATTTGTATGAATGCAGTTCTCCATCGATACGACTTTGAATAATAACATTTAAGCTATCGACATCCTTATTCTTCGCTGGTAGTATGGTCCGCTCACTAAACCAATCTAGATTTTTATAATTTTGTGCAATGACGGGAAAACTTTGGTGATGAGTTCCTCCTTCGACGATGTAAACTCGCAAAAATTTTTCGGAAACGCCTTCAATCCAGTTGAAACATCAACAGGAATTTGGTCATTACCAAGCGCCAGTAGCTGTCTAATAAATTAAGTAGCCGATGGGCCGTTTTGCAACATGACTCTCATGATCGTAGTCAATTTCAATTACAATGCAAAATATCGTCCCAAAATCCAACTTTTTAGAGTTTTTCCGGAATTTTTCCATTATCCGAAATTTTTTAAAATAATTTTTATCAAATCAAGCGATGCAATGCTAAGTTTTGTAGAAAAAATTTAAGTTTTTCCGGAATTTTCTGAGTTTTTCACCAAGAATTTTTCTATTTTTTCACTCGAAAAGTCATTTTGGAATAATTATCCGAAAATGTTCACAGTTACAACGTCCAAACTTATTAATTCATAAAATTATATGACAAATTTTGTCGAAAAAAATTTTCACATTTTTTTGAATTTTGACGGAATTTTTCTAATTTTTAAACAAAAATTTTCTTCTTTTCTATTTAAAATGCCATTCTGTAACAATTGCACACAAATCTCCATACAAAAAGGCAATTTCTAATTTTTCAATTTTCCGACTTTTTCGGAAGACTTTCTCAAATTTTCTTCCACATAAACCTTTTCCTGGCAATAACGAACATTTGAAAAAAAGTTTGGGCAAAATCGGCCCAGCCGTTCTCAATTGATGAATTACTATAAATTTTTTACTTACTTACTTACTTACTTAGCTGGTACTTCTATGCAATCCCAGTGGATTATATACCGCACGTAGAAAAATAGTATAAGCGCCTCGATCTTCTGCGCTTCTTCTCCAGTTAGTCACACCGAGTTCTGTAAGGTTCTCAGTAACCTTTTCTTTCCAACGGAGTTTTGGTCGCCCTCTTCTGTGTCGTCCATCGAGTTCATTGTCGAAGACTTTTCGATCTGGAGCATTTTCGTCCATGCGTACAACATGACCTAGCCAACGCAACCGTTGCACCTTAATACGTTTGACCACGTCAATGTCAGTGTACAGCTCGTACAGCTCATGATTCATACGACGCCGATACTCTCCGTTAACGATGATGGGCCCATATATTTTACATAGTATTTTTCTCTCGAATACCGCCAGAACCGATTCATCCGCTTGTGTCATAACCCAGGATTCTGAGCCAAACATTAAGACAGGTAGAACCAGTATCTGGTATAGCTAGAGTTTTGTTCGTCGAGAGAGGGTTCTGTCATTGAATCGTTTGCTTAGTCCGTAGTAGCATTTATTTGCAAGCAGGATTCTTCTCCGGATTTCTAGGCTGACATTATTTTCTTTGTTGATGGCGGAGCCTAGGTAGACAAAATTATCTACCACCTCGAAATTATAGTTGTCAACGTTCACGCAGTTTCCCAAACGAGTAGATTCTTTGTTCGTTGAAACTAATAACTTCGTTTTGTCCTCGTTCACCGTTAGGCCCATTTTCGCTGATTCCTTCTGTATACCTGAGAAGGCTACAGTCACATCCCGCAGTTTTCGACCGATGATGTCTACGTAATCAGCGTACGCGAGTAGCATGTGGCTTTTGTTGAATATAGTGCCACTCGTATTTACTCCAGCTTTTCTCATTATCATCTCCATCACAATGTTGAAGAGATCGCACGATAGGCCGTCGCCTTGTTTTAGGCCTCGTCTGGTATAGAATGGCTCCGTAAGGTCCTTGCCAATCTTCACTGAAGACTTCGTGTCAGTCAGCGTCATTCCGCAAAGACGTATCAGCTTCGCTGGAATACCAAACTCAGCCATGGCTTCAAGTAATTTCAGCAGTATCGGGCTGTCGAAGGCAGCTTTATAGTCGACAAAAAGATGGTACGTGTCGATCTGTTTCTCTTGGGTCTTTTCCAGGATTTGCCGAAGTGTGAAAATCTGGTCAGCTGTTGATTTTCCAGGTCTAAGGCCACACTGATAAGGCCCGATCAGGTTGGATAACACTTGCTTTAGTCTTTCACATAGCACACTCGACAGGACCTTATATGCGATGGGTAAAAGGCTGATCCCGCGGTAGTTGGAGCACACACTTGGATCACCTTTTTTCAGCACAGGACATAATACGCTTACATTCCAATCGTCGGGCATGCGCTCTTCAAGCCAAACCGTGCGCAGGAGCTGGTGCATGCTCGTTATCAACTCCTCGCCACCGGACTTGAAGAGCTCTGCGGACAGACCGTCGGCACCGGCTGCTTTGTTGTTTTTCAGCCGCGATATTGCTCTTCTTACCTCGGCTTGACTTGGTGGTGAGCAATCTAAGCCGTCGTCGACAATTGGCGTGATAACTTCACGTGCGCTGCCTTCTGGAACCAGCAGTTGCTGGAAGTGTTCTCTCCATATGTGCAGCACACTCTGCGTATCCGTGACCAGATTTCCATCACTGTCCTTACAGGTGGGGAGGCCATTACCGTATCCATTTGCTCTTACTTTCTGGTAAAATTTTCGGGCCTCACCTCTATCCCTGTATCGCTCTATATCCTCGTTCTCCCGTTCCTTCATCTGACGTTTTTTTTCACCTAAATAGCTGTCTCGCCCGTTTTACTTTCTCCTTATGCCGTTCCCTAACAGCACGGGTTACAATTGGCTGTAGCGTTGCCATATAAGCAGCATCCTGTTCCTCAGACGCTATGCGACACTCTTCATCGTACCAGGATTCGTCTGAGCGCCGCTTTTCATATCCTAGCACGGTTGTTGCGGCGGTTACCATGGAATGCGCAATATGCTGCCGCTGTGTATCGGGAACGTCAGAAGTAGAGGAGTGTTGTAGCGTAAACGTTGGGAGAGTTGGTCGGAGTAGGCAGTATCTATCTCTGGGGTTTGCAGCTTCGCGATGTCCAGCTTTCTTTGTGTTTGCTTTCTTAATTTACTAAGCGTAAAAGAGAAAAAGACCCCTAAGCATATCTTCCTTTCACTGATTTTAACTCCCTTTCGTATTTGCTCTTAACGATATTTACTGATAGTCATTACAAACAATTAATAAACTTACTTGCAAAAACAACTTTATACAAAAATTAATTAAAAATAAAAAGAGTTTTTCATATTTTCCCGCCATTATCAAGTTTATTTTTTAATTAAAACCAATTCTTTGAAGTTTTTTCCCACCGTTGACAAAAGCAAGGCGCAACAAAAAACATAAACTTGTCTGTTGTTCTTCAACCATTGGCGTGGTCATCATTATTTTTATTGTCGTTTCTGTCGTTAACACTAAACGCTTTCAGGTCTTTGTCTCCGTCACACTTAATGATACAATGACCTGTCAAAACAATGTCATACTCATCTAGTGGAGGACAAGTAAGAAAAAACGAACGCACAAATTATGGTCACAAACAATAGAAGCATCACAAAGGGCACAGACATTGTCCTCGAATACTTTATTTATGCTTTTTTTCTTAAACAGAACACATAAATGTTTTGCGTGTGGCTTGTGTGTATACAATTAAATATTTTGTATCTGCATTTCATGAGAAAAGTAACAAAGGGAAATCGTTACACACAAAACTTCACATGCTTTTAAATAATTCATTATCTTGTGTTGAACTCAAGCATAAGGAGAAATAATGTTTCCTTTGACATTTATGAATATACCAGACATAATTTATCATTCTCGTCTGCAACTCGTTAAATTAACACAGCCATGAAAACCCATGAGTTAAATCTTAACTCTGCGGGTTTTATCTTAACCAATAGAGCAAATTGGCCTGCATTGTTGAAAAGAAATTCAACATGTTTGCCTTAAAAACTTTCATACCCCGTTCGGCGACGGATATAAAGTAAAAACACAATCAATCCGTGTATATTCGTAAGGAGCATTTAAATCCTGCACTTACTACTGTGGTAGTAACATCACGCTACTTCCTCCTTTGGATGGTTTTCTCCTTCTTTTGCTTAAGCCCTTTTAGATCCGGTCTGCGGTTAGATTTAGTTATATTGGTTGCGGTCATAAAACTTGTTTCTTCAAGTATAGTTGACCGCGGTTATCGTTGGTCTTTAGTCAACATTGTCTTGAGTATTGTTGGCGGTTTTGTTGGCAATACCGCTTAACAATGGCGACAATCTTACTATCAACGCTGGCTTTAGATTATGTTGTCTTCTTTGAGTTTTCCACAATGCGGCGGAAATTGCAATGCAAACAAGAAAACATCCAATGGATGAAAGTCTTCAAGAAACTAGACACAAGAAAAAACCAGGGCATGAGGATATGAAAATAAAAATGTTACAACAAGAAAGGTTATGGTGCTAGGATCGGCACTTTGGTATTCACAATTGCATTAAGCTTACATTTTTTACTATGAGTATTAGCGATGAGGTATATGATGTTTACACTTACTGTTAGTGGCCAGTACAAAAATACCAGCTAGGTCTACTTTCTGATGTAAACCTGTAACTGATTAACTTTTAAAAATCGGACAGATATTGCTTTTTATTTAGTGCTATGCGACAAATTCAAACTGTTATCATTCAAACTGTAAAAAATGTGGATGAATGCCAATGAAATGTAACTTAAGCAAAGTAGTAATTTTTAAAAATATTATGCAGGAATTTAAAATACGATTTACAGCTATGAAATTTCATGAATTTTTTTTGTTAAAAATTACCAAAATAATATACTAAAATAATATACTAAATAATATACTAAATTGAAATATTGTATAGTCACAACTTTTGAATATGGGATACTAAATGACTGTAAAATATTACATAAAGTTTGACCAATTCAATGCGTGAAAGTTTTACATAACGTCCATTTAGTTCAACAGAATATTAACACTAGCCTACTGTTATATTTCTATGTAATACGAACATACTATGTTTGTTTGGTTTTGTTTCAATAGCTTTACTTTATGTAACTACTAGCTGACCTGCCAGACTTCGTCCTGCCTGCTAAATTATTAATAAAGATGTTGAGTATTGTTATATTTTACTAACGATTGGTCGATTACATTGGTCACACTTTTTGCTAGACAAATGTTTAATTTTAATTTATTTAGATATTCAATAATGCCTTATTAGCCGAAGTCTTCTTCATTAGGGTAAACCACACTAAGTTGCATAATCCTTACTTGAAGCGTTTGATTAGGTTGCTAATTGGTTTTATTAAATGCCAAGCACCTGTTTCTACAGGTTTTTAATAAATATTTACAACAAATTTGAAACGGATGACGCGTTTGGTCAAAATCGCAATTTCTCTGATTTAGTGACACACTTATGTCGTCTACTGGCCCCAATTAGAGTTTTCAAAAATGTCTTCATATCGCACCACTACTCTATAAAATAAACATTCACGCCAATGTTAGCATTTCTTTGGTACCAATTGTATCCTTGTCTTGGCCTTGTGCCCCTAAATGTACGAGTTTAAGAAATTCCTTTAAATCGCACAACAACCCAATAAAATTAAATGTTAACCTAATTTTCTTAATTTTACGTTGTACAGTTTGGTCTTAATAGTTGTACCAGTTGTATCCCTTTTTCGGGCTTTTATTCGCCAAAAGATCGAAAATGGAAAACTCCTTTAACAGCGAAAACTACTCCATGAAATAGATTTTTACTAACATTTTCGCGATTCAACCTTGTGCAATTTGGTCTGAATGATGGTACCAGTGTTTTTGTTTTTTGGCCTTTTTTCGCCCTTAAAGTACAAATTTCGAATTTCGTCCGGTTGATGGTACCAGTTTTATACCTATTTGAATCTTTTTTTGGTTGTAAATGTACGAATTTTGGAAAATTTCTTTATCTAGCTTTCTTATTATACACTAAGCTAGCCCGCACCGATTGTAAGATTAGCCGTTAGGACATTTTTAGCCTAAAAAAACGAATTTTTACAAATCCCTTCATGCAGTCTATTTTATAGGGAGCATGCTCATATAAATTTTCGTGATTAAAGCTTTATCCGTTTGGTCCAGATTTATCCGTTTTTGGATCTTTTTTGGTTTTAAAAGTACAAATTTTCCAAAATCCCTTCATGCAGCTCTCTCATTGTATAGGAAGCAAGCCCATTTAGGTTTTCGCTATTCTACATTTAGCCGTTTGAACTGGGTGATGGTACGAATTTTATCCCTTTTTGAACTTTATAGCCCTAAAAGTACGAATTTAAAAAACCTTTTCTCATCGCTTAACTGCTCTATACAATAAATACGCACTCCAGATTTTGCGTTTCTACCTTTAGCCATTTGGTCTGGGTGATGGTACCAGTTGTATTCCTTTTTCGGCCTTTTCAGCGCCAAAAGAACGAATTTTAAAAATCCCTTTGTATCGCACAACTACTCTTTAAAATAAATCTGCACCCTAATTTTCAAGTTTCTACCTTAGCCGTTTCCTCTGGGTGATGGTACCGAGGGATAACGTAGCTATCCGCAGGTGAAAGAATTATTAAAATCGGATCAGTAGTTTAGAATATTAACACTTACAAACAAACTCACAAACAGCTTCTCTTTATAATATTAGTGTAGAAGTATAGATATCATAACAGTACCTTCCAATGCGATACTTTAAAAGCTATGCTTAACCCATAGCAACAGGTTAAATATAGCAAATTATATTAGGACATTATCCACTCATACAACCAGACTTCTGAGAAAGAAGTTAACCATTGTAGTATTTAATGTTTGAAATTACTGTTATCGTAGCAACATATTTTTTTGCCGTACATATAAATTGTGTAGCAACTTTAACAGGCCAATAACTAAAAACCAATTTTACCTGTCACTGCCACCACACATATTGAAAAATGGTATAGTGATGGCATCCTATTATGGCGTTTCTTTAAATCCCCACTGAGATGCACATTAAGCCGCGTCGATCTATATGGAGAAAAAAAAAATATATGAATGTTACCGCCTTATATGAACAGTCTTATAAAAACAATTTCGGAAGTGCAGAATTTTTATTTTTGTGGGCGTGGCAAAAACGCCGGTTTTTACGTTTTGTCCACAACTTTGTTATTCGCTGTCCGATTCTTAAGTTTTATATATCGTTGAAGATGGATTAACAAGAGCTTTGTTATTAATATAGTTACTTAAAACTATGACGTCATATTCCAGTGGTTCTAAACATTGTATCCTTAAAAACCCCCCTAATCATAAAATTTTCTGATTCAGATTTGAAGCCCTGTAGAAACTCTAAAATAATTGCGAAATAAAAGTTACTTTTTCTTCATAAACAAAAAAGTTATATTGATTTAACATTTTAGTACATATGATAGTTCGAAGTAGATTTGTATAAAAAGTTTTATTTGCTCAACCAAAGATTTCCTCATGATCCGATATGGCATTAAGCGTCATCATACTTAATTTACATTGGTCG
This sequence comes from Muscina levida, assembly GCA_964034835.1. Classification (NCBI taxonomy): domain Eukaryota; kingdom Metazoa; phylum Arthropoda; class Insecta; order Diptera; family Muscidae; genus Muscina; species Muscina levida. The sequence goes on from OZ035881.1 coordinate 104,069,869, forward strand.
CTAAAAAAATCTTTGGAAGTTCTTCAGTTAGATAGTATTCCGATTATTTGGTATTTTCGAATATTGATTTTTATTTGTTTAAACTTTATTTATTTTTGAATTGTACACGTTTTATAACAAACGAATGTAATAAAAATAACTTACTTACTTACTTACTTAAGTGGCCCATTACAACTTACAAACATGGTTCATAAGTTTGAGGCCTGAAGTACTAAAGAAGAATGTTAGAACACTGTAATAAAAATAAACAAATGTATATTTCGCATTATCACATGTACTGACATTTTAAATCATTATAACTTTTTTGTTTATGAATAAAAGTTAACGGTTTTTTCTAAAATCGTTAATAGTTTTTCAAGGCCTTCAAATCTACATCAAAAAATTATATGCTTAGGGGGGTTTTTAAGAATACGATGTTGAGAACCGCTGGAAGATGGCGTCGTAGTTAAAAGTCTTTAACACACTAACAAAGCTGTGGCTAATACATTTTCAACGATGCATAGATCTTGACAATCGGTATACAAATAACCATGTTATGGTAAAAAACCCCGAATCCGGCGTTTTTGGCGCGACCACAGAAAAAATTTTTTCGCTCCCCCGAAATTGTTTTTACTTAATTTTTCATATAAGGCGGTAACATTTTTTGTTCGACCTGGCTTAATGCACATCCCTCGCTCACAACATACTGTTATGTGTGTAAACTTACAAGTTCTTGTGAGAAAAATACTTACACATAAAAGTAATAAAGTTAGAAGCTATATCAATTTCAAGGCAACGTGTAGTTTGTTAAATTATATGCAAGCATGCAGGCAGCTATAAAGCATCTTCTGAAAGTGAAACTCTCCAAGGACATCATTTAAATCAACGCGATGATGCTGCATAGCAATAGAAATGTTACATACCAATGCATGTTCTAAGATTGCACTGTGGTTGCAGAAAATTCATGTGGTGAAGGGGGAATTGGTTTTATATCTATATATATAAAAATGGTGGCAAAAATGTATAGTAATTCATCAATTGAGAACGACTGGACCGATTTTGCCAGAATTTTAGGAAAATCCTCCGGAAAAGCCGGGAAATTGGAGAAACCGAAGATTGCTTTTTTGTATGGAATTTTGTATGAAATTGTTACGAATGATTTTTCGAATGGAAAAATAGAAAAATTTTGTTGGAAAATTCTGGAAAAATTGGAAAAATTTTAATTTTATTTTTGAAAAAATTTTGCTTTTTGTCGTATGATTTGATAGTTCCGAAATGACTTTCCGAATGGAAAAATAGATAAATTTTCGGTAGAAAACTCAGAAAATTCCGAAAAAATCGAAAAATTTGAATTTTTTCGGCAAAATTTTGTATTTGTTCAAATGGATAGATAGAAAATTTTCGAATGGAAAAATAGAAAATTCTTGGTGGAAAACTCGGAAAATTCCAGAAAAAAAACGAAAGATTTGGATGTTTTCGACGAAATCTTCCATTGTATCGCTTGATTTGATAATTTCAGACGACGTAAAGGTGCAAAATTCGTTGTGTTGCTGGAAAATTTCGGATTATTGTGAAATCTATAAATATAAAAATGGTGTGAAAAATGTATAGTAATTCATCTAGAGAGAACGTTGGCCCAGTTAGCAAATTTTTTTTTAATTGTTCGTAATTAGCAGGAATTTTTTATGCAAAAAAATTTTGGGAAAAGTCGGAAGTTTGAATGCAATTGCTTTTCGAAATGGCTTTTCGAATGCAAAAATAGAAAATTATTAGCGAAAAACTCGGAAAATTCTGGAAAAGCGCGAGATAAATAATACTTAAATAAAACAATATACATTGATATCTTATGTAATATTTATCAATTTGATAATTTTTTCTGAAATTGAGTTTACGTGTGAAAAATTAGGTTTTTTTAAATGGATTGCGGGTATTCATTTCGTAACGGCTTTGTAGTTTTTTTAGAGAGAGAGCTATTTGCTGGACTTATGCCTCCTATTAAAGGATCAAACCTTAGATGACGTAAACGTCGTGCAATAATTAGTCAGACTATACACAGTTCATTTACGCCAAGGTGTATGCTTCTAACTTTGCTATCCTTCGATTGCCTGTGTACTGTGGATAATGTGATGTGCGCCGCATCAACTGCGTGGCACATACTATAGAAGTTAATTTTTTTGAATCAGATATTAGATTTGTGTAACAGTGACAGTGTCAAAATGTTCAGTAAGTTTTTTTGTCACTGGTGTGCGTAACAAAAATAGTCGTGATAATAATCGTGGGAGTGATCACTTCCCAGCGAAAAACTGCCTTTAAATTTAGCATGTAGCTTCCTTCTGTGTTGAGATGCATTGATGTATTTTGAGTTTCTGACATAACCGCTGTATTAGACGGGAGATATGAAATTGTCACTTTTGGAGGATGAACGGTGAACGAGCAGTGAACATGGTACCAATCGCTAAAACAAAACGGTTGAAGCTGCACCAGAATAAATGGTAACTCAAATGTGTTCCCTGGGAAATACTTTTCCCCAAGAATAAAATCCTACTTTTTTTAACATTCGGAGAAAAAATAGCAAGGGTGATAAATTTCCAGTATTCGAAGTCAGCAGATTTGTTTCGACTAAAAGTTTGCAAAAAAAATAAAAAATTATGAAGAAACTACAAAAAACCATTATAGTTACTGCTTTTTGATACAACAACAGAACTTTTAATGAAAATGATTTTTGATACACAATATAACTTTTTGGTGCTATAGAACAGTACTTCTTCTACAGTAGTACTTCTAGAAAAAATAATTTGTACGTTTTGGTAAAATAAGAGTACTTTTTGTATAGTAAATTGTTCTTTATGATACAAGAAAAGTACAATGTCTTGCAGTACAAGCAAACCAATTTAACTTACTTACTTACTTAAGTGGCCAATTACAATTTACGAAACGTAGTTCATAAATTTTAGGCCTGAAGTAATAAAGAATTCCACACGCTTCGGTCTTCTGCGTGTGTTCTACAGTTAGTCCTACCAGATGATGGCACATCGCCTACCACTTGGTCCTTCCAACGGAGTTTGGGTCTCCCTGCTCGGCGCCGTCCTTCAGGTTCGCCTTCAAACACCTTTCTCGCTGGAGCATTAACATCCATCCTGGCAACATGTCCCAGCCATCGGTTTTGTATGTCCGTTGTAGTAAGCACCCATGATTCGGCAGCATACAACAGAACAGGTAAGATAAGCACCTGGTATAGCTGTTTCTTAGTATTCCGAGATAAGGTGGTGTTACTAAAGTGCTGCCGAAGTCCGTAGAAACGTCTATTGGCTAGCATTATCTTCCGTTTATTTTCTTGGCTGACATTATTTTTCTTGATAACGGAAGATCCGAGGTAGGTAAAATCGTCGACTACATCAAAACAATAATTGTCAACGTTCACGGTGCGTACCCAACGAGAGGACTCTTTGTTCGTCGAAATCATTATTTTTGTTTTGTCCTCGTTGACCGCTAAACCGATTTTTGCTGACTCCTTTTCTAGTGATGAGAAAACTGCAGTAACATCCAGCAGATTTCGGCCAATGATGTCTATATCATCGGGATAGGCTAGTGGCATGTGGCCCTTGTGGAATATGGTGCCAGACATGTTGACACCAGCCTTTCCCATCACCTTCTCCATAACTATTTTAAATAGTGTACAGGACAGGCTATCGCCCTGCCTGATACCTCATTCCGTGTTGAATGGTTCAGACTGATCCTTACCAATCTTAACCGAGGATTTGGTGTTGTCTAAGGTACATTTGCAAAGTCGAATCAGCTTTGCAGGAATACCAAACTCAGACATGGCCTCATAAAGCCTATTCCTTATCGGAGAGTCGAAGGCATCTTTGTAGTCGACAAAGAGGTGGTAGGTGTCGATCTGCTTTTCATGGGTTTTTCCAGGATTTGTCGTAAAGTGAATATTTGATGCGTCGTAGATTTGCCAGGTCTAAAGCCGCACTGATATGGTCCAATTAGCTTTTCTACAATTGGCTTTAGACGTTCACACAATATGCTTGAAAGGACCTTGTACGCAATTGGTAATAGGCTTATTCCACGATAGTTCTTACATTTACTACGATCTCCTTTCTTGTATATGTGACATAACAGACTGAGACCCCAATCCCAGGGCATGCTCTCCTCTTGCCAGATGTTCTCCATGAGCTGATGCATGCTCCTAATAAGCTCCTCCCCGCCAGCCTTAAACAATTCAGCAGGGAGACCATTGGCTCCAGCAGCTTTGTTGTTTTTAAGGCGGGAGATTGCCACACGGAGGCGGACAATAAACACCATCGTCATGGAGTTGAGCGGGGTCTTCTGAAGTGGTGTCTGCATCCAATAAATTTTTAAAATGATTTCTCCATATCCTCAGAACGTTATCCGGGTCCGTCACTTGCTGACCATCGCTGTCCTTGCAGGAGGGTAACCCTGTTCCACGCATTCTCGCCTTAACTCTCTTGTAGAATTTTCGGGCTTCCTCTCTGCTTCGGAGCAACTCTGTGCACTCATCCTGCCTCTTCTTCAGCGCCTTCTTTTTCCGCCTAAAAAGACGAGTTGCCTCTCGTCTCTTTTCCCTGTGCCGTTCACGAACAGCTCGCGTTGCCAATTTAACAATTATATTAAACTAATCAAGTAAGTTTTCATCAGAAATTCTAACAAGAATGCCTGAAAGTCTAAATTGCTTTTAGTATAAACTTAAATTTTTGTCTGGAAAAAACGAGGTGACCCTTCGTTCTTTAAATTTGAAAATTTCAGAGGCCAAAAAAAATTAGTCAATCGTTATTTGATTGCAACAAGAACTCAACATCTCAAACAATGATTTTGGATGCAGGACGAAGTCTGCCGGTTCAGCTAGTTTTATATAATTTAAATTTCTGAAAATATATATTTCACCCCGTTACAAAATTTGGTCAACGAAAATTACTGTACACATTTTTTTGGTGCATTCTTTCATTACTGCACTAGGGAATTTTGATTAAATACACAGTTCAGAGAACAACCTTTAGAAAGAAAAATTTTTGAATTTGTTTTTATTGTTCATTTGACGATTATTTGTGTGAAATGACTGGCAGAGCGGATGAATATTTCGGTAGTTGCCAAACTATTACTATATCAGCTCCCTTTGTTTTACAACATAACACAATTTATGGTAAAAAATTGTATTGGATAAACAATTTTATATAATATCAGTGTTTTTAACATCTGTTGCTCCAACAAAGAACATAAACCAGTTACATAAATTGACTGATTGGGGAATAATTCGCCTAAGAGACCAATGTGCTGCATTCAGAAAATTTAATATAATTGAATATATGTTCTTGCAATGTTAGAGTATGACAATTACGTAAATTGTTGTTGCATCTTATAATCATCTATGTATACAAATATATGTTAGTAATATGTATGCAAATGTTTGCACTTTTATAATACTATGCAAATTTAACATACAACTTGCTATATTTGACTCTTCGCGTTACTTATACACCTAAATATTGTATTTGCCTTAATTTTTTATGCAGCCTTGAGTTAGCTCTTGACTACCTATGTCACTACCTATGCTCAAACATATGTGAATATATGCGTGCATTGGCCTTGGTTATGATTTTAGGCAGTTGGTAAGTGTAAACATATTTATGTATAACATAACAATTAATATCATTTTCAATAATTTTCAAAACTATTTTCTTTTAATTCATATGAACGAATTGTTATCATGGTGACGTATGAATTATTTTAATTCGTTGTGCTATGTTACGTTTACGTAAAATTAATTAAACTATGTTACTTATTTAAATACCAAGGGCCAAAATTACATGAAGATCTATTATTAATCAATTTTGTTGTCAAATGGACCCGTAGGTACATTACAAAATTTTAAAGAAATTTAGAATTCCATGAAAACATGTTTTTTAATATGTTGTAGGTAAAATATTCAAAAATATTGTCGCAAATGTTATGTTTTCTGTTCGACGTTTTGTTTCAGTGTCTAAAAATAAGAGACTAAACAGGGAAGAATTTTTAATTAACTGTAACTATATATTTCATAGGATATATTCTAGCATTACAAACACAACACATCATATATGTATGCGAAACATCACAAAGCGTAGGCCGAAAATCCCGTCTCTGATGCCACCTGTCAGCAGTATGGACATTAAACACATTCTAACCAACATTCCAACGCATATTTTATGCCATTTAAGTTTTAGTTAATAATAATTAATTGTCAATTACAGAGATATAGTGTAGCAACCTAATTAAGTTTTATAATTAAGGCGTGTAAATTAAGTGCGTGTGATAATTGCATTCCGCATGAGTGATGCACAACCCGATATAAACAAATTCAAAAGATTAAGATGTTCGCTTTGAGTGCGGATATCAATCTGTTCTATATTATATTTTTATAATAGTTTTTATACCAAATGTGGTTACTTAACTTCTATTTTTATTATAATACCTACATGCTTATTTTTATTCGATTTCTATGTATATGTAGTGGTTTCTGCATTCCAAACAGTACATACAATGTTTATTGGGCAGAGTGTATTCATATTCAAGGGCAGCGTACATTGCATGTACGCAGCGCTTTCTACAGATGTGGGAAGCTGCCGGTAAAATCGTATTCAGTTGCGCGTACTCATGTGTTTGTGTTTACTCCAGATTAATAATATTGCTTTGTACAAGGCGGTGGTACAGTGCAGTCTTACAATGACATTGTAATTTGAATACTAGAGATATATTACTTATTCACTTATTTAGCTGGCACTTCTTTGCAATCCCATTGGATTATATACCGCACGTAGAAAAATGTTATAAGTGCCTCGATCTTCTGCGCTTCTTCTCCAGTTAGTCACACAAAGTTCTGTAAGGTTCTCGGAGTTTTGGTCGACCTCTTCTGCGCCGTACATCCTATTTTTGCATTAAAGTCTCCCGGAACAATTTAAATGTCGTGGCCAGGGCAGCGGTCTATGTTTCCTCTAGGCGCTCGTAAAATGCATATTTAATCTCTTAATAAAATGCATATTTAATCTCATTCATCTCATTTCCTGGATGGCGGTGATGTCAGCGTTATATTTTTTTGAGGACATCCGGCAGTCGGATAGTGCTCCTTCTCTATAGAGAGTCCAAACGTTTTAGGTGCATATCCTTAAATCATGGTCCTTATTTTCGTCGCTCACTATCAGCCGCTGTTCATGATAACAAAATGTCACGATTAAAGGTTGTATGTATTCTGAAGTAAAAAAATTATAAAAAATTAAATGATAAATTCACATCTTTTTAATAAGTATTTTAATGATTATTGCTTTTCATTATGGAAATATTTAAAAATAAAATTTCATTAACGACACTTACATTAATAATAAAGAAAAAATAACAATATTTTTTATTAAAACATTTATACAAAATAAACTTACAACATTTTATAATGCTGTTAATAAAAAGTGAAATATTATGCGATACAGATGCCAAAAAATTATTTAATCTACATCAGCGCGAGATTCAATAACCGAGTCCGAAATACTCCAATATTTGGGGTCGTATTAAGGGACAGGCGACTTTGTTGTTGCCCTTACATAATTCAGCAAATGTGGCACTCCCGACTCGACACTTTGCGAAGGGTGATATATGGAAAAAGTATAGATGACTGGAGACAGCAATCGAACCATGGATCTTTTGCATAGTAATCGCATGTTCTAACCATCATACCATATGCCGGCCCTGTAAGATAACACACAAATCTAGGTAATTTTAAATTTACTTTTTCTTGATTAAAACCTTAATATTTGGCATACCTCGTGATAAAACAGTGGCCAAAATACTTTGTCGTTATCGCAAAATACTTGTTGGCATACATCATCCGTCATCTGCACATCAAAGTACTAATGGCCCTACTTAAGGGAACTCCTTTAACAATTTGAGTTTTGTTCAGTCTATTAATGCAACTACTTTACAAAGCGGCATGTCAAATGCTTGATTTATTGAACACTATCTTTTAAATTCTAATGTGAATAAGAATTTTGATTACCCATCAAATGTAAGTGGTTTATTATGACAACATCTAAGCTTCCACACAAAGCTCCTACACTGCATGTCATTCAAATTGTGATTAATGTTACGAACAGCAATATAGTGTATTTGATATAATTATATAAAAGAAGACATAAATAAGAATTTCGTAGTCCTCGACCAATGATATCTATAATGGCGACGTAGACGAGCAGATGGTACCAGTCGTGTTAACAATAGCACTGTTCGACAAGGGTTTTTTTCTTGTATTTCATTATGTGTTTCTAAAAGTTTTTGACTTGGCAAATTCAAATACCCAATCAGAATTTTGCTACCAGGCATAGTTTTTGAGTTATTTGAAAATAAGTTTGGTTTTTCATTAAAAATTTGTATGGTGGCGATTGTTTAATAAATTTAGTATAAATATGTGGCAACATCAGTAACATGCCTTTTTGGCTTCAATTATCGCCCTATTCTATTTTATAATCACCTTATTCTCTTTTTAATATTCTACGTAAAATTTTAATGCAACATATCCTTGAAAGTGAATTTTTGCCCTCTTATTTGGATTTCTTTTACAGATGCTGCAGCGAAGTGTCCCATGAATATAGTGAAAGGTTCCACAAAGACATTCTTACTTTAGAAAAGCGTTACGAAGAAAAATATATGCCTACAATATTCGATGACTGCTCCTGAAAAATTTTAGAAGACTACAAGAATATTCAGCTTGAAATAACAAAAAAAACTTTGTTACCTAATAAAAATACTTATTTATTCTTTTTATTTTTCATGTTTTAAGCTCTACAAGTATCGGATATTGTATTTAGAAAATATTCTTTTGGATCAAATAAAGTTTTCATTACATTTATGCAAAATGTATTTTAATGCAACTTAAAGAAAGCTGAAAAAATTTTAATACAAATAACTAAAAAACTGTGCCTGATGGAAAAAATCTGAAAACATATTTGTAATCATGATATAAATAACCAAAGGAATCGCAACTCAGATACCCAGAAAAATCAAAAATATTTTTTTTTTTGTATAACAGTTTAGTTTTTCACATAATCATCTTTATTAGAATGTTAAAGAGATCACATAAGAGGCTATTCAACTGTCTGAAGCCTCGCTGGGTATCGAATCAGCTACTTATCAATATGAAACTCAGCCATTTCTTCTAAAAGTTTTTTTTTGTCATGTCATATTGTCGAATTAGTGTTTCTAAGAATTTGTCTTAGTGTGAGTATCTGTTTGACTAAAGATATACAATTACTAAAGTCATACACAAAAGTCCCATCAGGTTCACTCAGGCTTTAGTCTTTCACCGATGTATAAGTTGGACCATATCTATAAATGCTGGAATATCCAATTGGATAATTTTTTTCGAATAATTTTTCGATTAGGAAAAAATAGTAAATTTCCATTAATGAATACTCGATCAATTTAAACCGATTAATCGATTTAAATTATTTTTAAATAAATTCTTCTATGTAGCGGTATGTTCCTCCACTTCTACGCTTATTTACCATTTGCGCCAAGTGCATAACACTACTATAGATGAGGAACCAAGACCATCTACTAAAGTCACAACTGGTCCTTGCAGAAGATGGTATGTCAGTGCTTTTTTTACAAAAAATCAAAAGTGATCTCGTCATTTGTAAGCTTAAAAGGTTTAAAAATGCATTTAAGTGAATCCACAATATGGAATACTAGTGGGCCTGGCAATGCTTCGCTATTGCATTTTAACTTGTAATATATTTCACATTTAGGTCTACAAAATACTTTGAAAACGGTACTTAAGCTCGATAATGATATGTTGAGTTTATTGACTTATGTAACTAATTTCAAGCAACTCCTTAACATGAAAGTTAACAAATTAAGTGTTGTTGTTTTAAATTCTAAATATCATAGGCTCTATGACGATAGTAAAAAGTTCATCAGCAAAGTCATATCTTTTACAAATCGGAAACAGACATTCCGTTAAAGATCAAAATTCAATGTAGTAGCGGTAACCGTTTGTATACTAACTATCTCTTTGGGCGTAAAAAACACTTTTGACATGCCTTCTCCGCCTATTGACCGAAAATGGAAATTTCGTTTGAAGCTGTATGCCTTTAGCCATAAAAACCTCTTTTGCCATGTCTTCTTCTCACATGGATCAAGAATATTTCCGAATACTATCTTTGCATTGAACTCGTATTACCATTCTATGAGATAATTCGGTCACCAACGTTTGGCTTTACAAAGTGATGATCTCACGCGCTGTATGGCATTTTACGCCGTCGTGTTGGAACCATTTCTCCTTCAAATAATGTGCAATGACATGATAAATAAAAAAAATCAATTGATCGTCCACTGGTTTTAGTTCTTCTACCAGTTGGATATATGAATATAGGCCAAGATCTTTCCTCAGCATTTGCAGAGACCGAGTTGCTAAGAACGGCGTCGGTTCGATAAATTCGAGTCCCCTGTCACACTTACGTCTTCAGCGTCGATGGTTTATATTAGCTGCTCAGATGGATGAGTATATGCACCATAAACTTCACAAAGGGCAAACAGAACGCGCATTTTGAAAATAAATTTGCAAGATTTGTAAACGTTGTTCTTGTGTAGTCTTTACATGGTGATTTTTCAAAGAAAGTCTCAATGAAAGTCTATCACACTTCACACACCTCGCCTGAATGACGAATTGGTTGACTTAAAATGGCAACAAAAACGGTAAATGGGGTTTTGTTGGGGGTCAATTGTACATTAAAAATCCACATGAATCAGAATCCTAGCTGATTCTTTTTTTAAGATAAAAGGATTTTTCGTTTATTTACTCCGTTATGCGCTTCTTTTAGAAGTGACGTTCGTTGCCCCATGATTATTGAAAGCGTACAGACTTCAGCTTTAAGACACTTCTATCAAAATTTAAGTTTTCTGCACTAAATTAAGCTTTCCCAGCGCGAGCTAGGAATTGATATTACACACAAAGTTTATTGGTGTCATTTTCTAACAATTCATCGTAGATTTGGTTAAAATTTTTGCGAATAAAAAAAGTGGCCCATCTTACTGTTCATATCTCGAGGCGAACTGCAATATACTGTGGAATTTTGACAGTTATAACTGTTTATTTTAAAAGGGGTGTGGTACAGCCCACTTCCACTCTTACTGTAATTTATACTCCAACAACAACATATGTAACAAATCTCATCTTCATACCTCTTATAGTTCATTAGATATAGCCCCTTTTTATTTTCATGTTGTATGGGCGGTGCCACGCCCCTTTATCCAATCACAACCAATTATAGCCGGGGACTATATACAGGTCATCAGTACCACTTGGTAAAATTTTCGTATCAATCTGTCTATTGGAAAAGCCTTATTCGATTAATCGAATTATTTGAGCAATTTGAAAACCTTAATCGATTAATCGAGCAAATTAAAAATCCCAAAATCGATTAATTTTGTAATCGAACAAAACCTAAACCCGATTAATTGGATACTCTAATAGATGCACCATAACGCTTGAAACATTACTTCCATCATAGTTTAGTTTAGTTTATTTATTGGGCAATCTGCACAACAAGACTTACAGTCTTATAATTATAGTGCAGGGATGTCTGAATCATAATATTACAACATATTTCCTTATATATTAACTTATTTCTAAAGTTTTGTATTTTAAATAATAATAATAAATAAATAAATATAAATAATTAATAATGATTAATTTTCCGCAAATATAATAAAAATTAACAGAACGACATTGAACATTAAATAATAAAAGCATAATCTGTTTAAAAAAGTCATTTAACATCAAACAACTAACGATTAAATTTTATAACATATTGAATTAAACATTAAACAATGAAAATATAGTCTGGTTAAAAAACATTTAACATCTAACAAGTAACGTGTAAATTACATAACATATTTAACATATTATATTTTTATTTTTATCGCATGATTCATAATAGTCTAAGAACAAAAAAGTTTTTATTTTATTTCATTGATTAAAAAATTCTATAATCAAACGCTTAAACTGTGTAGTGTTATGTATTTGCCTTAAGTTAATTGGTAATGCATTCCACAATCGTATTGCGTTTATAAAAAACTGACGTTCAGACTCCGAGTATCTGTATTGAAATTGCACTAAAATTCTACTTCTTCTAGAAATGCCAAAACGTAATCGATCATATAAGTAGGACGGTTCACAATAAGTTATTACATTATGAAGAAATACAAGACATCTTATTTTCATGAAATCGTCAAATTGTACATTAAGTATTTTAGAGCGGAATGGCGTTATGTGGTCAAATTTTCTTAAACAATAAACATATCTTGTAATAGCATTAAAGGTAGAATTTAATTTTCTACGACTTTGTGAATCACAACTCGAAAAAATTTCGCAGCCGTACGTTAGAGTAGGAATAAGGTATGATTTAGCCAGTAGCATTCGAATATTAAAAGGTGTAAAATGCTGTGTAATCCATAATGTTCTTAGCTTTGCAAAAGTTCTTCCACAGGCAGATATAATGTGGTCATTCCGAGTCAATTTACTGTTAAAAATTATGCCTAAATTTTTTGCATTAGCGACAACTTCGATTGGATCACCATTAATAGCGATATCGGGATAAGATCCTAATACCACTTCATTGCCTCTTTTTATAATTAAACATTTAGATTTGTTTGGATTTATACACAGTCCGTTTTTCATTGCCCAACTGGAAATCGAATTTAAATCCTCATTTAAAATGGAAACACATCTTACAAAATTTGCACGCTCTCCACTTAAATACAACTCCACTTATTAGTTCATTGTATTTATATCTTGTTTTATTTATGTAGCCTTGTTATAATCTTTAGGTGGAAATCTGGTTCCATTTAATACATTGGTCATTAGCGGCGTGAAGATAACCATTCTGAATCCGTTTAATGTTTCCTCCAGCCTCCAGCCTCTCACAGAATGCATTTTAAGCCACTTCGTATTTATACATCATCAAGGATTGTTTTTTAACCAGTACAGAAATTTCAGTCAGGTAAACTGACTGATAAATACCATCACCCAATATAAGATATTGTTGATGTCTTGAGTTATTGAAATGAATAGATTTTTAATTAAAATAAAATTACTTATGTATATTTTTTCCCCTGCTTGTGGTGCAAAATCGTCCAAAACTTTACTTATTTGTGTAGGGGATATAGGTGCCGGTTTGGAATTTATGTGAGAAATATTAATTTTTCAAAAAAATTTAATTTTGATAGGGGGTACCACAAGAGGTGAACTGATACAGTCCTTATTCATTCCTAACTCAAATTTTCATACGTACAACTTACGAATAATTTGACTGAATTCAGTGCACTTACAAAAAAAGATATTTATGTAAGACTATAGGGGTGAGTTCGGTCCTTTGTGTGGGAGGTACCAGAAGGGGTGTGTCAAATAGTTAGGTTTTCTGAGGTTTCGCCTTCTATCACAATATAAATTAACCGACTAATTTCCATTACCCCTCAAATGTCCGTTTGGAAGTTATGGGAGAATTATTAATTTTCCAAAAATAGGTAATTTTGTATGGGAGGTACCAGAAGGGGTGACCCGATATAGTCCATATTCACTCCTGATTCATATTTTCAGAAGCGTACAAATTACTCATAATTTGACTGAATTCAGTGTACTTAGAAAAAAGATATGTTTGTAATACTAAGGGGGTGAGTTCGGTCATTTGTATGGGAGGTACCAGAAGGGGTGTGTCAAATAATTAGGTTTTCTAGGGTTTGCCTCCTATAATAACATAAATTAATCGACCAATTTTCATTACCCCCCAAGAGTCCGTTTGGAAGTTATAGGAGAAATATTAATTTTCCAAAAATAGGTAATTTTGTATGGGAGGTACCAGAAGGCGTGAACTGATATAGTCCATATTCATACCTGAGTCTAATTTTCATAAGCAAACATCATACGCAAAATTTCAGTGATCTCAGTTTACTTACAAAAAAGATATGTATGTAAAACTATAAGGGTCAATTCGGTCATTTGTATGGGAGGTACCAGAAGGGGTGTGTCAAATAGTTAGGCTCTCTGAGGTTTCGCCTTCTATCACAACATTAATTTATCGGCCAATGTTCATAACCTCCCAAGTGACTGTTTTGAAGTTATTGGAGAAATATATAATTTCCAAAAATAGGTCATTTTGTATGGGAGGTACCAGAAGGCGTGAACCGATATAGTCCATATTCATTCCTGAGTCCTATTTTCATAAGCGAACATCATACGCAAAATTTGAGTGATCTATGTTTACTTGCAAAAAAGATATGTATGTAAAACTATAAGGGTCAATTCGGTCATTTGTATGGGAGGTACCAGAATGGGTGGGGCACAGGTTTCGGTTTTCTTAGGGTTTGTCTACTTTTGCAAGATAAATAAACTGACCAAATTCAAACATTCTCCGGTTGTTCGTTTGGAAATTATGGAAGAAATATTAATTTTCCAAAAATAGGTAATTTTGTATGGGAGGTACCAGATGGGGTGGGGCTATTCAGCCCATTTACAATCCCATAAGTTCGTTTTGAAAAATATTAATACTGGTAAATTTTCATACCTATCCGTCAAGGTTTACTCGAGTTATCCTGCTGACCAGCCATCCAGCCAGCCATCCAGCCAGCCAGCCAGCCAGCCAGCCAGCCAGCCAGCCAGCCAGCCAGCCAGCCAGCCTGCCAGCCAGCCAGCCAGCCAGCCAGCCAGCCAGCCAGCCAGACAGACGGACATAGCTCATTCTTCTTAAAAAGTTCTGAAACGAATTTGGTCTTAAGATACTTGGGGTCTAACTCGTCTCCTTTAATGCGTTACACTTTTTTTCGTATCAAATGATATATACCCTCATCCCTAAGGGTGATGGTATAAAAAGTATAATGTACAAATAACTTTCCACTATATGGTTACCTTTTATGTGGTTATGTAAGGTTTAAACCGCGAGATCAGAGGTCTTAGTCTCCTAATCAGTATAAACGTTCAATAACTAAAATCAGAAGATCCCCTATCCCGCGAAACTCAAAACGTGCACACTATGCCTTATAATAAGCGTGGAAGGGAAAACTGAATTCTCCTTTTCACTATGCGGTGTTTTGCTGATGTAGGTGATGTGATGTGATGTAGCTATTACATGTTTTATCTATGTTTATTTCTAACAAATAGACGACTTCTGTATATTTGTGAACAAGGCTATAGTTATAAACAGTATCCAAATATAATATAATGCTTGTGATTTACAAGATAATTTATTCACCATTTGGCCAATTCCTGAAAAATTTTCCATATCAGACTAAATGTAATCTATTCAAAATACAATAAATTCCACGTATACGTAATATATAATGACGAATTCAAATTAAACATAAATCATACGTCACCGTGACTGTTATTTCATGTACTTCAATTACAAGCAAATCGCATGAAATTACTGCTAATACGAGTATGTTGGTATCGAGGTTAATCACATTCAATTTTAATGTTATATATGAAGTGTTTATAGTACTAGCCGTCAACGAGGGCAAAAAGTAAATGATATAAACAAGATATTATCATGACACTGCCAATTGATTTGGACAATTCCAGGATTTTTATTCATCTATATATATAAAAGGCTTGGGTGACTGACTGATCACTCCCCAGCCCAAACGGCTAAAGCTAGAACCGTGAAATTTGGAATGTAGGTTCCATTTATGACATAGGCGCGCACTAAGACGGGGTTTTTGGAAATTGGGACTGGAAGGGTGTAAAATAGGCGTGATACCGCCCATACAACTAGAATTTTAATATAGCTGTATCTTTTAAACCATTATAGGTACAAAGTTGAGATTTGGTACATATTCCGGACGTGTAAGAAAAAATACTTTATTTGCAGAAAGGGGCCAGTGCCACGCCCCTTTTTAAAAAATAGTTATATTGGCCAAATAAATGGACCGATTGCAATTATATTTTCTTTGTGTGATACTGTCCATAGAGTCTCTGTCATAGGCTGCATGAAAACATAATTAGACAAAGGGGCGTGGCACCGCCCACACAAACGGAAATTTCAATCGGTCATATCTCAAGAGACATTAGAGCTATGAAGATGAGATTTGCTTCATATGTTACTGATACAAAGAGGATCACGTCTTGCTGGAAAATGGGCGGTACCACGCGCATTTTAAAAAAATCGTTATTAGGGCGGAATAAATGGACCGATTGCAATGAAATTTCCACTGTGTAACACTATCCATATGGTCTCTATAATAGCCTACAGCAAAACATAATTAGATAATGGGGCGTGGCACCGCCCACAAATCGGTTATATCTCAAGAGACATTAAAGGTATGAAGATGAGATTTGCTACATATGTAAATGGTACATGGGGGATTACGTCTTGCTGGGAAATGGACGGTGCCACGCCCCTTTTGAAAAATTGTTATGTCAGTCATATTAATAGAACGATTGTAATAACATGTCCATAATCTATATACAAAAGTCTCGGTAAACAAATCGAAAAAGAGGTAAAAGTTTTACTATCGCCCGGACCAAACGGCTAATGATATAATCATGATAATTAATATGGGATTAGAATTATAACGAAGCAAAAAATGTCCGAAAAGGGTTAAAATGATACTAAACGACTAAAGGTATAGTCGCAATAATTGAAGTGAATATTTAAGTTGTGCGATGTGAAGTAATTTTTCGAAATTCGTACTTTAGTTGTTCAAATACCGAAAAAGGGATAAAACTGGTACTATCGCGCAGACCAAATGTCTAAAGGTTGGGTTTCGAAAATGTATTTAGAATTGCTGCCTATAGAATTAGAGAGCCGCCAAATGGGGTTTTTAGAAATTCGATTATTTAGGGGTAAAAATGCCGAAAAGACATAAAACTGATACCATCACCCAGACCAAACGTCTAAAATTGTAGTCGTACATGGGCGTGCTTCCTTTGGAATTAGAGTGAGTACCAGTCCATTTTAGTTTTGCGATACGACTGTATCTTTTGAAATTCGTACTTTTAGGGATAATAAGGGACTAAAGTAGCACAATCACTCAGACCAATGGAATAAAGCTACAATCACATAAATGGGATGTTCGTTCGACTTACGAAGCGTTTGCATTTTACCTGTATTGCTTAAATTCAAAAGAAGATTCACTGCAAGTATGGGTGAAGCAAAGCGAGCCGGGAAAGCTAGTATCTTATAAATAGGCATGTTCATTTATGTCCATAAACACTATCACGCAATGCAATGGACTATTATAAGGGTATTGGGATTAGTGGTTGAAATTTTATTTTAAAAAATTCTGAATGGACTAGCGGAAAGTAGTGCTACGTGTTATTGTGTTATTTCAAATATTGAAGTATAACTATGTGAAAGTCATTTGGATCTTGGGAAGTGACCTGGTGAATGGTATAGGTCCGGTAGAGTGTGACAATAATTTGTGACCAAAATCTTGAATTACGGTTCAAAAACTGGTTTTCGGGTCTTTCATCTCTTATGAGCCAATAACTCAGTTAGTTCTGAACCAATTTTGAATTTATTAACGGTCTTGGAAAGAATCTTAGACCTTTCTAGATATAGCATTTTTGATTTTTTTTTTAAGTTTGATAAAGTTTGTATCCACTATTTTAATACAGTATCCTAATGTTTTTTATATTATTCAGGAAGAGTACTTTGTCAAGAGTATAACGCATATTCATTTGTAAAAATTGTTGAACAAATGATTAAGTTACTCATTTTTTCAGAGAAACGTAATTTTGTACCTACCTACGACAGCATATTACACTAGTTTAGAGCCATTTTTGTCATGGGATACCAACATTTTTTTATGGTAGATGACGGGTTTCTGAATAAGAAAAAAAATAAAAAAAAAATTGTATGGAACGGATTTTTTTTAAAACATTTTTTTTTTGCCGAATGTACCTTTGGATTTTGATCTATATTTCAAGTTATAGAAAGGCAATCAGGCCAGATGGGGTACCAAATTAATTGGAATCAAATGGCCAACAAGAATTATGTCACTTAAACTAACTTTTAAGTTTTTTTTTTCATGGAACACCTCAAAGGAGCGAAGTATTGCAGAAGGGAATATATGGACTGGTTAAAAAGTAATGGCTTCTGAAAGTTGGCATACATAAATTAAGTTTTTATAAATACTTAATATTTTGTCATTGGTGGAAGTGCAGCATATGGGCCGGGACCCCAAACAAAAACAAAAAAATACCATTTACTTCGTCTTGCTCTCTTAACATCGAAATGGTAAATCAAAATTGGAGCCGGGCTCCCTAGAAAAACTAGTATTATTCCGAACCCTAAGAATGAAACAAAAAAAAACACCACAACAAGGAATTAGCAAACTTCGTTTTGGTTTCAGGGAAGAAACCACATCAAATCTGAAGAAAAAGCATAAATCGGTTCCTGTGATAACGTCATTATGAATGAGAGTTTAGACTGTATTGATCTACATTAATATACGTAGATATTATAACAACAGTGTTTAATGCAAATAAATTTCGATAATGTTCAATGAAATATCTCATTAAAGAGTACCTTCTAATCTTTGTAAAGTTTTAGACAAGTAACTCAATTTTGAGGGTCTTCAACAACAGCGTCACCCTTTAGAAGTAACTAAATTTAATATAAATTTCTAAGCCACTGAGAATAAGTGAAACTCTAAGGCAAAAATCTTAAGTAGATACTACACTAGTTATAGTCATGCAAATAACACTATGGCACAATTTGAGGGTCATTGTCTCGGGGGTGAACAAAACCAATTTCAAACGATAGCATTTGACCTCAGTAACAAAACCCTAAACTCAATTTTGCTTCACTACGTCACAATATTTTTATACAGTGGTTTGAAGTTTGAATTTTTTTGTCAAAAGTCGATTCAAAGAATATGAAAAATCATCTATAAAAGTACATTTGGGGTATTTCATGTCTTTGGAGACCTATACTAGCTCTAGCTCCCACCCGTATGGGACATCTTAGGATGAATTTTAAAAAACAGCTTAAAAGTCAAATTTCTTAAAATGTTAAGCATGGGTGGCTGATAGTGGGTTAAAATGTTCGGAGAAAATATTCCCCGGAAAATATTAATTTAGGTCTCTGAAGACATGAACTAGATACATTTTTTAAGGTTCCATTAATATTCATTTGATTTTATTTTGGAACCTTTGACTTAGTGAAATTTTCCGGAGAATATTTCTATCGAAGATTCGTAGCCTTGACCTCCGTTCAAATTTGACTTTTAAACAGTTTTTCAAAGTTGGGCCAAAAATGTCGCATACGGGTGTGAGCTAGGGGGTTAAAATGTTCCGAGAAAATATTCCACTGATTGTTTTAATATAGGTCTTTGAAGACAAAAAATACCCTAAAAGTTTTTTGATAGATGCTTTTTCATATTCTTTGAATCGACTTTTGACCAAAAAATCAAACTTCAAACCGTTGTAAAAAAATTTGTGACGTAGTGGAGCAAAATAGAGTTGAAGGTGTTGTTACTGAGGTCAAATGCTATCGTTTGATATTGGTTTGGTTCACCCCCGAAAATGTGTGTTGCACTGTGTAATTTACTATTATTTCATACAATCTTTCAAATATTGTTTAAAACAAACAAAACAAAAACCACTTTCTTTTACAAAGAGAACTATGTGGTTCGAAGGACTTATTTTCCGATAAAACAATAGAAAAACACAAAATTTACCAAGAGCATTGGTATTCTTCTTGTGCACAAAGATTATCTATTTGCAAAGTTTTGTTCACAAAACTATACCAAATAATCTTTGAACACAAAAATGAAAACAATACCACAAACGAAATAGCAAATAATATTACGATTAGTAAAAGTACTCCAAGAACAACATTGCTTATAAAAATATTTCAACTCGTTGAATACGAAATTTTAATTTAAATCAAAACTTTCATTGTTTGAGCAACTTTTGTATGCATTGACAGCTAAGAAGAACTTTCTGCTGCTGGCCATATCGAAGTTTAACACATGTTTGTTCAAAAGCTTTTGTTTTATTTTGCGCACGCTAGGATTTTGCTAAAATTAAAATAAATAGCTATTAATACCTAAAATAAATCTTCGAGTATCTGTTGTTCTACGGCATATGTATTTTTTTCACAAAGGTAACGCAATACAAAAAATATATAAACAAACATACACACATAAGGTTGTTAAACCACTAACGGCAATAACACGAATAACAAATGGCTGTCATAACAATAAACACTTCGAAGGTTGGTCGTATATGCCTGACGGCGAAGCGGAAGGATACACTGTGCCATAAAGATGTTATATATTATATCGTAGCTCACGTATACAGAAGCAATGATATAGAGAGAGTATGAGGCAAAAACAAATGAGTCCGAAAATGAGCTGTGGTCGTGAACATTAAAATTATCCACACAGGTGCTTAGTTTGAAGGACTTACAATTTTGTACTTTCGATAAAATTGTATTATTCAGGTAAATGGGTATGGTTAGGTTAAACGATTCCTGGAACATAAGGCAGTTGTCTTATCAAAACAGTTTATACATTTCTGTAGAATATTTTTGAACTTATTACTACAAATCAAATAATTTGATGATAAATTTTCGATTTAATGAACTTAAAACGTTTGTCTTGAGTTTTCAAATGTATATTAGTTAATTTGACTACCTTAGTTAAATACAACATAAACATGTGCAGAAATTTCAGTCAGGAAAACTGACTGATAAATACTCTCACGCTATGAATGATATTATGATTTAATTATGATTTGATACAATTCGCCAACAATGTGAAAAGTTAAATTTAATATCTTCAATGCTTATAGATATTTTATATGTGTGTACCTAATACGTCTTTCTTTGCACCAAATTATTGGCAAAATATTAATTTTCGGAAATTAGGCGAATTTCTATAGGAGATATCAGCAGGTGCAGCACAAGGTGTCCCATTTTTATTTGTAAGCCAACGTTGAATTAACATTTACCTTGTGAGAAATGTGACTAAATTTAGTGTACTTACATGAACAACTATGGTGGCAATTTCCGTCATTTGTATGAAAGATACCAGAAGGGGTGTGTCTAATGCATACCAGAAGGGCTCTGCTGTCTTTAATCCATTTCTATACCTGAGTCAAACCCTCACAAGCGTACAACTTTCCCAAAATATGGCTGAATACAGGGTACTCACGATAAAGATATGTATGTTAAACTATGAGGATGATTTCTGTCATTTGTATGTGATGTACCAGAAGTGGCGTGTCAAGGGTCTAGGTTTTTTGAGGATTCGTAACTTACCAATTAAAATATCCTTCAGTTCTCTTTGGCGATTTTTTATAGGAAATATCAGCAGGGGCAACACAACATGTCCAATTTTATTTTGTAAGCCAACGTTAAATAGACATTTACCTTGTGAACAAAGTGATTAAATTCAAAGTTGCAGTAAAAAAAAATTTCATTCTGCATTATAAATTATAGAAAATAGCCGACATGTTAATGGTGAGTCTCTACCACCCTTTGTCTTGCTACTAATGACCATTTGATAGATTTCATATAACTTTGAGAATATTGTATCTATATATATAAAATGGAATGTGTGTTTGTACCTTATAGGAGACCAAACCTCTGGACCGATCTTCCTGAAATTTTCACAGCATTTCACTGGGACTCTGACATGACTTATAGGGTACTTTTTTTTCGACCACGCCCACTTTTACGCCCATTTTTTTAATCAATATATAAAAAAGGTTTGGGTGACTGACTGATCACTCCCAAGCCCAAACGGCTAAAGCTAGAACCGTGAAATTTAGAATGTAGGTTCCAGTTACAAAGGGGTAACATGGGCGTGGCACCGCTCCATACAACTCGAATTTTTAAATGAATGTATCTTTAAAGCCATAATAGGTTCGAATTCGAGATTTGGTACGTATATTGGACGTATAAGTAAAAATATTTTGTTTAAAGAAAGTGGGTGGTGCCACGCCCCTTTTAAAAATAAATAGTTGTATTGGCCAAATAAATGGTCCGATTGTAATTATATTTTCTTTGTGTGATATTGTCCATAGGACCTTCATCATAGGCTACATGGAAACATATTTAGACAAAGGGGCGTAGCACCGCCCACTCAAGCCTCAATTTCAATCGGTCATATCTCAAGAGCCATTAGAGGTATGTAGATGAGATTTGCTACATATGTTACTGGTACGAAGATTAACCCGTCTCGCTGAAAATTGGGCGGTGCCACGCCCCATGTCAAAAAATCGTTATCTGGGCGAAATAAATGGACCGATTGCAATGAAATTTGGACTGTGTAGTACTATCCGTAGGGTCTCTATCATAGGCTACATGAAAACACACCTAGACAAAGGGGCGTGGCACCGCTCACACAAACCAAAATTTAAATCGGTCATATTTCGCGAGCCATTAAAGGTATGAAGATGAGATTTGATACATATGTAAATGGTACATGGGGGATTACGTCCCGCTGAGAAATGGACAGTGCCACGCCCCTTTTGAAACATTTGATATGTCGGTCATATAAATAGAACGATTGTAATTACAATTTCGTATATTTGCAATTAGTTAACTAACTGATTGGGTGAAATGGCTGTAGATAGGATGATGAAATTTGGGGTAGTTGTTCTCCTTTTCAAGTAAACGTCAGCTAAGAATGGATTTTGGAAAATGCGTACTTTAGGGTGTAAACATTACCAATAAGGGATAAACTCTGACGAATCGGTTAAAGCTTTAATCGCGAAAATTGATATGGACATGCTCACTATCAAATTGGATTGAAGGTTTTTTCGAAATCCGATATTGCTGGGTAAAAAATATCGAAAAGGGATGTAATTATGATAATTGTATGGCTTGTGTCCTGTGGAATTAGAATGAAGCAAGGAGAGTTTTAGAAATTCTTACCTTTTAGGGATAAAAAAGGCCGAAAATGAATAAAACTGGTACTAAACGGCTAAAGGATTAGTCTTAAAAATTGAAGTGAATGTTTTAGTTGTACGGTGTTAAGTAATTTTTCGAAATTCGTTCTTTAGTTGTAAAAATACTGAAAAGCAATAAAACTGGTACAATCGCCCAGACCAAATAACTAAAAGTAGAGCTACAAAAATGTATTTAGCATTGCTCCCTATAGAATTAGATACCCGCCAGATGGTGTATTAAAAATTTGAACATTGGGGGTGAAAAAGACCGAAAGGGGATATAACTGGTACCATCGCCCAGACCAAACGGCTAAAGCTATTATCGTATATGTGCATAGAATTAAAGGGGGACCACTCAATTATAGTTTTAGGGATAAAAGGGATTAAAGCGGTACAATCATTCAGACAAATGGGATAAAGCTACAATCACATAAATTTGTGTCCGTTCGTCTTATGAAACGTTTGCATTTTATTTGTATTGATTACATTCTTAAGAATTTTCATTGTAGGTACGGGTGAAGCAAAGCGAGCCGGGAAAGCTAGTTAAGTATATAATTGAATATCTAGATTAGTACAGGGACTGACCGTGGATGGTTCAAACACTAATTGTATCATGCAAAAGTGTTCGATGACTGTCAAAGTCATCTATATTAGTTGGATTGACGGTCCCTTTCAAACTCGTTGTTTTAGAAGAAATAAGTCGTTATGTTTTTCATTTACCTCTTTCATCAGTAGTGTCTAATAGATAGGGTCGCTCTATATGGAGAAAAAATTTTAATGTTTTTTTCCCCCAGTTTTGTACTTTGTCTGAAGACAATTTGAGGACATTGTAGCCCTTGATTAACCATGAACAACGATATTCACCTTGTTTCGAATCGGTACAGCATAATAAATACTATTGCGGGGGTCGCACAATCTACAAACTACAAAGCTGAGAGGTGAAAATCTAAACTTATTTTTTCGACCCTTTCTAGTGTATATCTTCAACTGTCCAGCATTCTCCATAACCATATTTTCAATAGCTAATTTGCTTTTGGCTTTGACAACGTCTTCTCCTATAATTTAAACAGTCGCATTTGGCTTTAGCCATGTCCTCATTCAAGTACTCAACTAGATTTTAATTTAATTATGAAAACTTTTATACATTATTTTCATTACAGTACCAGATGTAACGTAAACATTTGTTGCCTCTGGGACCTTATGTAGTCTTTCGACAATTTCATTAGTGTCGTTGGTTATAGTTTTTCAGCAATCCACTTGCATGGGGAAGGGGAAATTGGTTGTTTTAAAACTTCGTTACTTCCTAGATTCGGATTTAAAGAAATACTTCTACTTGCGGTTCTTTCTAATACCAGTGTCATATTTACAATTGGTTCCTCGCAGGCGATGCGCCTAAGCTAATGTCGGACATGCTCTGGCTGTCATTTCAATAATCCGTTTGCTCAGATTTTCCCACCCTTTATTTAAAAATAAAACTTTATTTATGCAAAACCACAAACTGTACTTTACCCAAAAAATCTGTGACATTTTGGTAAACACAAAGGAAAATTAGGCTTTCTTCTATTTAAAAGCGTTTCCGTCACCTTCAGTGAGTTATGGTACTAAATTAATCTTGTAGACTTCACCTATTTATTTAAAAGTGTCAAACTAACCAGCGTGCCAAATGTCAATATTTGACAAAGTTCTCCTAAGTAATTTGCCAAACTTTGTGTACAATGCTGCCGGTCACAACTGGCACAATTTCATTTAACTATTGGCCAGACTTTGGATGTCTCGACTGTTTTGTGTATCTCGGTATACATTGATGCTGTTAGGATTTGCGAATTGTATGCTTCAATTCACAAAAGTTTGCTTAATCGCACTGCAGGTAAAGTGGGCACAGTTGGAGCTTAAATAACATTAAAAGTTCTTTAAGCAAGTGAAAATAACAAGTTAATGTCCTAGAGTAAGCAGTGGTAATTAGGGTAGTAAAGAGAAATTTAAAAGTAAGTTGAAAAACTTTTTAAAATTGTTACAAATAATACAAGACTGCAGCCAACATATCAATTAATAATACTAAATAACATAAATAAATGTATTTTCTTTTTTTTGCTTATTCATCATTGATGATTTTCTGCTATGTATTCTTTGCTAAAAAAAAATTTAATTTTAGTCCAATTAGTAACAATTAATTATTTTTAATTAACCTTTAAGAACCTTTTGTCGTAAAACAAAAAACTCTAACTTTTTTGATGGCATTTAATGTAATTATATTTTCTCACATATCTGTTACCTAGAGTTCTATATAAATGTCAACAATATAATTCTTCGTCAAATGATACATCAAAATTAATTTTCTTCAGAATGTCAATTAAAATGTATGTAGAAATTTCGTTTAAATACTCAAGCATTTTAAATTTCGTCTCATATATAAAATTAATTAGCCCTATGTCAATTACTGCAACATTTCGATGTTTGTATTAAATCAACTACATACTTAGTGAAGAAAAGCAATGATCGACCTGTCAATGGTTTAATTAAAACGGACACAATACACAGACATTTCATTCGAAGAATTTTGTTGTTATTTATATAATATGGGAAATGTTACATACAATAAGTTGACTAATTGTAATTGATAGATTTTAAGAAGTGTGAAGGAATGTGTAGCAGATTAGGACCATATGACTTGAAATACTGTTCCTCGACGCGATTCAAACTACTTAGTCTTAAAGAAATAGATGAAATAATTTTAATTACATCGCAGGCAATATTTTGGGGATAATTGCAGTTTTTACTTCTGATCGCACAGACCTTGAATGATGTCAATTACTGTCATTTTCTAAAAACTGCATACTATTACAACATCTAAAAACTTAAATTTGTCTTAAAGTTAAAAGCTGTATGCGTAATTTGTTAAAAACGTAGCTCTGACATATAGCCAGAATCTCAACAGCCTTTTCATAACTGAATTGTAGTGCATTCTCTTGACTTGAATGCATAGTTTTTTGTGATATTTGCTTTCCTATTAAATTACCTTATATCATGTAAACCTCAACTCAATTTCATAACCAAAAACTAACGAAAGAAAAAATACACACAGATAAAGTTTCTTCTATCTTCATTATGTATCAAATGAAAACTAATCAAGCAAATCGATTGACAACGAAAATGGAATGCAAACGTATAGAATGGAGAACGCACAAACATACTCTCTTATTCATATTAATCCTCCTAAATGATATAAGTGTATTTTGTTAGTTTTTATTGCCACAAACACAACCATTGGCCGATACAAAATCTTTCAAATCTATGGACGTTGAAAATATCTGACTTTGACTTCGCAGGGTAGAGGTAAGGTTGTCAATTGTTGGTACCACAACACTTTTAGACATGCTAAACCTCAGAGTTTTTATTTCATAGTTCAAAATGATAACAAAATTACTTAATATTTCTGTGCATCCCATGAATAAGGCATGGAAGAGATCCTCGAGTTTGAAGATAGTATCCTCCAAGCACGAAACAAGTCAACATAATACACTCACACAAGCTCTTGTTTATGCATATGTCCGAAGGGACACCGGCGGGCAGAGTTTCTCAATTACAATTAGTAACTTTCTTCCCTTAAGCTTTGTGGTGATAGAGGAAAAGTTACCTATCCTGCGCCGCCAATCCAGTCTACTACCAAAGACCTTTGAAGCTAAAACATTTCCATTTCATATAACATGTATTAGCCAATGCATTCGCTCTATTTGAACTCGCTTAACTATGTTGATATTGGTATACAGCTTAAACAGCTTGTGATTCATATGACCACGGTACTGTTCCTTAACAATGATGGATCCAAATATTTTGAGCAGTATTTTTCCATCGAACACTCCTAGAACAGATTTATCCACATTACTCAGGATTTTAGAGCAAGACAGGTTGGACCAGTGAAAGGTGCAGTTGGATTTTTGTTCGTTGAGAGAGGATATTGCAATTTAAATACTTAATTCGAATATATTAGCAGCAGTTTGCAAGCTTAACTCTTCTCTTGAGTTCCGTGATGAAAATGCTATTTTTGTTAAGGGTAGAGCCAAGGCAATTAATTCTTTTTTAACACTTATGTGAGTGACAAAAAAACACCTTCTCCAGAGTGACTGGGGTACCCGGGTACACACATACAAATTGTACGAAATTTAGATATTTTTCTCATCGAACTCTACGTAAAATCCATATAAAACGATGCTTTCATGTTTTGTGGCTTTTTTATATCGATTTTACGTACATTACGATGAGAAAAATATCCAAATTTCATACAATTTGTATCTGGGTACCCGGGTACCCCCGTCACTCTGGAGAAGGTGTTTATTCTTTGTCACTCACATAAGGGTGAATTATCAGCGCTCAAATTTATTTTTTCGCAGAATTAAGCTTCAAAAAATGTTATTCCTTAAAAAAAAATATTTCTTTCATGTAGTTTCTTTGATTTTACTTTGGGGTACCCAGGGGTACCCCTGCCACTCTCTTAACCTTTAACTAACAAGGTGGTGGTAAATTTTACCCTACCTTTACATTTTTTTTAAATTCTCTCTTCCATTGCGCTCAATCAATTTAATTCTCTTGGTATCTTCATATATTGTGATCGTTGTTATTCAGTTGTGTTTTGGCTAAGCTAGACATAGCACGAGCGGAGTTACGCACATGCTGGTGTAAAAATTACCACTCCTCGTCATTTACGTAAGTTTTTCTTTGAAAATATTTTACCACCACGTCAGCGTTAGCGTAAGTATTTAGTAGAATCAAATTTACCCCACATCGAAATTAACGTAATATTTTCGTGGAATTTTTTTTACCACTCGTCTGTTTTCTTGTTGGTAAAAAATTATTTATTTCAAAAACGTTATATTACACATTTTTAAAATGTGAATTTTTGAATTTTTGCCCAAAAAAAATAGACCCTTGGGATCCTGCATATATGGTTTTACCAAAGATGTCACTATTTTATCCTACGGGCCTCGTAAAAATCGTGCTGTTGTATTATTGTCCTCCATGCGTCACAAAAAAGAAGATGACCCACTCACTTTAAAACCTGCAATGATAGCTGATTATAACAATACAAAAGGCGGAGTGGATGAGCTCAATAAGATATGTTCGATTTATTCATCCGGTCGACGTACACGCCGCTGGCCATTAGCCATATTTTTTAGAATTGTGGATATTTGTGGTGTCAACTCTTTCATTATTTTTCAATCTTCAAAGGATTATGATAACAGCTCCAGAGGAGACTTTTTGAAAAAGCTTGCAAGACAAATGATTTTACCACATCTGCAAAAACGTCAACACAACCAAAGGCTCCCTCGGGTATTACGAGACACAATTAGTAATATTTTGGGTCCAGACTCGGTAGCTCCGCCTCCAGTAGAACCGCTCCACGTTGCTCGTAAGTTATGCCACATATGCATAACTAGGCTAAAGCGAAAAAATACACACTTTTGTCTGCAATGTAGTAAGCCAATGTGTATGGGATGAAGCAAACGTATATGCTTACACTGTGCGAACACAGATTTTGATGAGTAAAAAACCACCTAAAAGGTGGACCTGCAGTTTTTACACCTGACTATTTTTTTCATGATCTCTTTTATATCTTTAAATCTATACATTTGGCTGTGAAAAAATGCCCTTTAAGTTTTTGTTTTTTTTTTAATTCATATTTTTTTTATAAATTATTTATATGTCGTTTTTTTTATATTAAAAAAAAGGTTTGTGAAATAAAGTACCTGATTTGTTCTAACGAATAAAAAAAATTTTTGTTTTATTTATTTTTTGTAATTAAAAATATAGTAGCTTATATTTAAAATACAAACAATTATCAAAAAATATTTTTTACTAAATTTTTTTTAGTAAAATTAAGAGGGGTAAAATTTACCACCACGTCATAAACTATGTCCCAAAATTTCACCTCGTCAGTTAAAGGTTAAAGGTGTAAAAAGAATATCGATATGCCACGCTTTTCTAAAGAAATAAAATAAACCTACTCCAATGAAAATATAGAAACAATTAAAAGTTAAGAGTTGTCAAAATGGTTG
The DNA here is from genome assembly GCA_964034835.1 of Muscina levida. Classification (NCBI taxonomy): domain Eukaryota; kingdom Metazoa; phylum Arthropoda; class Insecta; order Diptera; family Muscidae; genus Muscina; species Muscina levida. The sequence continues at coordinate 104,098,840 of OZ035881.1, forward strand.
AGCTTTGTAAACCATCCGCATCCATTTAATATAATTATTTGAAAATGAAAAGGGTACCCGGTACCCTGTCACCCACATAAGGGTTAAATAAAAAATTTTTAGTGGCCCACCCTATACAATGCAACAATTTGGTAGAATAGAAAAAAGAGCAAGTCAACCTTCATCTATCATTCCATTATTGGCAATTTCTCTGAATGGTGAAATTTATACTGACCATGTAATTTACTAAGAAATGCGTTGAATGTACAGTGCAATGCATAGGAACGATCAATGCAATTTATACAATTTTCCGCTCTTTCCCTGTATAGATATGAATTTCGATTGGAAATATGTTACATCCAATTCGATTTATAAACCACAACATATGAATATGACCAAACATTAAAAGCACATCTTCTTTGTATGTGTAAATCGCTAACAGGTGAATCAATAAACTGGTTTCTGTGAGAAACTGACAAAATGACGATTGCTGTGGCAACAACAACAAAAAATACTCTAATTCATCTGTTTGTGCTACAGTGAAAGTCCTAGGACCATGAGTATATATATATTATTTTTTTGAACACCCTCGTTAAAAAAATACAACGCCGAAGAAATACGATACGTCTGTCATATTTACACTTTTTTACCACTTAAGAGCCAGTTAAGGAACACGTCCCCTCTTCAATAATCTTTGAACAGATACTTTTGGACAATTGTCACCCACTTTCCCGTAGGAAAGTAAGAGTTAGTATGAAATCTATATTACGCATATTACTCATACGTTATATAATATTAATACGTATGATTAATACAAATTTATATCTTTTAGAGACTATATAATAACTAGCTGACCCGGCAAACGTTGTTCTGCCATACAACTTCGGAACCAGCAAACTTCGTCTCACTCCTAAGGTAACGCCTTCATATAAGCTCCAGGGTTAAAGTGAAACACAATGTGTTTAACGTGTTTGTTTTGAATATAATCGAAATCAATGAAGATTCATCTGATAAACAATGTTTTTCGATTTGTTTTTCAAAAAAAACCAATGAAGACGGTGTACCAACACGCGAACGGGCAACGTACAGCTGACCTTGTGAAATGCAGGATATTAGAGACTGATCTCGAAAACTTCCAAAGATTGGCCTTGCAACTTATTGATTGTCTTCGCAAAAGCTAATCAAATGGGGAGTTGGATTCGCTTGAATTTGGATGGGAAGATCGGTTAGAATAATAGGTATACGTGGGAAAGGACTTCCTCTCCTTTGAATTTGACCTTGATGGACGTCGCTTTAATCACATTGATCTTGACGGACAACCACGTACCGTTGCTCAATTTCGGATGATTCAGATTCCGAAAAATGCTTAGGATCGGTCCCACCTTCAGCTGTAAATTACGCCGCTGAATTCCTGGCACACCAGGGATTGAAAAAATTCTGTCGGATAGTTGGTCGCCTCATTCTCGTTGGTCACGCTAGCAACGGATTTTTAGTTCTCCATCGATTCTACTTTAAATTATAACATTAGAGCTATCGACGTCCTTATTCTTCGCTGGTAGTATGGCTCGCTCCCTAATACAATATAGATTTTTATAATTTTGTGCAATGCCGGGAAAACTTTAGTGAATTTTCCGGGAACGCCTTCAATCCAGTTGAAACATCAACAGGAATTTGCCCATTGCCTGTCCCACCGGGTGCATCGAGAAAGTAAATGGCTCCCATGCCATCGTCAACAACCGTCATCAGTGAGTCGATCACGTTCGTTTGCTCTGCATTCAATGGCGGCACATTTGTTCGGACTCTTTTAGTCCGAACATATCTATCAAAGTCTTGATCTCGTTGCAATTCGCGATTGAATGCATCGTGCATCCAACGATTTGGCGCTGGTATTCCCAATTTTGACAGTAGACTGCCGCACATGAGCACGCACATGTCTTCAATCTGAACTCAATTTCAAGATCGAAATTCGATGCTGTCGTGCGAACTCTGTACAATCGTCCTCGGCAGATGTTACGTGGCTATGATGATCGCAAACAATGTACGAATTTGATTCGCTACAGCAGAAACAGTTGCCTCCCAATGCGTATCGTTTTCGAGTGAATGCAAACGTTGGTGAGCTTCTCGAAATGTGGCGACTGATTGAAACGAATAAAATTTAAACAATCCGTTTCGACCTTGACGTACATGTCAACGGAGTACTATTGAAATAACCGGCGATTTCTTAACAGATGTTACATAATTTAGCGTTTAATCATTTAACATAATAAATTTCACAATAATCCGAAATTTTCCAAACATCATAATGAATTTTCCACGTTTACGTCGACTGAAATCATCAAATCAAGCAATACAATGCACAATTTCGTCGCAAAATCCAACTTTTTACAGTTTTACCGGAATTCGTACCAAAAATGCCAAATTTCGCCGAAACAAATTTTCACATTTTTTGAATTTTTCCGGAATTTTCCGAATTTTTTAACAAAATTTTTCTCTTATTCTATTCAAAAAGCTATTCTGTAACAATTGCATACAAAATTCTATACAAAAAGGCAATTTCGATTTTTCCAATTTTCCGACTTTTCCGGAAGATTTTCCCAAAATTTTCTTTCACATAAACCTTCTCCTGGCAATAACGAACAATTAAAAAAAACTTTGAGCAAAATCGGCCCAGCCGTTCTTAATTGATGAATTACTATACATTTTTGCCACCATTTTTATATATATAGATTCAAGATTTACTATTTCCACAAATGCTCCATATTGTCTCCTTCCGCTACTTTGAAACTGTTAAAGTATTTAATATGTTAAATGTTTTAACAACATTTCATAAGAAACACAAAATAAATATTGGTTATAACTATGCCCCACATGTGCGCACTGCAATCGCCAATTAACAGTATTTCTCCTAAAGTTTAACTTAATTCTGTCATGTTCTTCGTAACTATTTAGGGTTCGCAAAGTTTTGTTTTAAATTACCAGCTTACATTGGCACTTATCTCAATACTCTGTATGTGAACTTTGGTAATACTCTCACATAACAAATATTAGTATTCAAACATTCACATATTTTCGATTTTTTTTGGTTTAAAAATCAAGAAACCACTTGAAACAAAGGTTCAGTGTTTCTTTCATCGGACATGTACACTTATCAGCGTAATGTCTTTAATATTCCCTTCTATACCTTCGTTTACAACTACGGCCAATCTATAATATTTCTTTATAACTGTATACGGATATATCCACATGTACGCACATTGTTTCCCTCAACTAAAGGAGTAATACATGATACGAGAAAACATTCTAAAATAAATATTGGAAAATGTAAAACAAAGAAGCAAATAAACGATGCATGCACGGCACATCGAATTACTCATAAATGTAACGATAACGGTTTTGAAAACATATCTTACTTTCTTTTTGGTGTTTAGTTTAACGTCCTACAATGGAGATTTGTAAAGCTTTCGAATATTTTATTGAGATTTTTTCGCCCTACAAACACATACCATCTTAATTGATTTATAACATTAAAATTAATACCACGAATTCTACTGAAAATCAAAGTTTTTTGGGCCAGGCAAACCTGTAGTAGTTACTGCAAAGAGTTGTTACCTGAAGATAATGAAATTTGGTCAGTAACTGTATCTTGTAATAGGAGGAATGACCCCAGAAATTTTAACTTTTTGACACATTCCTTCCAGTACCTCCCATACAAATTACCGAATTGATCCTCATAGTTTTACATACATCTCTTTTTTGTAAGTATAGTCAATTCAGTAAAATTTAACGTAAGATGTATACTTATATAAATTTGGCTGAGTAATAAATATAGACTATAACGGTTGACTCCTTCTGGTATCTCCCATACAAAATTACCTATTTTTAGAAAATTATTCTTTCTCCTATAACTTCCAAACGGGCACCTGTGGGATAATGAAATTTGGTCAGTTAATTTATCTTATCATAGGAGGCAAGACCTCAGAAATTTTAACTTGTTAACACACCAAAAACTGACCAAAAATTCTATATACAACCGTTTACGCTCCAGAAGCAGGCATATAATAATACATAAGGGATTTTAATTAAAAATCGGTTAATTTCAATAACTCAATACTTCAACAATATATTTTATTCATTCAATACTAATTTATATTTTCCATTTATCTGCTCTTGGAGATCTGACATATTATTAGCCAAAATGGTCGATTCCTGGAATATTATTTCGGAGTAGACGTTAAACAGTAAAGGGGACAATATATACCCTTGCCTAACGCCTCTTGATAGTACAATATCTTCCGTTAGTTTACCGTTGACATCAACCTGTGTTGTTAAATGCCAATACAAGATTCCGATGCAGAGAATTTCGTTCTCTTCAATGCCGATACAAGTAAGAATTTCTATTAATTTATCAAATTTTTGCATTTTTGTATTAAGAATTGTAATGAAAAAAGAACTTTACGTGTATCCATGCCTTCCTTAAAACCAAATTGGGATGTATTTCCTTTTCGCATTTTATAAACATTTGATGAAATATTAACAACAACAAAAACGAACAAGTCGCATATCAAATTAGTTTCCAGACAAAAAACATCTGGGCAAATACTCAAGTTAATTTTTTCTCTCCTATTTTCTGTTCTATTTTTATTTTACCGTCTAGAAAATTAAGCATAAAAAGTAAAAATAACTCTTGAAATGAACTCAAAGAGTGTATAGTCATGCTAAAAAAAGTTTTTGTAGTTAAGTTAATTGTGTCTGCAGCTACTAGCTGCCAAAATGTAAAAGATCTAAAAAACGTACAATATTCACTATTACAAAGAACAAAATCACCAAAACCAGAGCGTCAAAATCACAAACACATACACGATTCAATTTCAGCCAAACAATATCGGCCCTGATACAATATCGTAGCTTGGTGTGTAACAATTACATACAACAATAGGGAAAGGAAAATTGATTTCCACAAACGGCACCCTCACTGATAAACCTATTTGGGTATATGTTTAGTGTTCTTTGCTTCCTTCTTTAGCCCGTACTTACAAACATACATATAATTTTTGTTTTCATTTCCATTTTCTTCCAAATTTTTTGGGCATCTTTGGAATCTATTCTCGATGCCATTGCCACAATACGCATGGGTGCCTTGAATGGTTGCTCACCACATAAACTGCCATCTTTGTGTATCTTCTTTTGTGGCGTTTCCTTTGAAGAAATCTATGGCAATAAATTTCCTATTTACGTCGTCTTCACGGTTTTCCTTTTCCATTCACTAGAAAAAAATGCAGCAAACTACTGATATTAGACGACAATGAAGTTGGTGCTTTCTTTTTGTTGTACCCTATTCTGTCGTTGCTATTTCTTTGTTTTCTTTTGTTGGTTTTAAAATTAAAATGTTTTTATTTGGTCTGTTGTTTTTTGTTGTTGTTAAACGATCCTGACATATTCGTAAACGACCTTGAAAATTGGTTTCCTATATATTAAGTCACGCATGACTGAAGGGGAAAACAATCGAGGGGATACCCCCTTAATATTGTATTTCTTTACATGTGTGTATATGCGCTGTATTAAAACTGTTTGTCGTCTTGCAGCGTGTAACTTATTATAAAGTTAGATAATTTTTAATAGCAACAAGAATTCGTTGGTGGGAGTGCTAATGCTTCTGCGTATGTCGGGTCATAAAGTTGCAAACTGTTTTCTAATACGGTTTGAAAATTTTCATAGTTTCTCAAAAACTTTTCAACTATTGAAGCCAAGCGATGACACTAAAGTGTCCCTTAATACGTGTTTAGATAATTTTCTACGTTGAGGGTAACGTAAAAGTCATAAATGTCACACGTTGCATGAAGTTGATGATATGACACGACGAGACACAGTTTGTGTACAGTGACAATCATGCTAATACTGCACTATTGTGTTAGAGTGCAAATTATGATAATCACAATATAGTGGTAGAGTGAATGTTACAATAATCTATTAAATGGTGCGACAAATAAGGGGAGCAAATTTAATTTATATCATACGTAGGAATAAAAATATGTACCTGCCTTTTTAATGCAATACTGCTCATTCTATATGGTGTAGTACGTGAACTCTGGATTCGATTAAATTAAAATATGGGTAGATATGGTAGAACACAGCACACCAGCCATAAGTTGTTGAGTGAAATCTCCCTTGCTTGTCGACACCAGCTAAAACAACAACACACGTAATTATGTGTTTTGATTGTTCTTTAGATTCTTAATTGTTTGTGTTTCTAAATTTGAAACTCAATTGACTGGCAGACCATGAAGACGATGACAGGATGGAAAGCGAGAGAGAGACAGAGATAGAGCTAGAGCTAGATGTGGTGAACTAAAATTTGATGTTGGGCCAATTTAAAGTCAAACACAAACTACTTAAACTTGCCTAACATGACTATGGAGTCAAGCCTTAATGAATTTGGTTTCAAAACAAATACCAGTCTATTAAAGCTGTGAGTACATACATTGCGAACAGGATGATGGAATGCATTTATATATTAAAATGAAACGGTCCACGTATGTAAACCCATCACTTGAGAACGGCTGGAGCGATTTAGCTGATTTTTTTTTATTCGATTCAAAATTTTCAGGAGATGGTTTGTAAAGAAAAAAATTAGCTCCAGGTGTCGCTTAGATGGATTTTCAACGAAAATTTGTTTGACCATGAGAAAAAATTGTATGTACAAATGGACCCGGTAGGTGGTGCTGTGGTGGGTTTATAAGTGAAATTTGAACGAATGGTCCAATTTAACTAAAATTTAGAATGCATCATGAGAACAAATTGTGTGCACAAATAGACCCGGTACTTAGCGCTGGGGTGTATTTATAATTAAAAATTCTACGAATGGACAAAATGTTGTGAATTTATTGAATGTTTTCATTAAACTGCATCAAACATGTTTCGATTACAATATATTTTAAAAGTCAATTATGAATCGCCGAAAATTGTGTACGCGCACAACTTCGAGCGACTGCACCAAGTTCTCAAAAAAGATCGTATAAAGAATATTTTTTAAATGTCTTACTATGAAAAGTACTTATGAATAAGTGAGGCAAGGTTGCAGGGAGCGTCATTTGTATTTTTAAAGCGGATATAAAACGGATGCACAGAAAATATTTGGCACTGCAGATATGAATATACAGTCCAAAATATTATTTTTCAGTAGTAGACGGAATAAGATATATAACAGATACTACTTAGCACTACTTAATCAGAGAGCAAAGGGAAAATACTAAAAGTTTTTCTAATAAGCTTTATGCTCTGATTCATTGGGAAATCGAAAATTTCATCTTTAATACTTTGAACAATAGAACGAATAACCAGTACAGAAATTTCAGTCAGTTAAACTGACTGATAAATACCATCACCCAATATAAGATATTGTTTAAGTCTTTTGTTATTGAAATTAACCGATTTGTAATTAAAATCAGTTAGAAAGTTTCAGTCCGGCAGCCCGACTTACATTTACCCTTACCCTCAGTAAAATAAATAATTTTCTATTATATTGATATTATTACACGATTTCGAAAGTGGGCGGAGTGGTACATTTGTATGGGAGGTACGAGAAGGGGTGTGGTTAGGCTTCCAGATTTATTCTCCATAACTTTATCCTGTTATAGCTTTACTAATTACAGAATTTGAGCACGATTGCGTTGGCTGTACTGATATTATTAGTACATCCCTAAAGTGGGCGGAAAGGTACATTTGTATGGGAGGTACTATAAGGGGCGTCGCTAGACTTCCTATTTTTTCTCCAGAACTTTTTCCTGTTATAACATAACAAAATACAGAATTAGAGCACGATCGTGTCGAGTGTATTGATATTATTACCTTATTTCTAAAGTGGGCGCAGTGGAACATTTGTATGGGAGGTACCAGAAGGGGCGTGTCTAGACTTCTCCAAAACTTTATCCTGCTTAAACTTTACCAAGTACAGAATTTGGTCACGATAGCGTTAGGTCTTTTAATAATATTAATCGATTTCTAAAGTGGGCGGTACCAGATGTGTATGGGAGGTACCAGATGGGGCGTGGACAGACTTCCAATTTTTTTCTCCAAAACTTTATCCTGTTATAGCTTTACTAAAAAGAGAATTTGGTTCCGATCACGTTTAATTTATTGATATTTTTTCACCATCTCTATAGTGGGCGGAAAGGTAGATTTGTATGGGAGGTACCAGAATGGGCGTGGCTAGGCTTTCAAATTTTTTTTCAAAACTTTATCCTGTTATAGCTTTACTAAATACAGAATTTGGGGACGATCCCGTAGGGTGTATTGATATTATTACTCGATTTCTAAAGTGGGCGGAATGATGTATTTGTATGGGAGGTACCAGAAGGGGCGGGGCCATGTAGCCCATTTGCAATACCGTAAGTAGTTTTGAGAAAATAATAACTCGTGCAAAATTTCAAAACATTTGGTTGCGTCTTTCGAAAGTTATCGTGCGAACCAGCCGGACAGCCACCGGACAGACAGACAGACAGACGGACATGGCTCAAACGACTTAAAAAGTCATGAATCGAATTTGGTTCAAAGAAACCTATTGTCTAAAGTCACTCCTTCTATGTGTTACACTTTTGGCTCGTATCAAATGATATATACCTTCATCCCTAAGGGTGATGGTATAAAAAGCAAATGTGGTTTTGGGAAAACTCTATATCCCATATTATGTACTTGTTTGCTCACAAATACATATTTATTTTCTTTTCGATTTTTCGATTAGACTCACTTTTGAAAACCACTAACTACTAGCTGGTTGGTTGTACTGGTAAACTTTTAACAACGATCTGAATAAATGTATAAAGCCTTGCAGTAATTGCTCTTTTATACGCTAACCAAAGACAAACTTAAACCTGAAATGATTGCTTCTTTCAGCAATTGTAAACATATTTGGATACCTAAACTAAACACAAATTTAATAGTAAATCAATTCACATAAGATATACTTACATCTGTACCAGTTGTTGGGCGCCTGTTGAAGCATCGATCACATCGATGCAGATTTTCATGCTCCCACAGTGCTAAAACGATATTTGGAAAGCGACAACTGTTGATATAGCCATAATGGTTTTATTATAACTCCAATGTTTAATATAACTTTATCCTTTCAATGTTCACATTACTTTTCTTATGATAAATGATTTTGTTGTTGTTTTTTGTTTTTCTGTTCGCTCAAAGACAAACATGAAGAGAACTGCAGCACTTTGACTCTTTTGCCTATCCTTATATTATATTATTTTGTTCTTTTCTTTTCTTGAAACGTGGAAAGTTTAACTAAATAGAGGTAATGCTCTAAGAAGCCAGGCGAAATTATTTAAATCAGTTTACTGATTGAAATTACTTATTAAAGGAGTTTATGTCGCTTAGTGAATTAGGTTTTGGATTGGATGAACTTTTTCTATGCGACTTAATTGGCGTCGGCGTAATTGACCCTCTATTTTTTACGGTTTATGTCGCAGGCGTATAAGAGTTACAGTGGAAAAATTGAATGTTTAATTTGTATTAGAATGTTGAAATGCCAGGTGTTTGTTAGTGACGGTTAGGAATTCATGTTCTTATTTTAATAAACAACTGGAAGTGACGTTACTCATATACTGCACACATATCCAGGAGAATTGCATTATACACAAATTACGAACTGCTCCGAATTTCTACACCTCATCCAAATTTGACTAATTGTGAAGATTCTTAAACAAATATCCCAAACTGTAACAATAAAAGCATGAACCACATTAAAACCTTTAACACAATTTGAAAAGCACCAGTGGTTTTCTGAACCTACTCGTTATAGTTGAAATATTTGTATATATCATTTATAGATCAGACTTCGAGGCAAAAACGGTGGAATAACGAAAGTCAAGGAAAGTTATACCGATAAGGCTTATACTAATAGTTAAAATTTCAAATAGACCAACTACGTGGATACCTTATATTTTCAAGCCAACACCACCATGTTCACTAGGGTGGGTCGATAAAAAATGTTGTGCCGGTCACCCCCTAGAATGAAAGATAATTTAAAAACGATTTCAAAAGAAAATTTTATTTTTTTTGCCACGCCCCTTGACCCCGCTCATTGGGTTTTTTGTTTCCTGTGTCTCCATTTATAGTCCGATCGTAATGTGTGACATATCAATGTTCTTGGACTGAGAACAGCTACATTTTCTTCTCTGATCACTTTTGACTCCGACGTCAAATTCTAAAGGTTTCTACCGAAATCTCGGTTTTTACCCACCTAAGTCAAATTTTTTTCGTAACGATAAAAAAGTTTTTTAAATTCCATGATATTTTCTCTTTTACCGTATATATTTTTATTCATAAACAAAAAAGTAACAAAATTAAATCTCTCACTTTTTTTTAAAATAGGCCAAAACATTTTATTTCTTTTCGTTGCTTTTTCAAAAATTACGAAGGTATAATATTTTTTAAAATTAACTATTCTAGGAATATCTTTAGCAAAGTGTTAACTAAGCTAGCGTTTACTCAACGTTCGGATGTTTTCGAAAAAGTCTGATTTTGTGTATTTTAATTTGCTTGCAAATATTCAGATTGAAGGCAAATACACCATCAAGCGGGAGCTTTGTTACCACCACCAAACGAAAATCATAAGTTCCTTCAGATCTATTTCGTTGGTGATTTCGCAATTGAACTAGATCAAAGTTGTAAAATTTTTACTGCGATTAAACTCTAAATGATCGAGCAATTGCAAAAATCAATGCATTTTGACGACCACAAAACATTATCAGAGCAGACGAAAGAACCTCTGGAGGACATGCAAGACCATTTTAATGCTCCCACTATTAATGAAGTCGCAGAGGTAATTGTTGGGGAGTAATTGTTCTCAAGCTTCGGGATGGTGGACACTGCACTTCAATACCCGTTGATGTTCTGTCGTGAAGAGGATGGCTATCATCTCAGTTTAAAGATGGTAAATACAACGAAATTTTTGTTTACAAGTCATCACTTCTTTTTATTTTCCATTTAAGTTCTAATTCGTATTTCTGGAGAAGAAACGAACTAAAAGGATAGCTTAATGAATTAGTATGCCTATCGATTGATGATTCGGCAAGATGGTGACAATCGTCTGTAAAGATATCGCCGGTTATTTCAACAGTACTGTGTTGACATGTACGTCAAGGTCTCAATTTTATTCGTTTTAATCAGTCGCCACATTTCGAGAAGCTTGACAACGTTTGCATTTGCTCGAAAACGATACACATTGGGACTCAACGCTGCCGAGGAAACTTTTTCTGCTCCAGCGAATCAAATTTGTACATTGTTTGCGATCATCATAGTCACGTGTCAACCGTCGAAACCGAGAGCATTGTGGGACAAACACAAGGACCAGATAGCTAACGACAGTTTGCACGACAACATCGAATTTCGATTTTGAAATTAACGAAATTGGGAATACCAGCGTTAAATCGTTCGTGACCGACGAGAAAGAGGCGACCAACTATCTGACAGAATTTTTGAACTCCCTAGATGTGTCAGCTGAAGGTGGGATCATAATCATGTTGCGAAATCTGAAACATCCGAAATTGTTCAACGGTACTTGGTTGTCCGTCAAGAAACTGATAAACAATGTGATTAAAGCGACGATCATCAAGGGCAAATTTAAAGGAGAGAAAGTCCTTATTCCACGAATTCCTATTATTCCAACCGATCGTCCCTTCCAATTCTAGCGAATTTAATTCCCCATTCGATTGGCTTTTGTGATGACAATCAATAAGTCGCAAAGAGCATCGTTGGAAGTTTGTGAGATCAATCTCGAATTATCCTGATTTCGCACGGTCAGCTGTAAGATCGAGTGTCGGCAATCCGTCTTCATTGTTTGTTTTTGCGCCGGAAAACAAATTGAAAAACATTGTTTATCAGATCGCTCTTCACTGATTTAGATTAAATTCAAATAAATTAAATTAAAATTTGAACTGTCTGTGTTTTAATATTACCCTGAAGCTTATATGAAGGCGTTAACTTAGGAGCGGCACGAAGTTTGCCGGGTCCGAAGCTGTATGGCAGAACAACGTTTGCCGGGTCAGCTAGTATAAAACTGCCTCCAAATTTTTGTAAAATATGTTGAGTGTAGTTGAAATCTAATAACGATTGGTTTATTTCTTTGACCTCTAAAATATTTCAATTTAAAGGGCGAGGTTTCCCGGACAAATTCTGATCTTCATATATCTTAAAGATTATTATATATTATTATAAGAATTGCTAAAACGGATCAGCAGTGTCGTCCATGATGTGATGAAAACTAACTTATTGATAGGCATATATTCTAAAATCACATTTTTAAGCCGATTGACTGACATATAACTTTCTGCGTTGTTGTACTGACTGATTGTACCTTTTTATCCTAAGGAGTACGAATTTCCAAAAATGCCTTCATTAGGCTCAGCAACCCCATTAATCGTATGGTCTGGGTGATAACAACAGTTATTCTTATTTTCGTTATTGTCCCCTAAAATTTCGAAATGGGAAAAACCACTTTGTGAAGCTCTTTAATTCTGTAGGAAGTGCGCCATTATAAAAGTTAGTCATTCCTCTTTAAGCCTTTTTGTGGTCCGCATGACCATCTATAGCCAATCCTCAACTTTCACTTAAATTTTGGGACAAATGGGGTAAACCGTTTTCGCAATTAGTGGTGACATCAAAATGTACATCTTTTATATATATATAGACTTCTGAATAACTATGATGTTAAAAAAGTGACTAAATGACATTCCAAAAATTAAGTGTATCATAAGCTAAACACCGGCAACTGTTTCCAAACGTCCATTCAAAATTTTTTCATGCCAAAAAAATCATATATTTTAAGTTTAAGTAAAATCGGACAATCGATATTCAAAATCTTCTCATGCCAAAAAAATCATATATTTTAAGTGTAAGCAAAATCGGACAATTGATTTAAATTTTCGAAATAATTCAACCCCAGCCAAATTATAATTCCATCATAGCGACACCTACCGGGTCAATTTATACAAAAAAATTTTCTCAAGGTTTCACAAAAATAAATACAAAATTTCATTTAAATTGATACATGCATTCAGATTTTCAATATAAATCTACCCTAGCGCCATCTACCGGGTCCATTTGTACATACAATTTTTTCTGATGATCAAACAAACATAGATTCTGAATTTCAGTTAAATTGGCCCATTCGTTAAAATTTTGATTGTAAACCGACCCCAGCGCCATCTACCGGGTCCATTTGTACATAAAATGTTTTCTCATGATCAAATGAATATCCATTCTAAATTTCAGTTGAATTGGTACATGCATTCAAATTTTCGATATAAATCCACCCTAGCGCCACCTGGATTTAATTTTTTTCAACACAAACAATCTACGGAAAATTTCGAATCGAATAAAAAAAAAATCAGCCAAATCGCTCCAGCCGTTCTCAAGTGATGGTATGACATACGTGGACCATTTCATTTTTATATATATAGATAAAATTACTTATGTATAATTTTTCCCCTGCTTGTGGTGCAAAATCGTTCAAAACTTTACTTATTTGAGTAGGAGGTATAGGTGCCGGTTTGGAAATTATGTGAGAAATATTAATTTTTCAAAAAAATTTAATTTTGATAGGGGGTACCAAAAGGGGTGATCCGATACAGTCCTTATTCATTTCTGACTCAAATTTTCATACGTACAACTTACGAAAAATTTGACTGAATTCAGTGTACTTACAAAAAAAGATATGTATGGGGTCAGTTCGTTCCATTGTATGGGGTGGGGGAAGGGGTGTGTCAAATTGTTAGCTTTTCTGAGGTTTCGCCTTATGGGAGGTACCAGAAGGGGTGACCCGAAAAAGTTCATATTAACTCCTGATTCATATTTTCATAAGCGTACAAATTACGCATATTTTGACTGAATTCAGTGCACTTACAAAAAAGATCTGTTTGTAAGACTATGGGGGTGAGTTTGGTCATTTGTATGGGATGTACCAGAAGGAGTGTGTCAAAAAGTTAGGTTTTCTGGGGTTTTGCCTCCTATAAAAACAAAAATTAATCGACCAATTTTCATTACCCCCCAAAAGTCAGTTTAGAAGTTATAGGAGAAATATTAATTTACCAATATAGGTAATTTTGTATGGGAGGCACCAGAAGGCGTAAACCGATATAGTCCATATTCATAAGTATTGAAGGAGGCGAGTTAGACCCCAAGTATCTTAAGACCAAATTCGTTCCAGGAATTTTTAAGACGATTGAGCTACCGTCTGTCTGGCTGGTTGGCTGGATGGCTGGTCAGCAGGATAACTCGAATAAACCTTAACGGATCGATATGAAAATTTACCAGTATTGATATTTTTCAAAACGAACTTATTGGATTGTAAATGGGCAAAATAGCCCCTCCCCTTCTGGTACCTCCCATACAAATGACCTAATTGACCCTTATAGTTTTACATACATATCTTTTTTGTAAGTAAACTGAATTTACTTAAATTTTTAGTATGATGTTCGCTTATGAAAATGGGAGTCAGGAATGAATATCGGTTCACGCCTTCTGGTACCTCCCATACAAAAAAACCTATTTTTGGAAAATTAATATTTCTCTTATAACTTCCAAACTGACTCTTAGGGGTAATGAAAATTGGTCGATTAATTTGTGTTATTATAGGAGGCAAAACCCCAGAAAACCTAACTATTTGACACACCATTTCTGGTACCTCCCATACAAATGACCGAACTCACCCCCATAGTCTTACAAACATATTTTTTTTGTAAGTACACTGAATTCAGTCAAATTATGCGTAATTTGAACGCTTATGAAAATATGAATCAGGAGTGAATATGAACTATTTCGGGTCACCCCTTCTGGTACCTCCCATACTCACAAAATGACCTGTTTTTGGAAAATTAATATTTCTCCCATAACATCCAAGCGGACATTTGAGGGATAATGAAAATTAGTCGGTTAATTTACATTGTGATAGGAGGCAAAACCTCAGAAAAGCTAACTATTTGACACACCCCTTCCCCCCACCCCATACAATGGACCGAACTCACCCCATACATATCTTTTTTTGTAAGTACACTGAATTCAGTCAAATTTTTTGTAAGTTGTACGTATGAAAATTTGTGTCAGGAATGAATAAGGACTGTATCGGTTCACCCCTTTTGGTACCCCCTATCAAAATTAAATTTTTTTGAAAAATTAATATTTCTCACATAATTTCCAAACCGGCACCTATACCTCCTACTCAAATAAGTAAAGTTTTGGACGATTTTGCACCACAAGCAGGGGAAAAATTATACATAAGTAATTTTATTTTAAATAAAAATCTATTAATTTCAATAACTCAAGACTCCAACAATGTCTTATATTGGGTGATGGTATTTATCAGTCAGTTTACCTGACTGAAATTTCTGTACTGGTTTTCGTATCAAATGATATATACCCTCATCCCTACATATCGTCCCCTTAATATAACAATAGTGTATGTGCTCATACACCATTATTTTTTTATTGCATATTTAGAATCTCCACCATTGATTCTATGCCTGGTCAAAATTTCGTCAAAATCTACTTCCACAAAGTGCGTCAAAAGGTCATTGGAAAAAATAGTGTATAATTTCTTCTTCAAAAATTTCCATCAATAAGTGTGTAAGCTCAAATGCGCTATTTTATTTGAAATTGCCTCTCCAAAGTTATTAAAATAATGATAGTGTATACGCATCATACTCCATTTTAGTCTGTGGAAATAAATACAATTTATCAAAACTTTTACTCGTAAAATAGCTTATAAAAATATACACTATTTTATCTCAAAAGTTTGTGAAAAAACTGTTATTCCTCGTGACTCGCAGTCATTTTTTTTAAATTACAAGGATGAAATAGGCGCAATTTTTTAGATGAGCCATATGTAGCAGAGAAAGAGAAAGAATTCGAATGATTTTCTACTTATTTGTTACAAATTGCTATTTTGCTATTGAGTAAAACAGTGTATACCATACAAAATAAAATAGTGTACCAGATACTTCATACGAATTTTTAAAAAATAAAACAGCCTACATGGCGTACTTGCTTTTTGAATGACATAATTATGGCCTTAAACGATGAGTAAAATATTTAAACTTGGTCAACTTACGAACATGTTTCATAAATTTGAGGCCTGAAGTACGAAAGAATTCCACACGCTTCGGTCTTGTGCATGTGTTCTCCAGTTAGTCCTACCAGATGGTGGCACGTCGCCTACCACTTGGTCCTTCCAACGGAGTTTGGGTCTCCCTGCTCTGCGCCGTCCTTCAGGTTCGCCTTCAAACACCTTTCTCCTGGCAACATGACCCAGCCATCGTAGTCGTTGCATTCTGACTCTTTTAGCTACGTCGATGTCGTGGTAAAGCTCATACAGCTCATGGTTCATCCGATGGCGAAACTCGCCGTCGACACAGATAGGTCCATAAATTTTTCGGAGTACTTTTCTCTTGCATACTCCCAGGTTTTGTATGTCCGTTGTCGTAAGCACCCATGATTCGGCAGCATACAAAAGAACGTGTAAGATTAGCACCTGGTAAAGCTGTTTCTTAGTATTCCGAGATAAGGTGGTGTTACTAAAGTGCTGCCGAAGTCCGTAGATACATCTATTGGCTAGCACTATTCTCCGTTTAATTTCTTGGCTGACATTATTTTTCTTGTTGACGGAAGATCCGAGGTAGGTAAACTCGTCGACTACCTCAAAACAATAATTGTCAACGTTCACGGTGCGTCCCCAACGAGAGGACTCTTTGTTCGTCGAAATCATTATTTTAGTTTTGTCCTCGTTGACTGCTAAACTTATTTTTGCTGACTCCTTTTCTAGTGATGAGAAAACTGCAGTAACATCCCGCAGATTTCGACCAATGATGTCTATATCATCGGCATAGGCTAGTGGCATGTGGCTCTTGTGGAATATGGTGCCAGACATGTTGACACAAGCCTTTCTCATCACCTTCTCCATAACTATATTAAATAGTGTACAGGACAGACTATCGCCCTGCCTGAGACCTCTTTCCGTGTTAAATGGTTCAGACTGATCCTTACCAATCATAACAGAGGATTTGGTGTTGTCTAAGGTACATTTGCAAAGTCGAATCAGCTTTGCAGGAATACCAAACTCAGACATGGTCTCATACAGCCTATTCCTTATCGGAGAGTCGAAGGCAGCTTTGTAGTCGACAAAGAGGTGGTAGGTGTCGATCTGTTTTTCATGGGTTTTTTCCAGGATCTGTCGTAAGATGAATATTTGATCCGTCGTAGATTTGCCAGGTCTAAAGCCGCACTGATATGGTCCAATTAGTTTTTCTACAATTGGCTTTAGACGTTCACACAATATGCTTGAAAGGACCTTGTATGTAATTGGTAATAGGCTTATTCCACGATAGTTCTTACATTCACTACGATCTCCTTTCTTGTATATGGGACATAACAGACTGAGACTCCAATCCCCGGGCATGCTCTCCTCTTGCCAGATGTCCTCATGAGCTGATGCATGCTCCTAATCAGCTCCTCCCCGCCAGCCTTAAACAATTCAGCAGGGAGACCATTCGGCTCCAGCAGCTTTGTTGTTTTTAAGGCGGGAGATGGCCATACGTATCTCGCTCTGGCTCGGAGGTGGACAGTTAATACCATCGTCATGGATTGGAGCGGGGTCTTCTGGATTGGTGTCAGTATCCAGTAAATTTCTAAAGTGGTCTCTCCATATCTTCAGAACGCTATCCGGGTCCGTCACTAGCTGACCATCGCTGTCCTTGCAGGAGGGCAACCCTGTTCCACGCATTCTCGCTTTAACTCTCTTGTAGAATTTTCGGGCTTCCCCTCTACTTCGGAGCAACTCAGTACACACATCCTGTTTCATCTTCAGCTCCTTCTTTTTTATTCTAAAAAGACGAGTTGTCTGTCGTCTCTTCTCCCTGTGCCGTTCACGATCAGCTCGCGTTGCCATTGGCTGCAGTTTTGCCCTGTATGCAGCATCCGTCTCTCTCGTGGCATTGCGACATTCATCATCGTACCAGGCATCTTCTTGAGACGGCTTTGAATACCCAAGTACGCTTCTCGCAGTCCGTTCTATGGAGTCGGCTATATATTGCCACTGCGAGGTTATATTATCAGGGGTTGGAGCATTCCGCAACAGTTGAGTTAGGTGGTTGGAGTAGGCATCCGCTACCTCTGTGGTCCGCAGTTTACCGATGTCCAGCTTTCGTTGTGCCTGGTTACGTACGTTTTTCGCCATGCTTAGCCTAGTGCGTACCTTAACAGTTTTCTCCTCCTGCCAGGATTTTATTGCAGCAGCCCATTCTGGGTCAGACGCTGACCAGGGTACCGCTCACTCTGAGCTGACGTGCCTGGGTTTTAGGTTTCGCCCATCACAGTTAGCCGTGCTCTGACGGGTGTCAGAAGCACGTTTCCAGGCGTCACCACGTGGAGGTACTCCGTTCGCAGTAGTACCACGAAAACGGAGTTCTGTGAGTAGACTTGAAGTGCAATTTGCAAGGATCACTCTGGGTTTGCCAAGTTAAACCGATCAGAAGCTTTACCTTGCATCACACTCCCGATAGAACAGGAACGGTATTATGTATTCCTTGTAAAAACCACCATAAAAAACCTATATTAACCGCGATATTGAGGTTTTAATAGACATCCGATTTGACGAAAACTTTAAACTCGATTTTCTCAAAACACCAAAAAAATTATACACTATTGTTTTATTAATGGGACGATATATCAGTTATCCAATGGTTAACAATTGGTGTTCAATTTCTACGCAATTTTTCAATGTCCTCTTATGTTTTTTTTTTGTTTATTAGGCTGAACTACAACGTGAAATGTATCTGTTCTATTGATTTATGGTCACACATGTAACACCCAAACCGTACAAGGTGTCAAGGTTATATGGACAGTGCTGACAAATAAATATTGAAATGGGACACATTTAAGTTGTCTGGCTGATTGAGGAAAGCATTTAAGGTATAAATATACATTGTACTGAAAGCCACAACTTTAGTGTTACTATCAAAAAATATTACTAGAGATCACTTCTGTTTAAAGTTATGCTTATATCGCTGTTAATTTAATGAACGACTCAAAACTCCTTACGTTAGAGCGAGCCACAACAAGTTTCTTGATGTCAATGTTGACACAGAACCATTCCAAAGTCGACAAGCCTCGCAAATTTTATAAGGATTCTAATTATAAAGCATGCTCAAGCTATTTGTAAAGAAATGTGTCAAAATCTCAATGAATTCCATTGATAGCAGTTATCTTTTTTCTATAATCCATAAAACTACTTGGTATAGTATAGTTAGTTTAAACTTTAAGTTTAACACCAGAATTTTTAATGAAATATTCTGTTTGAATAATACTACTATCGTACTAGTAATAGCTAAAAAAAATAGGGGTTCTAAAATGCTCCAAATTAACATCCATGACTCCAGCCATCCGTTGCCCAAACCTATCCCTATCTAGTTTCTTGCAAAACAACATAAAATACTTCTTCTCTATGAAATATTTTGCCCTTTCTATCCTGCTGCTTTTTTCCGTTTCAACATTTAAATTTTCTGGAGAATAAATTGAAACACAAAACGAGCAATCGATTTTAATTTTGTTTTTCATAAATTTCGATTTGGGAAATTATTGTGGGGTTTTTGTGGCGATTATGGTCTTAGCTGTTATGACTGTGTTTGTGCATGTGTTGGAAGAGTATGATGCATGGGTGTGGCTGTTGAAGGTGGATGATGTGTGCTTGTGTGTCCAAAACTATATGTTTGGCACTGCATTGAAGGTGCGGTTTATACAAATGACTATTTTTATAGACTAAAACAAGAGTGGTTTCCATTACTTAAGAGTATTTTTCTTGCTCCTTTTCCATGATTTTCAATCAGCTTTCTTTTTTGAAAGAAAAAAATCTCGCTTCTCAAAGTATGACTGGAAAAATGGCAAATTGATGATAATAAAGTTTTTAAGATGTGTGAAGGTTCGATGTTTCCCCAAACCAAAAGGAAAAAATTGCGGAAAACATTTTGTACAAATGGACCACTTAGGTAACTAAAACGATTAAGTTGAACAAAAACATCTTCTACAAAGAGTTGTTGCACCGGGTAAATATGCTCAGAGTAAAGTCTTATATATCAATTCTTCTACTTGTTGATTACACAGTGCAACACACTTTTTCGGGGGTGAACCAAACCAATATCAAACGATAGCATTTGACCTCAGTAACAAAACCCTAAACTTCATTTTGCTCCACTACGTCACAATTTTTTTTTACAGTGGTTTGAAGTTTGATTTTTTTGGTCAAAAGTTAAATCAATAAATATGAAAAATCATCTGTAAAAATACGTTTGAGGTATTTCATGTCTTCGGAGACCGATATTAAAACAATCAGGGGAATATTTTCTCGGAACATCTTAACGCTCTAGCTCCCACGTATGGGACATTTTTGGCCCAATTTCGAAAAACTGTTTAAAAGTCAACATATAATCAAATTTTCCGGAGAATATTTTTACCGAAGATTCTTATCCTTGACCTCAGTCTAAAGTTGACTTTTAAACAGTTTTTTAAAATTGGGCCAAAAATGTCCCATACGGGTGGGAGGTAGAGGGTTAAAATGTTCCGAGAAAATATTCCCCTGATTGTTTTAATATAGGTCTCCTAAGACATGAAATACCTCAAACGTATTTGATTTAACTTTTGACCAAAAAAATCAAACTTCAAACCACTGTAAAAAAAATGTGTTACGTAGTGGGTCAAAATGGAGTTTAGGGTTTTGTTACTGAGGTCAAATGCTATCGTTTGAAATTGGTTTGGTCCACCCCCGAGACAATGACCATCAAATTGTGTCATAGTGTTATCTTTTTCTGTAGGAATATTGCTATGTTCATTACATAAATGCTACATTCTAATCAGATTGGGGTTTTTATTTTATCTTTATTTTTTAGACTTCAGGCACTTGTCGCTAATTGGCATTATGTGCTTTACAAGATATTTTTTTTATTTATGTGCAATTCAAATTATTATTACTGTAAAAATTTAAATATTGATCTTGAGTTTCCCATTTCTCATGCTATATGCAGACGACAGTTCATTTATTGGTTTCAATAAGGGAATACGACACATTACAAATTTAAAAAAAATCATGTTAAAATCTGAAAAATTACTATGAATGTTGGGGTTGTTGGTTTTACATTATGCTTATTTTGAGGAAAGCCGTGTGCAACATCAATCTGAAATAAAATAACCTCCTCGTAGATTAAGGAAACCACTACAGAAATTTCTGTCAGGTGAACTGACTGATAAATATCACCACACATACGATTTTCGGTCGCATGTCCAGACTAGACATAAGGATTTGGATCCGACCAACTCTGGATTTTGATTAAACTTAGCACTTATATTCTCCTCGTTTCTGCTTATACAATGCCGTTTCTTTTTGGTCGAAACTCCTCACTGTAAATGTTTTAAATCTGTCTAAATTTGGTCATCTGCAGTATTTTTGAGAAAAGATAACATAGTTCATGTTAAAGTAACTTTTCAACGCAACATTGGATTAAGACGATCATGGTATTGCATGATAGGTTTCCACCTCCTCTTTAGGAGTGAAGAAAAAAAATTAATGGTCCCTGTGGGTCAAAGACATTAAAATTTGAAAAATGCCATTTGTCCTTGAATATCCTGGAAATGTATCTTTTGATTTTCTTCTTTTTTAATGTAAATATTGCGAATACTTTTCTTTACAAGTTGTGCAAATTTCCAAATATTGGCTTTTAGTAGTACAATTATCAAATTATTCTAACAAAAAAGGAGAATTTGTATGGATTTTTCAAATAATATTACACGTATTTGTTTTTTTTTTTTTTGGAAACAACTCATACAAATTGCAGAAAACCAAAAAAAAATTTGATTCGGCTTATCTGTATTTTTTTGACATGTTTGTTATTTCGCGTCCTATCAAATCAAAACGCATATCGTTGTTCATGTTTTGTCAATGGTTCAACTTTTTCCTTGGGCCACTTTTAGTTTCAAAGTCAAACAATTCAAACCACTGACAAATATTGTGACGTAGTGAAGCAAATTGGAGTTTAAGGTTTTACTACTGAGGTCAACTGCTACCGTTTAATATTGGTGTTTCTTACATCCGAAAAAGAATGTTGTATTTTAACCTTTTTTTCAAAATTAGTCCATACGGGTCACATACGGGTGGCAGATAGAGGGTTAAAATGTTCCGAGGAACAATTTTAATATAGGTCTTTGAAGACATGGTCTATCCCAAATGTATTGTTTCACATGATTTTTCATATTCTTTGATTTGACTTTTCCATAGAAGGTCATTTTGTATAGGAGATACCAGTAGGGTTCAAGGACAATGAATAAAAATCTTATACGCACACTCAAATCTTCTAGTAACAACAAAGTCATTATCTACTTGCGATACAAAAAATGTCATTCAAATATTCAGTTCGTTTGCTGTTGTTACTTTAAGACAGAGGCTCTCAAAATTGATGTGCAGCTATGCTGGTGAGGAAGAGTGATAGAACTGCACTGGAATAAAAGTTAAGCACAAGATAACTGAAGTTAGCATTTTTATTAGGCTACACAAAATAAATGCTCAATTGCGCATATTCCTATGCTCTATTATTATACCAGAAAGTAATTTTTTTTGTACCAAAAAGTAATTTTATTTAACGAAATAGTACTTTTGCTCTATTTTTGTTGTATAAAAAAGTGGAATTAATTTTACGAAAAAGTACAATTTATTGTCATCAAAACATATTTTTATTGTACTGCAAACTAGGTTTTTGTATCAAACGGCACAATTTATTGTACCAAATGTCTTTTTATTTTTCTCAAAATTTATTTTTATTGTATCAATAAGTACAATTTATTTTACAGAATTGAACATTAGTTGTACCAAAAAGTTCAATTTATGGTACCAGTTAGTAATTTTATTGGATCAGAAGATATATGTTCCAAAGTTACTGATTGTCACGCACTTGGGAGTGACAAGAAGCGATTCCTTTGTGGCACTGTCCAAGCATCTTACTACTTCCGGTCTTAGACCGAGTATTCCCGGGTTATGACTTTAAAGCAACCGCTTAAAAGTTAGCTAAAGTTAGAAGGCGAAATGGTGAGTAACCTAATCCACATGCTACCACCGATGCGTCTTAGGAAGTAGGTAACAGAAGTTACTGAAGCTCAAAACAGGCTCTCTTAGTGGCTTTGGCAGCCCCAAGAAACTAGGATCGGGAGCTGTGGCCTAATAAGCCACTTTCCTTAAAAAAAATTTATTATAAAAACACGAAGAAAAGAAAAAACAAGAACCCCTCCAAATGTTGACGACCCCCGCAAACGATATAAGGACCATGATTTAAGGATATGCACCTGGAATGTCCGAACTCTAGACAGAGATGGTGCTTCTATCCAACTGGCTTATGTCTGACTACAAGGCTACAAGGCTGACATCACCGCCATACAGGAAATGAGATAGACGGGATAGGGATGCACACAACGAAAGAACTGTGACATCTTTTACAGCTGCCATGCAGAAAGACACGAATTTGGATGTGGTTTCATAGTCGGCAAGAGACTTCGACACCTGGTCTCGCGGTTTAACCCTGTAAGTGACCGAATAGCCACCATTCGCATCCGGGCGAAATATTTTTACATTACGAAGACGATGACAAAGACGATGATATCAAAGATGCATTCTACGAGCGCCTTGAGGATATATATGACAGCTACCCTGCACAAGCCACTAAAATTGTTCTGGGAGATTTTAATGCTAAAATAGGAAGGGAAGATGCTCTTGGTTCAGCAGTCGGAAAATTCTGTCTACACAACAACACCTCCGATAACGGATTCAGACTGGTAAGTTTCGCGTCGGCAAGAAACATGGTTGTGAGTGGAACCAGATTCCCGCATAAAGATATCCACAAGGCAACCTGGATATCTCCCGATCAAAATACAAGAAATCAGATTGGTCACGTGGTAATTGATGGAAGGCATATCTCAAGCGTTATGGACGTGCGTGTGATGCGTGGTGCAAATCTCGACTCGGATTACCACCTAGTTGCAGCCAAGGTACGCACACGATTAAGTAGTGCTAAAAACGCTAATCAAACGCAAAGGAAGCTAGCATACCACTGAGATAGTCAATGCCTACTTCAACCAACTCTCTCAATTACTCCATACAAATCCCCCTAGTTCTGATGTTCCCGACATACAGTGACAGGATATTGCGAATTCTATGACCACTGCCGCTACAACCGTACTGGGTTATGAAAAACCACGCTTAGACAAGCCCTGGCACGATGATGAGTGTCGCGAAATGTCTGAGGAAATGGATGCTGCATGCAAGACAAAACTGCAGCCAATGGCGACGCGTGCGGTGACGGAGCGTTATAAAGAGAAAAAGCGTATGTGGAAGAATAGAGAGAGCCAGGATATCGAAAACTACAGGGATAGAGGTGAGGCCCGAAAGTTCTACCAAAAGGTAAAAAGTAAAGGTTTTGGAACAGGGATCCCCACCTGTAAGGACAGAGACGGAAATCTGGTCACGGACACTCAGAGTGCAAATATGGAGGAAACACTTTCAATCTCTTCTCGTTCCCGAAGGCAGCATAAGTGACGAAATCGCACCAATCATCGACGATGGAGTAGACTGTCCACCACCGAGCCAAAACGAGATCAGCACGGCAATTGCGGCTTAAAAATAATAAAGCTGCGGGAGCCAATGGACTGCCGGCAGAGGTTTTAAAAGCCGGTGGCGATGACCTGGTAACATGCATGCACCTGCTTATAAACACGATTTGGCTCGGGGGTGTGCATGCCCGATGATTGGAATCTGAGTGTCCTATGTCCCGTGCTTAAGAAAGGCGATCCTAGTGTGTGTACCAACTATCGCAGGATTAGCCTTTTACCCATCGCATACAAGGTCCTGTCTAGTGTGTTATGTGAAAGATTAAACCCCATTCTGGCGAACCATCTTGGACCTTATCAGTGTGGCTTTAGACCTGGTAAACCCACCACCGACCAGATATTCACGCTACGACAAATCCTGGAGAAGACTTAAGAAATGCTGATCGACTCCTATAATCTGTTCATCGACTACAAAGCTGCATTCGACAGTCCGATACGACAGAAATTGTTGGATGCTATGGCTGAGTTTGGTATCCCCGTGAAGCTGATACGACTTTGCGGGATGACACTGACTGACACGAAGTCTTCAGTGAAAATTGGCAAAAATCTGTCAGAGCCATTTTCTACCAAGCGAGGCTTAAGACAAGGCGATAGTCTGTCCTGCGATCTCTTTAACATCGTAATGGAGATGATCATGCGGAAAGCAGCAGTAAACAGGAATGGCACCATATTTAACAAAAGCCTCATGTTGCTCGCGTATGCTGATGATATCGATATTATTGCACGTGGATTGCGAGATGTTACTGCGGCTTTTTCGAGCATTGAAAAGCAGTCGGCTGAAGTGGGTCCGGTGATAAACGAGGACAAAACCAAGTTATTTGTTTCAACGAACAAAGAGTCCACTCGTCTGGGACGCTGCGTGAACGTTGACAACTATAATTTTGAAGTGGTAGATGATTTTGTCTACCTTGACTCCGCCATAAACAAAAATAATAATGTCAGCCTCGAAATCTAAAGACGAGTATTGATCGCAAACCGCTGCTACTATGCGCTAAGCAAGCGATTAAACGACAAAGCGCTCTCTCGAAGAACAAAGATCCAGCTCTACCAGACTCTGATCCTACCTGTCTTGCACTACAGCGCAGAATCGTGGGTAATGACACAAGCGGATCAATCTATTCCGGGAGTCTATTTGGACCCATCATCGTGAACGGCGAGTACCGTCGTCGAATGAATCATGAGCTGTACAACGACATCGACGTGGTCAAGCGCGTTCAAATATACGGAATGCGCTGGCTTGGACACGTTGAACGAATGGGCGAAAACGCTCCGGCTCGAAAAGTCTTCGGCAATAAACTCGATGGGCGGCGCAGGAGGGGGTGACCAAAACTCCGATGGATGGACCAGGTGACGAAACTTTTAAGTAAGCTTGGTATGACTAACTTTCTACGGAGCGCAAGAGACCGAAGCGCTTGGAATGCTTTTCTACGTGCGGCTACAGATAGATGAATTTCTGTTGTTGCTGTCAGTAAAGAAGAAGAAGAAGACTTACGGAATTCGACCGGACAGACAAAACATCTATGTAAGTTGCCAACTTTGAATCCCTATCAAAATTCGATTATTTCTGCATTGCTGCTGTAAAAAATGCCATATTTCTTTCATTGAGTTTTTTCCTGTCCCGTTATTCGAGGATGTCGCCAATGGGGTTACGGCTTCATCTATGTAGTAAGTTATAAGAGTAGATCACTCAATATACCAAAAAAAATACATTTGAGAAGAAGTTCATTTTCGTGCAAAGTGCAAAGTTTAACTTAACCCAATTTATAAACCTTAAAATTTTATTAAATATGCCCTAGTTAATTGGAACATTCCACGTTATCATTTTCATCAAATGGATGGCATTTTGAGAAATATCCTTATATATACGTCACACATGGTAATTTTGAAAACTTTTGCTATCAACTTCCAAAATGTAATAAAATTTAAAGAAATCTGAAAAGTAACAAAACAAAATTAGTATCATAACATGGTATACCGTAATTGACATTAAATTGCATTTGTTGTCAATACTTTGGTATAAGTAAAAAAATACGTACAATCCAAAAGTTCCCTATAAAAGAGCACAGCACTTCCAAATAATATCCGCCGCTGTTCCTGATACATTGCAACTACATACGGATATCACATGTTGTATTATTTACTTATGTATGTTCGTTCATACGTATCCTTATGAATGGCTACCAATGGCTACTGTATTGCCTTTTGAAGAATGTTTTATTTTTTTGGGCAAAACAACTTTTCGAACCACAGGACATTCGAGCCACATAAACCATCTATATTACTAGTTCGATCGTTGCTCCGTTTTGTAGGCTACTCCTTTCCTTTACAGCACAACAATTCTATGTTTGTCTTTTGTACAGTTGCGGAGAAAACGTAACAATTTTACACGAAATTTCGATATCCATAAGATAGGAAAACTTTTTGATACCAAAGAGATAGCAACAACATCAGCAGCGTAGACCATTTTCCACAAACAACTTCAGTATGGCAAAGGATTGAACGGATTGTGCAACATATTGTGCACAAGGCCAAGCAGCAACGAACGTTTGGTTAAAAGTTGTCTGAAGTATTCAACATCAAAATGGAGATGACAACAAAAAAGCAGCAATAAATTTTCATTACTTGGAAAATATAATAAACTATTGACAGCATATGAAGACAAGAAATGAAGGAAATGCCGTTAGCAACACAAAAGCGCGGATGTCGCACAAGGAGAGCTAATGTGTGGTACACTGCCATCTATGTATGTACGACGATGAAAGGAAAGCAGTCGCATAGTGTTGAGAGGTTATATAATTATTTGGTCAAAAATGCTGCAGAAAGAACAAATTTTTGAAACTAACAATTTGTTCTTTTAACACAAAAAAAAAAAACAAAAATATTTCCTACAGAAAATGTTAACAAATCATCGTAAATGCATATTTTAACAAAACTTTACAAATAAATTGTCGATACCCAGCGGAGAAATTAGCAAGGCCTCTACAAACAGGCATGCAACAAGGTCCATCCTCTCCTCCCGCTTCCCCCCAAAATTTGAATAAGTGACTTAAGGCGCTGAATAGCCTAGCGCGGTGCCTCGCGTCCAAAAAGGGCAACAAGGACAGCCTCAGAGGCAGTCATTGTATTAAGGAACATTCGTTTTCGTCCACTCCCTTCCTTGCATTATTCCCTTTCCCGGGTACCCGCTGTTTTTTTTTTTAAATCATTTATGATTAGTTTCAGTCACACAATTCGAATGCATCTTAATAGGCTAGATGGTAGCATGGATGACTAACAATCGCGAGGTAGTCAGTTTGAACTCCAGCAAGGTTTTCTGTAGTTGGAAAAAAAGTGTAAGAATAGATAAAAAAACCAGTACAGAAATTTCAGTCAGGTAAACTGACTGATAAGTACCATCACCTAATAATAATTCCTATTACAAGATTATTAATTACCAAATTTGATTATCCTTCAAGTGCCGGTTTAGAAATTATGGGAGAAATATTAATTTTCCAAACAAGGTCATTTTGTATGGGAGATACCAGAGGGTGATCCGGTATAATCCATATTCATTCCTGATTCAAATTATCATAACTGTACAACTTACGCAAAATTCGACTGTATTCGCTGTACTTACAAAAATATATGTATTTAAAACTATGGGGGTATGTTCGGTATTTTGTATGGGAGGTACCAGAAGGGGTGCGTCAAATAGTTATGTTTTATAAGGTTTTGCTTCCTATCACAAGATAAATTAATTGACCAATTTTCATTACCCCCCAAGTGTCCGTTTGGAAATTATGGGATAATTGTTAATTTTTCAAAAATAGGTAATTTTGTATGGGAGGTACCAGAAGGGGTGATCCGATATAATCCATATTCATTCCTGATTCAAATTTTCATAACTGTACAAGTTACGTCAAATTTGACTGAATTCATTGTACTTACAATAAAAGATATGTATGTAGGACTATGAGGGTGAATTCGGGAATTTGTATGGGAGATACCAGAAGGGGTGCGTCAAATAGTAATGTTTTCTGAGGTTTTGCTTCCTATCGCAAGATAAATTAACCGACCATTGGTCATTATCCTCCAAGTGTCCGTTTGGAAGTTATGGGAGAAATATTAAATTTGCAAAAATAGGTCATTTTGTATGGGAGGTACCAGAAGGCGTGAAAAAAAAAATTTGAGTGCTGGTATCTTATATTGGAATTCAGTTCAGTTACAAAAAAGATATGTATGTTAAACTATGAGGGTCAATTAGGTCATTTGTATGGGAGGTACCAGAAGGGGTATGGCAAAGGTTTCGGTTTTGGTAGTGTTTGTCTACTTTTGCAAGATAAATAAACTGACCAAATTTAAATATCCTACGATCGTCCGTTTGGAAGTTATGAAAGAAATATAAATTATACAAAAATAGGTAATTTTGTATGGGAGGTACCAGAAGGGGTGGGGCTATTCTGCCCATTTTCAATCCCATAAGTTCGTTTTGAAAAATATTAATACTGGTAAATTTTCATACTGATCCGTTAAGGTTTGCTCAAGTTATCGGACGGACATAGCTCAATCGTCTTAAAAAGTCCTGAAACGAATTTGGTCTTAAGATACTTGGGGTCTAACTCGTCTCCTTTAATGCGTTACACTTTTTTTCGTATCAAATGATATATACCCTCATCCCTAAGGGTGATGGTATAATAAAATATACTATTTGAGGGTGACCACCTGCATATTTTTTAATTTCCAAGTCCTTCTTTTTTCATGTGTCTGCAGGCCCACCATAAGGCCTTGTTATAGGAAGCGACGTGGAAACCCTTGCAAAGGAAGAGGGAATGCAGAGCGCAGGCCTACTTACTGCCTTTGAGCGAGTTCTATAAGGCCTTCTAGGTCCTTAATTTCGCAGCTGGGCAATATCGAGATCGTGCCGAGCATACAGAAGAAGCCATCTCCGAGTGTGACAGAGGACTTTAATTTATTGATCCGAAGCTGTTCTCAGCTTCCCGTTCTCTTTCAGTCCACCACTTGGTAAATTTTGAGGGAAAAATTGGCCTACATTTATATAAGAACTAGTGTACCCGGTAATGCTTCGCGATTGCTTACTTCACGAATACTTTTAATATGTTTAGCTCGCCTACTTAGAGTGCTTAACTTCAGTCACTCCTTAACCTGATCAAACTAACAACGTCTCACTAATCGATATTAAAACATCCGTCTGCAAATTCATATCTATAGCGCAGAGCACTATCTGTATACAAATATTACCTTATATAGTCCTAAGAATTTTTTTTCCCTATCCCTTTTGCCCACTGATCGGAAATAAAATTTTCGCCTTCCTATTCCCGCTGGCCGAAAATAAATATTTTGTCGGTATATTAACGTCTGCATTTCCGAGTACCATAAGTACTTATTTACACTACTGACATCGTTGTCAGTATTTCCCTTTTACATGTGAAATTCCTTTCTTTGGACGAATTATAGGCAAAATAAGATAAAACAAACTCATGTAGTGTAAATTTATTGTTATTTTTGTGTACAATAAAATAACTTTTTAATACAATAAAATCACTTTTTGGTACAATAAATTGTACTTTTTGTGCAGTAAATGTGCTTGTAATTTAAAAAAACTGTACTTTTACTTATTATGTACTTATTTTTTGATACAATAATTTGTACTTTTTGGTGCAATAAATGTAATTTTTGATGAAATAGATTGTAGTTTTTGGTATGGAATATTATTTGTACGGGAGAACGAGGTTATAGAGCGATACAGGGATAGAGGTGGGGTCCGAAACTTTTACCAGAAAGTAAGAGCAAATGGATATGGTAATGGCCTCCCCACCTGTAAGGACAGTGATGGAAATCTGGTCACGGATACGCAAAGTGTGCTGCACATATAGAGAGAACACTTCCAGCAACTGCTGGTTCCAGAAGGTAGCGCAAGTGAAGTTATCACGCCAATTGTCGACGACGGCTTAGATTGCCCACCAACAAGTCAAGCCGAGGTAAGAAGAGCAATATCGCGGCTGAAAAACAACAAAGCAGCCGGTGCCGACGGACTTCCGGGAGAGCTCTTCAAGGCAGGTGGCGAAGAGCTAATAACGAGCATGCACCAGCTCCTGCGCACGGTTTGGCTTAAAGAGTGCATGCCCGACGATTGGAATGTAAGCGTATTATGTCCTGTGCTGAAAAAAGGTGATCCAAGTGTGTGCTCCAACTACCGCGGGATCAGCCTTTTACCCATCGCATATAAGATCCTGTCGAGTGTGCTATATGTGCTATGTGCCATATGAAAGACTAAAGCCAGCGTTATCCAACCTGATTGGACCTTATCAGTGTGGCTTTCCACCTGGTAAATCAAGTACCATCTTTTCGTTGACTATAAAGCTGCCTTCGACAGCCCGATACGGCAAAAATTACTCGAAGCTATGTCTGAGTTTGGTTTTCCTGCGAAGCTGATACGCCTCTGCGGAATGACGCTGACTGACACGAAGTCTTCAGTGAAGATTGGAAATGACCTTACGGAGCTATTCTATACCAGACGAGGCCTAAAACAAGGCGACGGCCTATCGTGCGATCTCTTCAACATTGTGATGGAGATGATAATGAGAAAAGCTGCAGTAAACACGAGTGGCACTATATTAAACAAAAGCCACATGCTACTCGCGTACGCTGATGACGTAGACATCATCGGTCGAAAACTGCGGGATGTGACTGCAGCCTTCTCAGGTGAACGAGGACAAAACGAAGTTATTAGTTTCAACGAACAAAGAATCTACTCGTTTGGGAAACTGCGTGAACGTTGACAACTATAATTTCGAGGTGGTAGATAATTTTGTCTTGTTATATTTATTCTCCGTGTTGTCATAATAAATTTTGTTTAAGGAGAGTGGCTTATTAGGCCACCGCTCCCGATCCTAGTTTCTTTGGGCTGCCAAAGCCACTAGGAGAGCCCGAGTTGAGCTTCAGTAACTTCTGTTACCTACTTCCTAAGACGCATCGGTGGTAGCATGCCGATTAGGTTACTCAACGTTTCGCCTTCTAACTCTAGCTAACTTCTAAGCGGTTGCTTTAAAGTATTTGCCCAGGGAATACTTGGTCTAAGACCGGAAGTAGTTAGCTGCTTGGACAGTGCCGCAAAGGAATCGATTCTGGTCACTCCCAAGTGAGTGACAATCAGTAACTTTCAGCCTCTGGGCAAAGTCCCATTCCCTTGCAAATAAATGCTACTACGGACTAAGCAAGCGATTCAATGACAGAGCCCTCTCTCGACGAACAAAACTCCAGCTATACCAGATACTGGTTCTACCTGTCTTAATGTATGGCTCAGAATCCTGGGTTATGACACAAGCGGATGAATCGGTTCTGGCGGTATTCGAGAGAAAAATACTCCGTAAATATATGGGCCCATCATCGTTAACGGAGAGTATCGGCGTCGTATGAATCATGAGCTGTACGAGCTGTACACTGACATTGACGTGGTCAAACGCATTAAGGTGCAACGGTTGCGTTGGCTAGGTCATGTCGTAGGCATGGACGAAAATGCTCCAGCTCGAAAAGTCTTCGACAATGAACTCGATGGACGGCGCAGAAGAGGGCGACCAAAACTCCGTTGGAAAGACCAAGTTACTGAGAACCTTACAGAACTCGGTGTGACTAACTGGAGAAGAAGCGCAGAAGATCGAGGCGCTTATAATATTTTTATACGTGCGGTATATAATCCACTGAGATTGCATAGAAGTACCAGCTAAGTAAGTAAGTAAGTATTATTTGTATATCAAATATCATCGCTCTAGGCTTAAAACACAGTGTTGCCACGCCTTCTTGGGCCACTGATTGAGAATGACAATTTCGTCTGCAAATTTGATCATGAAGTGCCGAGTACTAACTGTGTATCAACTTTTATCTCTCCTGGACTAAAATGCAGTTTTGATACGCCCCCTTCCCCCAATGATCGAAAATTTAATTTTCGTCTTCATATTCATATTAATGGTGCCGCGTATTTTCTGGGTGTCCAATTTTATCTCTCAAGGGCTTAGATACAGTTTTGCCAAGCCTACTCCGCCCGCTGATCCAAAAATTAAAATTTCGTCTGCATATTCATGTTCGTATTGTTGAGTACTATCTATGTACCAAATTGTATCTCTCTACAGATTAAGTACAGTTTTGCCACGCCCACTCCGCTCACTTGTCCAAAATTAAATTATCGTCTACATATTCATGTTGCCGAGTACTATCTGTGTATCAAATTGTATCTCCCTAACTCTAAAAATATGTTTTGCCACGCCCACTCCTGCCACTGGTCCAAAAATAAAATTTCGTGTGAATTTTTAGTTAATATGGTGAAATGCATTATTCTTGATTGTCTTTGACTTACTATTTTCCCAAAATAATGTACCGTCACGAAATTTTTTATGCTAAAAACAACATAACTTTAACATTGAAATGTTTTTATAACACAGAATAGAAAAATTTAAAGGAACTTAAGGAGGGACCTACTGTATGTTGTTCATCTGGTTTAGTACAACATAAAACAGTATACCAAAGTTCAATAACACCCTAAAAATTTTGACCTACGGTTCACAAACTGGATTTTTGGTACTGTCCTCACTTGAAGGCTTACGACTCTGTTAAATTTTAGCCGACTTTAATTCCTTCATGTGATTAAACTACATTTTCTAGGGGTACGTCAAATCTCTGGAGTATACTGAAAATCCAGTAACGATTAATCATTGAGAAGCTAACATTCGATACACTACTCACAAAATAAGATCGGATATGCTAGAAAAAGTGATGCAAATTGGATCTACGAAATGGTAAGGCGCAGTTGCGGAAGCCATATGCCAGAAATTATTTTGGTCGTTCCATATGTTGTTAATATGTTGGTCATTCCATGCTATTTGTTGTATGTTATTTTGACTAAAAGTAATATGCCTCTAAAAACACCCCTAATTTTAAAATTATTTTCTATTTCATTACACTGTGCCCAACTTAAATGGGTTCACCACCATTTACGTTGAGCAAAAAGTGAAGAAAGTATTAATGGTGGCTATATAAAGTTTACCCTGACGGCATGAGTGGCAAGCAAACAAACCAGAACATGAACAGGCATGCATGCAATGCAGTCAGTGCAGCGACATCGTCTACAGGAGAATAGAGATCCGTTCATGTGTCGAAACGCAGACAATCAAACAAAATGAATTCGTTTCGTTTTATTCAAACTGGATTCACATGCAAAGGAAAGTGAAATCTATGCAAAAACTTTGAAAACCGTAAAATGCTACATTCATGCATGACATTGCATTTCCTTACAAATCCTTAACATTTCCTTTCTTTCGTGTTGTTCTATTCTCATCGGTCCTGTCCGCTCTCTGCTTCTCTCTCCCTTTTTACCTTGTGTGTTTCATATTCAGCGTTGCTTTTTTACTTTTTAAATGTTTAAAAACTTTCGCTATTAAAGAAACGAAGAAAAGCCTAAAGAAAAAAACTTGTTTATGTCTTTAAATTACAAACGAAAGTACATTTCTTTTTAGTATGTACCATGTACGATTTACATTTGGCAGAGTGGGTATAAATGGAGAATCGTTTTAGATTTTAGGTTTGTCTGGCTGCTCTAGATGTTTCTATTCGGCTTATGGCGATGATGTCTTCAGCAATCTACTTAATTTGTGATTGAAATTTCCCTTTTAATCAGAAGTTGTTAACAAACATTACAAGAACGTAAATTTTGCACAACAACAGTGCGATGTAGAGGATAGATGACGATATGATTGAACGATGGAGCTTATACCAATATGTTCTCCTTATTAACGATTACACAGTGGCACAGTGATATAGCAAGAGTATGACGGTGAAATTTTTATAGCTGAAGTATCGCACATCAGCTCAATAATTTTCACACCGATTTTTGTGGTTGAATCTTTAGCCGTTTATCAGCTGGGTGATAGTACCAGTTTTATTTCCTTTTTGGCCGCTATTCCCCTAAAACTAGGATATACGAAAAATTCATTCATATCGCACAACTACTCTAAAAAATAAATAGACTTTCGCATTTCGACGTTTAGTGTTTTGTCTGGATATTGGTACTAGTTTTATCAATTTTAAAGCCTTTTCCCCACTAAAACTGCAAAATTTCAACTTTTGGGTCTTTTTTATCGACCACCTACTCTGTAAGAAAAATGTAGACTAAGCCAGGTCGATCTATATGAAGAAAAAAAAATATATGAATGTTACCGCCTTTTATGAACAGTCATATAAAAACAAATTCGGAGGTACAAAATTCATATTTTTGTGGGCGTGGCACAAACGCCTGATTCGACGTTTTGTCCATAACTTGTTTATTCGCTTTCCGATTCTTAAGTTTTATATATCGGTGAATAGATATCTTAAAGAGCTTTGTTAGTAAAATAGTTACTTAAAACTATGACGTCATATTCCACTTGTTCTCAACATTGCACAGTGGATCCGCTTGTATGGAGGCGCGGCCAAAAATACTTCTAATGGTAGTACAGAGCTGAAATGTTCAGCAGGGCTCTTAAAAAATATTTAAGACAGTGCAGGAATTTCAATCAGGTAAACTGACTGATAAATACCCTCACCCTATGTACGACATTGTTTTACTCTCGAGTTAATGAAATTGAAAAAGAAATTACTTATGTAGCTTAAACGATCGGGAATAGGACTCTCGGTCGTATGGCCAGAAGTTTACCGACATGTAGCAAAACTAACAACAGTTATAAAAAGTTCAATTCAATATCTCTTACAAAAATGATATGTATCTAAAACCGTCTGAAGCTAATATTTCGGTTTTCCGAGGTTTTGCGTCGGATTACAAGATAATCCAACTGACCACATTCAAGTATACTCCAGTTTTTCGTTTAAATGTTATGAGAGAAATATTAATTTTCCCAAAAATATGTTGGTAATTTTGTATGAGACATCCCACCCTAAATTTTCCTTGGAAAAAATTTGACTGAAAAAGAATATGCTTGTGGCAATATAACGTTGAATTAGGTCATTTATATACAATGAGGTGGCATAAGGGGTGCGGCAAATGTTCCGATTTTCTGTAGATTTACCTGGTTTTATAAGATTATTAGTCCGCCAAAGTTCATGATCATGTAGTGTTTCGTTTGGAAGTAATGGAAGAAATATCCATAAATAGGTAAGTTTGCATGGAAGGTACCAGAAGGGTGGGGCAATTCTGCTTATTTACAATAAGGTAACTTCATTTTGAAAAATATTAAAACTGGTAAATTTTCATAAAGATCAGTTAAGGTTTACTCAAATTGTCATGCCCATCAGTTATCCTTCCAACCAGCAAGCCAACCGGCCAGCCAGCCGGACCGACGGAAATGGGACAATCGTCTTAAAAAATCTTTAAACAAATTTGGTTTTAAGATAATTTGAGTCGAGATAATTGGGGTGTTACACTCTTTCACTTATGAAATTATACTTATCCTCTTACCTAAGTTTGAGGATTTACTAAGAAGGCGGTTTAGTATTTTAAAAACTACACGCACATCCGCAAATTTCCGCAACAAACTTTAACACTTTTATTACCTTAAGACTACGACAAATACAATGGAAATGAGACCTAAAAGGGGATCTGGGGGGAACACAACTAAAACTCTAAATAATCATAATGAAGACGCACAAAATAGGATCAAACAAATACGTTACCTAAAACATTAATTTGACAAGAATTACAAAACAAGTCAGATTTTATAAATTTGTGTAGATTAAATATATACTTTTAATATTAAAATCCATTAAAAATAATTTAATTTGTTGACTTATGCAATGAGCAATCCGTTTTGAACTGCACTCTTGTTTTAAGTTATTCGACCAACTTACAAAAGCGCGAACAAATGTTCATGATTAAATTCTATTTTTAAATAGTCCCGTTAGATTTTCAGAAGAATCCGGTTTACCATTATGAAGATTGGACATTTAAGAGATAATTTGCTTACATTTTATTTTAATACTTTGTGATTAGTTTTTTGATTTTTGGCCTATGGACGGAACCACTGTGCATTGTGTCTTTAAAAATCCCCCTAAACATTAAATTTTCTGATGCAGATTTGAAGCCCTGTAAAAACTTTCATATAAACGTCACATTTTCTTCAAAAACAAAAAAGTTATATTGATTTAACATTTTAGTACATATGATAGTTCGAAGTAGACTTTTATAAAAAGTTTTATTTCACATTGCTCGCTAAAAAAATCTTTGGAAGTTCTTCAGTTAGATAGTATTCCGGCTATTTGGTATCTTCGATTACACTATGTCACAGAATTTTAAAAATATCTGTATCCGGGATATTTAATAATTGATTTTAATGTAAAATTTCACTCTGAATTCAAATCTGCTCTCAGATATATGGAAAGTAGAACAGTTTAGTGTTTCGAAAAAAAGGTAGGTCTACTAAAATGCCATTATCTCTCTCAGATATGTGAAAAGTAGAACAGTTTTTGAGATATCGTCAATTTTTAGTGTTTTGAAAAAAGGTAGGTCAACTAAAATGTAATTTTCTCTGGTTTTAGTTCACCGATATCTGTAAACTGGGACAAGAATAAAAGATAATAAAATTATTTCTTAAAAAAACGATAGCTCTTTAAAATCCAATTTATAAATGACGAAGTTATGGCACTTCAAAGTTGGATTTTGGTAAAAATTTTAATGATTTTTCAAGTTTTCACTGCCTTTCATTAAGTTTTTTCCATGTTTCCGTAAATATTACTCCGGTTTCAGACAATTATATGATAGAATAATATGTTAAAAAAATTTGAGAGCAGATTTGAATTCAGCATGAAATTTTACATACAGATCAACTATTGAGAAGCCGGGATCAAAAATTTGTTGCATTGTGTTATTGATTTTTGTTTATTTGAACTTTATTTATTCTTCAATTGTACACGCTTTATAACAAACGAAAGTTATAACCAGTAAAAAAATTTCAGTCGGGCAACCCGACTTACATATACCCTCCCCCTCAGTAAAAAATAAACTTTTATATTATATTGGTATTATTTTTCGATTTTTAAAGCGGGCAGAGTGGTAAATTTGTATGGGAGGTACAAGAGAGGTGTGTCTAGACTTCCAGATTTTTCTCCAAAACTTTATCCTATTATAGCTTTAGTAAATACAGAATTTAAGCACGATCGCGTTGGTTATACTAATATTAGTACTCCATCTCTAAAGTGGGCGGAATGGTACATTTATATGGGAGTTATCAGGAGGGACGTGGCTAGGCTTTCAATTTGTTCTCCAAAACTTTATCCTGTTATAGCTTAACAAAATACAGAATTTGGGCACGATCGCGTTGGGTGTATTGATATTATTACTCGATTTCAAAAGTGGACGGAGTGGTACATTTGAGTGGGAGGTGCCAGAAAGGGCGTGACTGGACTTCCATATTTTTTCTCCAAAACTTTATTCTGCTTTAGCATTACTAACTACACAATTTGGGCACGATCGCGTTGGGTGTATCAATAATATTAATCGATATATAAAGTTGGCCGTACATATGGGTATTGGAGGTACCAAATGGGGCGTGGCTAAACTGCCTTTTTTAACTCCAACATTTTATGCTGCTATAGCTTTAAAAAATACAGATCACGATCGCGATGGGTGTATTGATTTTATTACTGGATTTTTAGGTACATTGGTATGGGAGGTACCAGAAGGGGCGTGGCTAGACTTCCAATTTTTTTTCCAAAAAAATTTGGACACGATCGCGATTTGTGTATTGATATTATTACTCAATTTATAAAGCGTGCGAAATGGTACATTTGTATGGAAGGTAGCCCATTTTCAATACTGTAAGTAGTTTTGGGGAAATATTAACTTGTGCAAAGTTATCGAATTTGGTTCAAAGAAACTAAGGGTCTAAAGTGACTCCTTCTATGTGTTACAATTTTTGGTCGTATCAAATGATATATACACTTCTACCCTTAGGGTGAGGGTACAAAATCAATCCTACCTCTAGTTCAAGAAAAATATTCTTACCTTTACCGTGCTTTTTGTTTTACCATTTACCTTTACAACTGTAGTCCATTTAATTCCCATTAAAACACTTCGTCATATTTCACCTTAAGATCCACTGTCTATGCACTATTGCATTACAAAAGCATTGACGTAAACAACTACGCTAAACGTTCCCTTCATTGCATATTTCAGTTGCGAATTAAATTGCCTGTGCCTTTCAATGAACGTGAACGCTTGCTGTGGTATATGTGTGTTTGCGTGTGTATGTGCTGCTTTCGGGGTATTGCACCGTTGTATGTCCCTATGCGGTCGATTCTTTGCGGGCGTGGGCTCTTTCTTTCTGGGCCCATTCATTATAAATACCGTGTCGACATTTCCATTAACTGTAGGCAAAAATTTTGATTTTCAGACGTTTGTAGGTGGTAAACTAGTGGCTCAAGTTTTTAGTGTTTCGCTTTCTTATACCAACAGAAGCCTGTATGAGGTATGTGTGTGCATAGTATGGCTATTGTGTGCGTGCTTTCATATATTAGAAAATATGATTTTTACTATCAGTATGTGGCATTTCTGGGCCACCAAAGGAAATTGCGTGCTGTCATCGCCTTATTCATTCAATGTTTATATATGTGTAAGTGTGTGTCAGTGATTGCAAGGGCCACTTCATCTTCACACAGTCCTTGTTATATAGTTCATTTGCTCGTTTGTTCATTGTCTCATCGTACGTTTGTACATTTCTTTGGCTGTGCTCACTTGCCTGTGAGTCCTTTACACTACGGTACCATGGTCATATTGCACTGGCTGCGTGGCTGGAGCATGTTTGGTGTTGGGCGCTGTTTAGGCATTTCATCCTGTGGGAAATCAACAACACATGATATTTTGCTGCCTCTAAGGATTCAATGAGAAGATATCCCATCTAATGTAGAAAATTTGTTTGCAACACCAAGTAATGGCAATAAGCACCAATTGGAGGCGGCAAGTGCACAACAAGCACCATAAGGGATTGTAAAAGTGTCGGAATGGCACACATTTTGTGTGGAATACTGAGGGATGAAGTGAATGATTTTTCAAACAATTAAAATTAAATATTCTTTGGTTCTTCTATTCGAATTATTTTTTATTGAAATTTCAATTATGTACAATTGCCCGACAGAGTATGAACATGTTTAGATATTTGTTGTCGCATTGAGGGAATTTAATGGGAAGCTATCGTGTGAGCGTTATTATGAATATGTGTGCATGTGTGCTATTATACATACGATCTTAGGTTGATGTTACTTACACGTTATCTATATCAATATTATAAAGAGAAGCTGTTTGTAAGTTTGTTTGCTTGATTGGGCAATGTTCTTAACTACTGATCCGATTTCAAAAATTCTTCCAACAGTAGATAGCTACTTTATGCCTGAGTACTATAGGCTATTCGAAATGTGTAATTTTAGAGTAAACAGCCCGAAAAGGGGATAAAACTGATTCTATCACCCAGACGAAAAGGCTAAAGGTAGAAAAGCGAAACTTAGGGTGCATATTTGTTCTATAGAGTAGTTGTGCGATACAAAAGCATTTTTTAAAATTCTTTTATGGCTTAAAAGGTTCGAAAAGGGATAAAACTGGTACCATCCATAATTGCGAATATTAGAGTGTGTATTTATTTTGTGGAGTAGTTGTGTTTCAAAGTTCGTACTTTTAGGGCTAAAAACCCCAAAAAGGAGCGAAACTAGTACCATCACCCAGATCTAACGGCTAAAGGGAGAATCGCGAAAATCTATATAGGCTTGCTTTCTATAAAATGAAAGAGCTGCATGATGGGATTTTTGGGAATTTGTACTTTTAGGACCAAAACGGGAAAAATCTGGTTCCATAACCAGGAACAAACGGGTAAAGCTATAATCACGAAAATGTATATGAACATTTTAACTATTAAACTATAAAGCTGCATGAATGAATTTTTCGTACCCTTAAGGCTAAAAATGGCCAAAAGGGGATAACACTGGCACCATTACTCAGACCAAGCGGCTAAAGGTATAGGCTTGGTTAATACAGAATTAGAGAGATAGATTAAGGGATTTTCCAAAATTTGTACTTCTAGAACCAAAAAAGATTTAAAAAGCGATGAAACTGGTACTACCAACCGGACGAAATTCGTACTTTTGGGGTGAAAATAGGAATAAAAAACAAAATAAAACTGGTACTCAGACCAAAATGCACAAGGTAGAATCGCGAAAATGTTAGTGAATATCTATTTCATAGAGTAGTTGACTTTAGGTCGCGATATGTAAAATTTAACCAAAATGTTTAAACTACACATAAAGTGCTTTTAATACACACACATACTAAGCACAATGCCATCAATTTTAAAAATGCCAGCAAACAAAAAAAAAATTAACGAGTTTATTTATCGAAGCTATTTCCGCTTTATTGAAAACCAACCATCCTCACACTCACACATCCATACTCATTCTCCAACATTTCCTGGTTTTTTAATGTCTTTACAGCAGCACGGATTTTTTGAACTTTAATACACACAACCTCATACACATACATAAACCATTCAATTGAAAAGCATGCGGTGGAAAATACAAAAGTTAATTTGCATTATTACTACAAGCAAACACTCACACTCATATATTACATCCAGAAGCAGATATTTACGTATCCACATATATGTGTATATGTAGAATATGCAAATGTACGTAGATATTTTTAAAGCATTTGTACGCTATATTGGCAAATTAAATTAACTTGAATGCACTTCCGATTTTGTTTATGCATTATTGAAAAAGGAGTGGGGAAAAAAGGACTCACACTTTCATAAGTTAACAATACACGACTTTATAAGTAATAAATTGAAAAAAAAACTCATAAGTATGCTCAAGTATGCATATAAAAAATAGCATTTCGTCCTTATCCTACCTCCCACTCTACTCGCCTTAAAGTGGTAGGAAATCAACGGTTATAGTCTCAAGAGATCGACTATATAGCATCGTTGGCATACTTATAACCACCATCAGTTGTAGCAAACTGAAACAGCAGCGGCGGTACAACAACCAACATTTTACAACAACTCTCGCCCACATTCGCACCATCAGGCTAGCATCGCGTAAGTCGAGCAAGAATCGAAAACGCAGAATGCAACCATAAAGGATGTGGTAAAAACACTTTTGCCGGTTGACTCGTTGACTCTCTGACAACATTGCATCATCTTCCGCAGTCGCTTGACACAACAAAAAATATGCCGAAAATCATAGTGTAAAAAAACAAGAACATGAGAGTGACTGGTCGGTGTTAGTCGAATACAATAAAAGCTACATAGCACAAGCATAAGAACATAATACATTAGAAAGTGTTTGCCTGTAATAAAGAAACTTAGAATAAAGAAAATAAATTAAGAAATGCTAAAAAAATTAACATTTTGGAAAATCAGTTTGGCAGTGCTTAAGGATCTTGGTTGCAGATTTTTTGGATAATCATCAGAGTAAGAATAATAGAGAATTGATTAACAAGCTTCTATAGATATATGAAGCTTTGATTATTATATTTTATATTTTTATATTTTATACTCACATCACACTCTCATATTTCTCAGAGTTTAAGTGATGAGCATTGAACACAGTATGTTTAAAGGAACAATTTTTATTTACGTAATTTTTAGCTCAATTGTGTAGCCTTATACGACATCGAGAAAGAAACTTTGCCGGTCGAAGCATGATGGTTAAAACACGCAACCTATAACTTTCATTGCCGGCCCCCTCGATTTTGTCGACATAGACTTCGAAGTAAAGTGTGGAGTCAATAGGCATGTCTAGTAAAAGCA
This sequence comes from Muscina levida, assembly GCA_964034835.1. NCBI lineage: Eukaryota > Metazoa > Arthropoda > Insecta > Diptera > Muscidae > Muscina > Muscina levida. The sequence goes on from OZ035881.1 coordinate 104,141,283, forward strand.
ATGAAGTTCACATTCGTTGATAATCCACAACAATGTGGGAAGCTATCCTCATTCATCGAGTGTAAAGGGTACATAAGTTTTTTTCTAAGCAATATATTTTAAACCAACCAAAAAGACGTACTCAACATAAACGCCTTTCCCAATGGTGATTGATGCAATTATTACGATTACGAAAAATAAAACGAAACAAGGAAATTGTTTTATTTTAAAAATCGTTAAAAAATGTTGCTACTAACCTCGAACAAAATTAACGAAAAAAACAAACAACAGAAACCATAGCCATTTCCCCCGCCCACATTCAAGTATGTATTGTTAAATGAAAACAACAACACCAAAAATAAGGTGGAAAATGTGGTCCATACAATAATGAAAATAGTAGTAACAACGATGCCAGCAGTGAGCGACCGTTACTGTAAACCACATAGGTTGCAACACCAACAACACTTGCAACAGCGACAATAGCATCAGTAGCATGCAACATTAAACAATGGCAACCACAAGAGCACACTCGATGGGTGGGTGGTCGTTTACACAGAAAATGGATAATGGTAGTAGTGGCAGCGACAACGATGATGATGCTGAAAATGAGATTGACGATGATCATCAACATTAAATTTGCTATAAAAAAGTTGAATTCCATTCACTGGAGGGTGCAAGTGTAGGATTGCTGTTAATGATAATCGGCTATACAGATTTTACATTTGAGGTTACATAGTCTTTTCAATTATTTCCAATTACACTGAGAATTACACAGGGAATGTAATTTGGTTTTAAATCTGAAACTTATTATATCAAAAACAAATTAATGATGACGTTAGTAGATATTTTTACCGATTTGTTTAAATATGTTTAAGTATTATTATTGAATGGATTCTGTTGCATATTTTAGTACGAAATCTTATATGCAATATATAAGGCGTAAATGTCTATAACACTGCAGAACAGGCCTTGGCATGATAGTTAGAACACGCGACTACCATGTGGAAGATCCATGGTTCGATTCCTGTCTTCAGTCATTTTCATTTTTCTTTCACGGACTGTAGAACAAGTGAGGTTGCAAAAATCAAACATTTTATGTGCCACTTAAAAAATATTGAATAAACCTATTTACAGGAAATTGTCCAACTATTTCAAATATTTTGCTCTTATAACAATCAGATTTTTGGTTCAGAAGATATAGCTCTTCAAAGTTGACTGATTTTCAGTGTTCAAAAACACACACCACTTTGTGGTTCTATTGATAGATCTATGTATTAGAAAAAGAATAAAGAAATTGTACTGTTTGCTTTCTGTTTGTCCAGGTAAATCGATATTTACCAACAATAAATTTTTTCCAATATTTCTTACCTTTGATTTAAAATTAGTTCTTTGCTTATTCCTTATTCATTATTATTGATTCGTTCTTTATAGTTTATAAAAATAGAAAAGTTGAACAAAACTTTAAAAAAATAAATTTTGGAAGCAAAATACTTCCCTTATCATACTTAATTTTGTGATTTTCAGCTCAAGCAAAACAAGTTAGTAACATTAAGAATTACTGCTTCCCTCTCCTTTAATAAAATTTTTTAAACCTTTTTTGAAAATTTTGTAATTATTAAAAACACAAATACATTTGCATCTCTCAAAAACTGAGGTAAACTGACTGATAAATACCATCACCCAATAATAATTCCTATTACAAGATAATTAATTACCAAATTTGATTATCCTCCAAGTGCCGGTTTTGAAATTATGGGAGAAATATTAATTTTCCAAACAAGGTCATTTTGTATGGGAGGTACCAGAGGGTGATCCGGTATAATCCATATTCATTCCTGATTCAAATTATCATAACTGTACAACTTACGCAAAATTCGACTGTATTCGCTGTACTTACAAAAATATATGTATTTAAAACTATGGGGGTATGTTCGGTATTTTGTATGGGAGGTACCAGAAGGGATGCGTCAAATAGTTATGTTTTGTAAGGTCTTGCTTCCTATCACAAGATAAATTAATTGACCAATTTTCATTACCCCCCAAGTGTCCGTTTGTAAATTATGGGATAAATGCTAATTTTTCAAAAATAGGTAATTTTGCATGGGAGGTACCAGAAGGGGTGATCCGATATAATCCATATTCATTCCTGATTCAAATTTTCATAACTGTACAAGTTACGCCAAATTTGACTGAATTAATTGTACTTACAAAAAAAGATATGTATGTAGGACTATGAGGGCGAATTCGGGAATTTGTATGGGAGGTACCAGAAGGGGTGCGTCAAACAATAAGGTTTTCTGAGGTTTTGCTTCCTATCGCAAGATAAATTAACCGACCATTTGTCATTATCCTCCAAGTGTCCGTTTGGAAGTTATGGGAGAAATATTAAATTTGCAAAAATAGGTCATTTTGTATGGGAGGTACCAGAAGCCGTGAACCGATATAGTTAATATTCATTGCTGAGTCCAGTTTTCATATGCAAACATCATATGCAAAATTTGAGTGAATTCAGTTTAGTTACAAAAAAGATATGTATGTAAAACTATGAGGGTCAATTAGGTCATTTGTATGGAAGGTACCAGAAGGGGTATGGCAAAGGTTTCGATTTTCGTAGTGTTTGTCTACTTTTGCAAGATAAATAAATTCACCAAATTTAAATATCCTACGATCGTCCGTTGGGAAGTTATGAAAGAAATATAAATTATCGAAAAATAGGTAATTTTGTATGGGAGGTACCAGAAGGGGTGGGGCTATTCTGCCCATTTTCAATCCCATAAGTTCGTTTTGAAAAATTTTAATACTGGTAAATTTTCATACTGATCCGTTAAGGTTTACTCAAGTTATCCTGCTGACCAGCCATCCAGCCAGCCAGCCAGCCAGACAGACGGACATAGCTCAATCGTCTTAAAAAGTCCTGAAACGAATTTGGTCTTAAGATACTTGGGGTCTAACTCGTCTCCTTTAATGCGTTACACTTTTTATACCATCACCCTTAGGGATGAGGGTATATATCATTTGATACGAAAACCAGTACAGAAATTTCAGTCAGGTAAACTGACTGATAAATACCATCACCCAATATAAGATATTGTTGAAGTCTTGAGTTATTGAAATGAATAGATTTTTAATTAAAATAAAATTACTTATGTATATTTTTTCCCCTGCTTGTGGTGCAAAATCGTCCAAAACTTTACTTATTTGTGTAGGGGGTATAGGTGCCGGTTTGAAATTTATGTGAAATATATTAATTTTTCAAAAAAATTTAATTTTGATAGGGGGTACCACAAGAGGTGAACCGATACAGTCCTTACTCACTCCTAACTCAAATTTTCATACGTACAACTTACGAATAATTTGACTGAATTCAGTGCACTTACAAAAAAAGATATGTATGTAAGACTATAGGGGTGAGTTCGGTCCTTTGTGTGGGAGGTACCAGAAGGGGTGTGTCAATAGTTAGGTTTTCTGAGGTTTCGCCTCCTATCACAATATAAATTAACCGACTAATTTTCATTACCCCTCAAATGTCCGATTGGAAGTTATGGGTGAATTATTAATTTTCCAAAAATAGGTAATTTTGTATGGGAGGTACCAGAAGGGGTGACCCGATATAGTCCATATTCACTCCTGATTCATATTTTCATAAGCGTACAAATTACTCATAATTTGACTGAATTCAGTGTACTTAGAAAAAAGATATGTTTGTAATACTATGGGGGTGAGTTCGGTCATTTGTATGGGAGGTACCAGAAGGGGTGTGTCAAATAGTTAGGTTTTCTAGGGTTTTGCCTCCTATAATAACATAAATTAATCGACCTATTTTCATTACCTCCCAAGAGTCCGTTTGGAAGTTATAGGAGAAATATTAATTTTCCAAAAATAGGTAATTTTATATGGGAGGTACCAGAAGGCGTGAACTGATATAGTCCATATTCATACCTGAGTCTAACTTTCATAAGCAAACATCATACGCAAAAATTGAGTGATCTCAGTTTACTTAAAAAAAAGATATGTATGTAAAACTATAAGGGTCAATTCGGTCATTTGTATGGGAGGTACCAGAAGGGGTGTGTCAAATAGTTAGGCTCTCTGAGGTTTCGCCTCCTATCACAACATTAATTTATCGACCAATGTTCATAACCCCATAAGTGACTGTTTTGAAGTTATTGGAGAAATATATAATTTCCAAAAATAGGTCATTTTGTATGGGAGGTACCAGAAGGCGTGAACCGATATAGTCCATATTCATACCTGAGTCTAATATTTATAAGCAAACATCATACGCAAGTTTACTTGCAAAAAAGATATGTATGTAAAACTATAAGGGTCAATTCGGTCATTTCTATGGGAGGTATCAGAATGGGTGGGGCACAGGTTTCGGTTTTCTTAGGGTTTGTCTACTTTTGCAAGATAAATAAACTGACCAAATTCAAACATCCTCCGGTTGTCCGTTTGGAAGTTATGGAAGAAATATTAATTTTCCAAAAATAGGTAATTTTGTATGGGAGGTACCAGAAGGGGTGGGGCTATTCAGCCCATTTACAATCCCATAAGTTCGTTTTGAAAAATATTGATATTGGTAAATTTTCATACCGATCCGTTAAGGTTTACTCGAGTTATCCTGCTGACCAGCCATTCAGCCAGCCAGCCAGACAGACGGACATAGCTCATTCTTCTTAAAAAGTTCTGAAACGAATTTGGTCTTAAGATACTTGGGGTCTAACTCGTCTCCTTTAATGCGTTACACTTTTTTTCGTATCAAATGATGTATACCCTCATCCCTAAGGGTGATGGTATAAAAATATATTTTAAGCAACATGTTCTAAACCAAAGCTTTGCACCTCAATAGATAGTCGTATACCAATTTGGTTATTTGGTTATTAATCTGATGGTTACCCAAATAATTTCAAACTACGTTCTTGAGGCAACATATCTACGGTATTACGATAATGCATTGTTTGATTTTAACATCAGATATTTTTGAAAACGTATCTTTATGGCTGGTACTAAGTTCAATGATTCGTACGAAATGTTGCCAAATCCCATATATTTTTTTTTGCTTTAAAATAAATGCGAAAAAATGTTGACGACGCAGAAAGAGAACATTAAACTCAAAATTTGAGTGAATTCAGTTTATTTACAAAAAAGGTATGTATGTAAAACTATCATGGTCAATTAGGTCATTTGTATGGGAGGTACCAGAAGGGGTATAGCAGAATTTCGCTTTTCTTCGGGTTTGTCTACTTTTGCACGATAAATAAACTGACTAAATTCAAATACCCTAAGGCTACTCTACCCATTTGCAATCCCATTAGTTCGTTTTGAAAAATATTAATTTTCATACCGATTCGTTAAGGTTTATTCGATTTATGCTGCTCACCAGCCATCCACCCAGCCAGCCAGACAGACGGACATAGCTCATTCGTCTTAAAAAGTCCTGAAACGAATTTAGTCTTAAGATACTTGGTCTCTTACTCGTCTCCTTTAATGCATTACACTTTTTGTCGTATTAAATGACAGGGATGAGATCCCTAAGGGTGATGGTATAAAAATATATGGAATATTTTGGAAATATTGGGGCACAATTTTAAAATACTTAAACACATTTTGTAGCTAACAAATCGATACCGTCACCATATGTGTGTGAAATTTTATTTTTCGCTGCCGCTATCATTCACCACAACATACTGTGTACATTCTTTTGACGTTAAAAACTGACACTTTATATAGAAGAATCACGATAAAAATTTCATAACAATTTTGTTGTTTATACCTACGGTGGTATTCACACTACCGCTAACATTGGAAAATGTTTATATCTACATGCGCATGTGTATATGTGTTGATACTCAGTCAGGTGTCGACAAATTATAATTATATGGTTTATATTGACACTTTTTAACTTTTTTTATAGTGCAAACACAGACAGGTGTGTATTTTACGGGAAGGACAACATTTGGAATTGAAAAAAATGTATAAAAAATTTTATATTTCAAGAAGAGAATTGTTTGTATGCAAATTTGCAGTGTTTTGTAGAATTGGTAAATAACAACACAATTTGAGTAGTTAAAAACTATAATAATAACAATCCGATTCAGAAACGATTAGCCTAATTATGCGATATTGCAACGAAAATAAAGTTGAGACATCCTTGCTATCAGTATTACAATATCTATAATGGTTTGAAGTCTCAGAGTTAATCTAAAGTACACGGCTCTTAATACTGTTCTAAGGTACGTATGATTTATATTGAATGAAATATTACCCATACGTGCCAAAGATATACTAAAGAGAGCATAGTTATCCTACGGTCAATAACAAGGTATTTGTTGTTTAAGAACTGAATATTGTTTTAAAGGTAATTTTGGACGCTGAATCCAAATCTGCACTTGGTTTTTTTGTAGCAGCTCGACTTTTCGCGATATACCGTTATGTCCAAAACTAAGACACCTCCACTACAAATATTTAAATAACTTGAAAACGGTTCACCATAAAAAAAAAAAAAAAAACTTAATTTCCCTTTGCACCCCATGAATGAGGTATGGGATAGCTTCTCGCGTTGTTGTGAATTAACACGCTTTCTATTTTTAGATTCACAACTAACGGCACCTACTTATTTATCGACGAATGCGAACGTCACTGTTTTGAGAAGCTCTTACTAGACACGACGATTGAATCGACGCTTAATACTGCGAAGTTGCTGTCAAACAACATTCGAGGGGAGCCGACAATGAAAGAAAATTTTATTTATTTATTTTCTTTTAAGATGACTGGAGCCAGGTTTGAACCTGCGATCTCCCGCATGGTAGTTGCGTGTTCTAACCACTATGCCACGGCCGGTCCCACGGTTCACCATATTCAATTAAAAAAAAAAACTTAAACTCATCAACAAAATTATCTTTAACCCATGCCTACATTGTTTTTAATCTGGCCTAGTAGTTTCTGAGATATCGTTGTAGTTTTAAAAAAAAAAACAAAAATGTTACAAAAAAAAAATTGTTTTTTAAAAATTCATAAAAAAAATAATGCAACAAAAATCACAGTGTGGGTCTTAAAACATTTAGTTTAATATAGTTTGAATCAAATGAGCTTTATTTCATTGAAATCTGTGCACAACTTTTGATTTTGTCAACAATTTACTGAGATAACTAAATTTACAAAAATCGCGATTTCCATACAGAAATAACATTTATTAATATGTTTGTGAAAGTGTAACTCGACCAAACCTTAACGGATCGTAATGAAAATTTATCAGTATTAATATTTTTCGAAACGAACTTATGGGATTGTAAATGGGCGGAATAGCCCCACCCCTTCTGGTACCTCCCATACAAATTTACCTATTTTTAGATAATTAATATATCTTCGATAGCTGCCAAACAGACTACCGGAGGATATTTAAATTTGGTCAGTTTATTTATCTTGCAAAAGTAGACAAACCCTAAAAAAACCGAAACCGTTGCCATACCCCTTCTGGTCCCTCCCATACCAATGACCGAACTCACCCTAATAGTCTTACATACATATCTTTTTGTAAGTACACTGAATTCAGTCAAACTATGCGTAAGTCTTACGGTTATGAAAATGTGAATTAGGAATGAATTTGCACTATATCGGATCACCCCTTCTGGTACCTCCCACACAAAATGACCTATTTTTGGAAAATAATAAATCTCCCTTAACTTCCAAATTGAAACCTGCCGATTATTTAAATTTGATCAGTTAATTAATATTGTAATAGGAGGCAAAACTATAAATTAAACTATAAATAAATTTGCAAATTTGTCATGATTTTTAAAAATACAAAATTTTAATTTTTTTGGGTAGAAACAAAAAAATTCGAAAAATCTGTTATCACCGAACTTAGCATAACTCATTCAATTTTCAATCGATTATTATGTACATACATGTTTAAAAAAGCTACTTTAATATGATATTCAAATAAGCTAATAAAAAGAACAATTTGCCCCCAACCGGTTAACTTTCAGAGTGAAGAAAATTAAAATAAATTTTGAATAAAAGAGCCTTTACTGAGTCATTTTCTTTTTGTGGTATTAAAAAATTTGATTTTTTTCAAAGGTAACAACGATATCTTTAAAAGAAAACAAAATTTTAAAATCCGGCTTATGAAAAAAAAATTATGATTTTTTGAACTATAATTTTTTGGAAAATAGGCGAAAATACGATCAGTACCTGTGACTTAAAAATTCGAGCTGATGGAGAAAAATGGAGATCAGATTTAAATTCAGCGACCTCAAATTAGTAAAAAAACAGCTATAGAATTCAAAACAACACTGAAAAAGTTAAATTTTTTTCCATTGTGTAATCAAAAGAAAATACGTTAGTCAATGACTGGGTACCAAAGTGAACTTTCTTGGTGGTGGTTTATGTGAAGTATTACACATTTACGTCAATTATGTGCAAAACTAATGTATCGTCAACAAAAGCTGATTTTTTGCCGGTATTTTTTAGAAGTTGCAGCTACTGCCGAAACTGGAAACTGAAACGTTGTATAACTTTTTTGTAAGTTTGCTATCACTGGTTTTGCAGACTTCTTTTATGAAAAAAAAGTTAGGTTACATTGCAAACTTTTCGCTAACGTTGTGGACGACATATGTTTGAACGGGAGATTGAAGATACATTATTTGTAGAATATGTCAGACATAGATTAACGTTAGTGATTGTTGACGAATGTTGAGGATAATACTATAATGAAAGTTCGGATGAAAGCCATGGCGAACTTGAACAACCAGTAACTAGAAGTAATGCAGATATTTCTCGCAATACCACTGATCGGTATAAGAATCCTGCAAAGTCCCATTAAATTACATCAACAAAAATGATGTCGAAAGCTCAAAATTTTAACACTATCTGAGAGTAAATATGTTGAGCATAATTGGGCTGCACAATCAAGAAATTAGAATCTAAGGAAGTAACAGTAGCTGTTATTTACGCCCTCATTAGCATATTATTAATGTCTGGCGCAAGTCATTAAAAAAATTATATTGTGGAAGATTTGTGGCCAATCCCATCTTAATCGTTATACCAAGCAGCACTGGGCAGAAACGGATTCTGATCATTAATACGTTTTATTCGTTTTAACAATGCAAACACCATTAGCCACAAAACATTTACGGATATGGCTACACCAATCCATGATATATAGACAGTACTGAATGCAAACATACCAACATATTACAAACCAAGTAAGAATCCTTCAATCGATGAATATCCGTTTTCTAACCGAGACAGTACAAAATTCGCGCAACAAGCCTTTAAAAATGGAATTAAACTATGGATTTGTGAAGTCAACAATTTTTTTAAACTTGAAGGCTTAATTTATACTGGTAACCTGCTGATCGTTAGACTAAAGAGCACTTGCCGTTGTCTTATGAATTGACAGTTGTGGGAACATTAAGAAAAATTAAACCATATATTCCGTAGGTAATGAATGCAGAAGATCAATACAATAACAAAGTATAGTAATCTACTCTAAAATATAAACTGTTATTGACTCACGTAGGTGTCAACGTTTTAAACATAGACGCAATTAAAACTATTAAGATTTTTTTTCATTTAAAATGTTCATAAGCCACTTAATCGCGACGATTTGGAGCTTCATGGCCATATCTTTGTTATTTAGGAAATGGCAGCAGTTTAAAGTTGCAAAAGGTACACGGGTATCTAGTTACACCAGTTTACAAATCTTTATTTTTTGTGAGCTGCAGAGTTCTAAATCATTTTTTTCTATAGATTCCGGCCTCCTAAACACGAATATGTGATTTAAAAAATTTTCCTCTGATTAGTTTTCAAGATATGAATTTTTGAATTATTTTGCAAATTTTTCATGAGATGCATCAGCTTATTGGAGAAAAATTCGTAAACGGGTCCAACGATTTGAACAAGAGTGGTCTCCAATTAAAGGTAGTGTGCTCCCCTAAAACCTTTCTATACAAACTTTTAAATTCGGTTGGGTAGTTTCGATAGTAGGAGCATTTTAAGTTTAAAAAACTATTTTTTTTTGTGCAAAAATCGATATTTTCTAAAAAGGATCAGATAGGATTTCAATTCAACCCAGAATTCAGTGGCATTTACACTTTTTATCGTTAATTTTCATGCAAAGTAAAGTATAGCTTCAAGCCTGCAGTGATATGCTTAAAATCAAAAAAAATACCATTTGTAGTGCCCTCTTAAAAAACGTGTAACTCTCCCTCTTATCACCCAATTTTTATAAACGATGGCTTGGTTTGCTCGGGGAAGTCCAATCTTTATACTCAATTTATGAAATTGAATTTATTTTAGCGATTTATATTTTTATAAATTTTTTTTATCAATTTAAAACCGTGATTTTTGCACAAAAAAATTAGTTTTTTAAACTTAAAATGCTCCTACTATCAAAACTACCCAACCGAAGTTAAAAGTTAGGGAGCACACTACCTTTAATTGGGGACCACTCTTGTTCAAATCGTTGGACCCGTTTACGAATTTTTCACCAATAAGCTGATGCATCTCATGAAAAATTTGCAAAATAATTCAAAAATTCATATCTTGAAAACTAATCAGAGGAAAATTTTTTAAATCTCATATTCGTGTTTAGGAGGCCGAAATCTATAGAAAAAAATATTTAGAACTCTGCAGCAGAATGACTGTAAACTAGTGTTATTGACCGTAGGGGTAAACATGCATGATTTGAATATCGCTACATCAGCATTGTGTTTTCTTTTAGAAAAAAAAATTATATTTCTACACTTCCACAGCGATGTTTTATTTGGTGATTTTAAAGTACAAAAATATGGATTTTTTTCAAATTATATCTTCTATATGTGTTCATTGATCATTGATACAGAGGTAGTAATTAATTCGTTTCACCAATTAGGACAGCACATTTTGCCTAAAAATTTCAGGGAGTTATGATAAGTGTCATTTATGTTCCTGCAATTTTGCCATTTTTCCTATCTTTATATATAAAATTCTACTGTACGTGTGTTGTGACTGAACTCCTCCTAAACGGCTGGACCGATTTGCATAAATTTTTTTTAATGTGTTTGGGTGGCGCCCCGTGTGGTTTAGATTTACAATTCGGTCTAATTGGACAAAGGGGCGTGGCACCGCCCATACAACATGAAAATCAAAAGGGCTATATTTCATAAACTATCAGAGGTATGAAGTTGAGATTTGATATATATGTTGTTGGAGCAGTATTAATTACAGCAAGGATGGAAGTGGGCGGTGCCACGCCCCCTTTTCTAAAATAGCTCTAATGGCATTTCTAATAGACCGGTTGATACGAAAATTTTACCAAGTAGTACTGTTGACCTGTTGATAGTCCCAGGCTATATTTCGTTGTGATTGGATAAGGGGGCGTGGCACCGCCCATACAACTTGAAAATAAAAATGCTATATATCATGAACTATCAGTAGTATGAAGATGAGATTTGGTATATATGTTGTTGGAGCAGTATTAATTACAGCCAGGGTGGAAGTGGGGGGTGCCACGCCCCTTTTCAAAGATCGCTCTGCAGGCCTTTTCTAAAGACAGATTGATACGAAAATTTTACCTGCTGATAGTCCGTGGCTATATAGTACTGTTGAAATGTAGATATTCCATGACTACATTTAGTTGTGATTGGATAAAGGGGTGTGGCACCGCCCATACAACTTGAAAATCAAAAGGGCTATATCTCATTAACTATCAGAGGTATGAAGATGAGATTTGGTACGTATGTTGTTGGAGCAGTATTAATTACAGCCAGGGTGGAAGTTGGGGGTGCCACGCCCCCTTTTCAAAAATCGCACTGACGGCTTTTCCAATAGACCGATTGATACGAAAATTTTACAAAGTGATACTGATGACCTGTTGATAGTCCGTGGCTATACTAGATTGTGATTGCATAAAGGGGCGTGACACTGCCCATATAACGTGAAAATTAAAAAGGCTTTATCTCATGAACTATCAGAGGTATGAAGATGAGATTTGGTATATATGTTTTTGGAGCAGTAATAATTACAGCCAGGGTGGAAGTGGGCGGTGTCACGCCCCTTTCCAAAAATCGTTCTGACGTCTTTTCTAATAGACCGATTGTTACAAAAATTTTACCAAGTGGACCTGTTGATAGTCTCTGTCTGTACTTGGTTCTGATTGGATAAAGGAGCGTGGCACCGCCCATACACCTTTAATATAAAAAAGGCTATATCCCATGAACTATCAGAGGTATATAGATGAGATTTGTCACAGTATGAATTACTGCAAGGGTGGAAGTGGGCTGTGCCACATCCCAGTTATAACTGCCATAGTAATAGTTTGATCATCCTCTAAATTCTATATTATATTGCAGTTCGCCTAGAGAAATTGTTAGAAAATTTCACCAATAAACTTTGTGTCTAAAATCAATTCCAAGCTCGCTTTCGATTTCAGGTAGAGTTTTTTTTGTTTTTAAATAAGCAAAAAACGAAAACTTCAGATATATTTTTTTGAAACCTTCTGCGGAAAACTATGTGTTGCTTAAAGAGTTATGGCCATTGAAAGTTTGCAAACAGAAATTAAGTTTTTGAAATTCTTAAATTTTTGCCTTTGGCGGAAGTCCAATATGTAGGGCGGGATCCCAAACAGCATCAGAAATAATGGCCTCTTGGATTCTATGATGACCCTCTAGGTACGGGTGTAAAAAGCGTCCCTAGATTCGGAATCTATGATGAATTCTATGGAAATTTCACCGAGAAACTATGTATATAAAATCAATCCCTAGCTTCCGCTGGAGGCAGGAAGATTTAAGGGCAAACTAGGAATAGATTTTAGCCATGTTGTTTCTTAGTGAAATTTTCTAAGATTCTGATTTTGGTATACGATTAAATTGATCCGCCCTAATGAGCAGGCTATTCAATATTTTAATTTTAAACTGTTTCAAATAATGGTCCGTACACCAGACAGTTGAGGACATAAACTAGCTGCGCAGACTAAAACAGTGATATGTTATTAATATTTTAACAGGTATGTGTTTTTTTCAATTACTTTCCAGGAGAGCGAATCGGTAATAAATCCTATAAATAGAAAATTTAAGCAATATTATTGGAGTTGAACCGGAAAACACCTTTTGTATGATTGGGGCACAATTTGAATTTTTATGGTATGTCAGAGGTAACATAAGCAAACTTTGTAAGTAACCGATGTATGGGGTATTTTTTTGTTAGGTATAAGTGTAAATCTTGCTGTCATACTAATGAAGTGTGATAAACATTCTTTCAGTATACTTTAGCAAATCACCATACAAAGACTTACACTAGAACATCGGCTATAAATCGTGGAAACTTATTTTAGAAATGCGCGTTCTGTTCGCCAAACTTATGGAGCACTTTGTCAAGTTTACGGTGCACATAATAATCCATCTGAGCAGCTAATAGAAGACATCGCCGCTGTAGACGAAAGTCTGACAAGGGTTTCGAATTGATCGAACCGACGCCGTTCTCAGCAACTCGGTCTCTACAAATGTTATGAAAATGTGTTGGCCTACATCTATAGGACATCCAACTGTTGGAAGAATTAGAGCCAGTGGACGATCAATTGATTTTGTTATTTCTCATTCAATGTCATTGCAAATCGTTGGGAAGAGAAATGGCTCCAACACAACGACATAACCAAACGTTTGGTGACCGAATTATCTCAAAAAATGGTAATACGAGTTCAATACAAAGACAGTATTCGGAAATATTCTTGATCCGTGGGAGAAGAAGACATGGCGGAAGAGGTCTTTATGGCTAAATCTTCAAAAGAAATTTTTATTTGAGGTCATTTTGCGGAGAAGACATGACAAAAAAGTTTTTTACGCACAAAGAGATAGTTAGCAAACAGAAGGTTCCCGCTACTACAGAAAAAAAAATTGAATTATGAACTTTGAACTTTAGCAAAATGTCCGATTTGAGAAAGAAGTGGTTTTTTGCCCTACATACAGATATGATAAATATGACTTTGCTGGTGAACTTTTTACTATCGTCATAGAGCCACCAATATTAAGCATTTAAAATAATATAACTTAATTGGTTAACTTCACTGTTAAGGATTTACTTAAAATTAGTTACATAAGTTAATAAACACAACATATTATTGTCGAGCTTAAGTACCGTTTTCAAAATACTTTGTAGACCTACAAATGTATTAATTAGCGTTTATATAGCATTTAGGATAGCAAGAAATGTGAAATATATTACAAGTTGATATGCAATAGCGAAGCATTGCCGGGCCCACTAGTCTTATAATAATATTTTTAAACTGTATTTTAAAATTTGAAAAATGTTTTTGAAAACTAAGATATAAATTCTCCACATACCCTTCGAATGTTTTTTTCATATTTAGTATCCAGGATTTTGGAAATCAAAGGTTTAATCACATATCGTCATCCGGGGATTCGTGTGCTCCATACGCCATTTTAAAAGTTTTGAGTTAATGAATATATCTTGTGTTATTGATATTTCGTGTCCACTTTGCTCTATATCCCTTTGGTATATAGGACTATGAAACTTTAACTTCGATTTACTAAGAATTTGTTTTTGGCACATAAAGCACTTGAATCCCCGGACGTCGATATAACTTTATTATATTTAACTATTATATTAAGGCAGTATGTCATCGAACTTCAATACCAATAAATTCATTACATATCGTACTTAAAACTGAAAAGTAAGCCTCTTTTCTGTCCTACCAATACATTTAAAATGTTGTTAAAATTTATGGATTTTCCAATGTTATTAAATTTTTATTTTGGCAAAATAAATTCTAAATCACATAAAGAACAAAAAGATGGCCTATTAAAAAATTGTTCGACTATCTGTGATTTACCCTAATCTTCTTTATAAACCACACACCACCAATGCATTTTCTGTAGTGCCCATTTCCTTAGGGGACCCATGTTAACATCAAGTAATGAATGCGATATTACATTTTGAAATTATCAAAATGTCTTTTCGAGACCATAATTACCAAACAATGACACCTTTTCATCATTCATCACAGATGCAGCTGCTGGTGCGGGCGATGGTAGAGCACCACTTTTAAGACTGTTGTCAAGCTGCTTCTGCTCTAAGCAACACAAATAATCTTGGTGGCCGTTGTTGGTCGCCATCTAATTTATTTTAAAATTTATTTTTTTATGTCATTTCTTTAGGGGATTCTGCAACAGTGAATTTTGAAGAAGAAAAAAACTGAATTAACGCAGTTTTTATTATACATCACTGTAAAACTAAACACGCACACACCGCAATACCCAGATGTGGTTAGGCAACATCATTTATCCATTATAAACTCATACTCACTTACAGGGTGTTGCTTGTGTGTGAATATGTGTGTGTCTATATGTACATTACCCTGCTCATGCGAATATGTATGTGTGGGTTGCTAGTTTTGTAACTCATATAACCGATTTAATGGGTTTTATCATTATTCATGATGATGGCAAAACAACAATGTTGTCGTCATTCAGCGACTGGGCTCTGCATCGTTTCCCCGGTGCTGAATATAAGAAATATGGGGTGCCTTTTTTATTTTTCCTGCTTTCCTGCTTACATCATTTCTAGACTCTGAACAAGATAACCCTTCAACAGTTTATTGCCACAGGAACTAAAAAGAATAAGTGTGTGTTAATTGCATTTTGGGGATTTTGTTGAAGGTAATCAACCTCATTAGAGTTTTAATTTCAAATTATTCCACAACGCACGAAAACAGAAATGAAATACTATCCTTGTCCTGTTCTTTCGTAACATCGCGTGCTTGTTTGCTTTGGAATATGCATGTGTTAATTTGAATCCCTTGGATAAAAAGAGAGTGGGCGTATATAGTTCGTATTGGTTTGTTAGCATACTAACATTAGCTTCTTCTTGAATAAAGTCCAATTTATGAGAAAATAAAACTTTATTTATTCATATCTGGTTGATAGAGGGTATGTGTGTGGTGTATACATTAAATATCGTTTGTTAATTATAAACTTTTTTACCAGCATTTCGGTTTTATTTTTTGCTTCAACGCCTGTTTGGGCTTCGTTGGTTCTGCTGTTGTGTGCTCAAGAGTTGATGTACAACAAACAACAAGCTATGAGTACAATAACAACATCACCTCCTAAGCTAAGGCCGCCAACACCAACAACGACACCTATAACAATAACAAGGCGAATAAGCGGCTCGACCGCGTATAAACAAACACCATAAGTGCCTTTTTAACCCGGATGTTTGTTGTTTTATATTCTGGGTGAACCTCACAAATTTCCCATGAGTGTGTGTTAGTGCATTCTTGTTAGTATTTGTGCGTATTACAGTCACGAGTATATAAACAGTATACTGACAAATGTAGTGGAAGCGTAGAAAATAATGTAACAAAAACAATTTAGCTGAATGATTAGCAAGCTGAAAGCCTAAGATATTTTGTTATAGTCGGCGCATATTAGCAATCCTAGGTTCAATTCGTCACCCAATAATCTTTATAATTTCTAGCTAAATCTATATACCGCCTAGCGTTACTGCATAAACTAAATTCATTGCCCAGTTTTCATGATGTGACATGCTACTGTATTCGTTATTTGCAACACCAACATTGTGCGGTTGTTTGGTTATAGTTCGGTGGCATTTTGTTTTATTTCCCTGCGTCGTTCTTTTGTTGTTGTTTTCGCATTTCAGTTACATACTCACAGAACTACAATAATAATCGCTAGATACAAAAACATGCTGACTGTAAAATTTGTAACCCATTGTGTCGTCGTCGCTTACCTCTTTCACTCGCTATTGGCCTGGTTGTCTGATGTTGGTCTTTAAAGATTTAACGGAAGTTGAAATTTTTTGGAACTTCCTCTATTTGTTATTTCACATTAATGTGGTTTTTGTTGTTGTTATTCCTGTTATTAGGTTGCTTATGATGGTAACTATGTTTTATGGTTAGAGTGGGATTGGGTATGTTAGAAGGTGTATGTGTTTGTGGGTGCTGATGTTGATGTTAATGTTGTATTGGACTGTTTGTGTTTGTTTGTCCTCTCGCTTGTATATGTGTTGGTGCGAGTCAATGATATTGTTACACTTTGCTTTTCGGTGTTGTAGTCGTTGCTATTGTGGTTTTTAGGGAATGCCTATCTATGATGGCGGTAGTGGGTGGATGTACCCCTGTAGTTTCCGTTTCGACCCCGTTGTTGCTATTCTGTTACTGCCGGTGCTGCTGTCATAAGTGTTGTGATTATTATGGCCGTATTCTGCTTATTGTTTTGTGTGAAATGATGTTATTATTATCTGTTGGTTTATTTGTTGGTGTATGTTCCTGTTTGTTATTGCTGTTATTTAGTTATTTTGTTTATTTTTTGTTCATACCTACTCGTTTATGCTACGCATACACATATGTGTTTAGTGTTAGTGTGTGTGTGTCACAATAAAATGTTTTTCGGTTCACTTACGTTAGGGTTCATTCATTCGAAATTAACATTTTACAAATTATTCAATTGTTACTTTGTTTTCGTCCTATTCATTATCAACATTGGGGTTATAGGAAATGGAAATGTGTCAGTTGACATAGCAGGGATTAGCTTGTACGATGATGGATAGGAATAACAGTTGTGATGTTATATCTACATAAAAAAAGGCAACATCTTGAGAGGAAATTTCTATGAATATTCTTATGCAATATATTTAAATTTTTAAATCGACAATCGTAACTGCATATATATCGCCAACACATATTGCTGTATAACTAATTACACAACCAAAAACTTAATTTAACTATAATTATCACCTCTTGCGACCAATAGCCAATTCGAACCTCATTCAACCTTAAATATAAAGGGCAAAATAAAATACCTTTAAATTATTCGTACTTTGGATTGTTAAATCTAACTTTGGTTTGATTAACCCAATTCCGGTTGGGAAAACTCAACTCCGGGGATTGGAGGATTTTCTAATTGTTATTCACCTGGGACTAACCATAACATCTCTTTGGAGGTCCCCAAGCAGTTCACATGGTTCGAGAAATCACGTATTACCAGGCAATGTACCTGAACATTCGTTCACTAGAAGCAAATGTGGGAAGACGTAATGTTGTAATGAGTAACCTAAATGGCATGCAAACACTGATGCGTCATAGGAAGTAGGTAACAAAAGGTACAGAAGCTCAACACAACGGCTCTCTTAGTGGCTTTGGCAGCCCAAAGAATCTAGGATCGGATGCGGTGGCCTAATAAGCTACTACCGTGACATCTTTTACAGCTGCCATGAAGAAAGATATAAACTTGGATGTGGATTCAGAGTCGGCAAGAGACTTCGACATCAGGTCTCGCGGTTTAACCCTGTATGAGCGCCTGGAGGAAATATATGACGGCAAAAACTAAAAACACTCGTAAACAAACGGAAAGGAAGTTAGACATTACTAAGCTACATACCACCGAGTTAGCCAATGCCTTCTCAAACCAACTTTCTTAACTACTTCAAACAAACCTTCTTAATTATGATGTTCCCGACACCCAGTGGCAGCATATTGCGAATTCTATGACCAATGCCGCAACAACCGTACGGTTATGAAAAACTACGCTCAGACAAGCTCTGCTACGATGAAGAATGTCGTGAAATGTTTAAGGAAAAGGATGCTGCATACAGGGCAAAACTGCGGCCAGTACTATGACGGATAATTATAATGAGAAGAGGAGGGAGGTGACACGCCTCATCTGGCGAAGAAAACGTCTATGGAAGAAAAAAGAGAGCCAGGATATCGATAATTACAGAAATAGAGGTGAAGCCCTAACGCAAAGGTTTTGGAACAGGAATCCCCACCTGTAAGGACAGAGACGGAAATCTGGTCACGGACACTCAGATTGTCATGCAAATATGGAGGGAACACTTCCATCTCTTCTCCTTCCCGAAGGCAGCGATGAGCTGGTAGCACGCATGCACAAGCTCATAAACTGGATTTAGCTCAAAGAATGCAAGCCCGATGATTGGAATCTGAGTTTTCCATGTCCTGTGCTTAAGAAAGGCGATCCATGAGTGTGTACCAACTATCGCTGGATCAGTCTTTTACCCATCGTTTACAAGTTCCTGTCTAGTGTGTTATCTGAAAGACTAAAGCCCCGTTTACAAGTTCCTGTCTAGTGTGTTATGTAAAAGACTAAAGCCCAATCTAGAGAACCTGATTGGACCTTATTAGTGTGTCTTTAGACCTGGTAAATCCACGACCGACCAGTTATCCACACTACGACAGATCCTGGAGAAGAACCAAGAAGTGCAGATCGATACCTACCATCTGTTTGTCGATTACAAAGATGCTATGACAACGTTAGGTATCTACGAGAAGCTGATACGACTTTGCGGGATGACACTGACTGACACGAAATCTTCAGTAACCAGTACAGAAATTTCAGTCAGATAAACTGACTGATAAATACCATCACCCACTATAAGATATTGTTTAAGTCTTGAGTTATTAAAATTAACCGATTTGTAATTAATACCAGTTAGAAAGTTTCAGTCGGGCAACCCGACATACATTTACCCTTACCCTCAGTAAAACAAATAATTTTCTATTATATTGATATAATTACTCGATTTCTAAAGTGGGCGGAGTGGTACATTTGTATGGGAGGTACGAGAAGGGGTGTGTCTATTTTTCCAGATTTATTCTCCATAACTTTATCCTGTTATAGCTTTACTAAAAACAGAATTTGGGCACGATTGCGTTGGGTGTATTGATATTATTACAACATTCCCAAAGCGGGCGGAAAGTTACATTTGTATGGAAGGTACCATAAGGGGCGTGTCTACACTTTTAAATTTTTCTCGAAAGCTTTGTCCTATTATAACATAACAAAATTCAAAATTTGGGCACGATCGTGTCGAGTGTATTGATATTATTACCCTATTTCTAAAGTGGGCGGAAAGGTACATTTGTATGGGAGGTACCAGATGGGGTGTGTCTAGACTTCCAGATTTTTTTCTCCAAAACTTTATCCTGCTTGAACTTTACCAAATACAGAATTTGGCACGATTTGGTCAGGTCTATTAATAATAGCAATCGATTTCTAAAGTGGGCGGTGCCAGATGTGTATGGGAGGTACCAGATGGGGCGTGGATAGACTTAAAATTTTTTTCTTCAAAACTTTATTCTGTTATAGCTTTACTAATAGTAGAATTTGATTACGATCACGTTTGATTTATTGATATTATTCCTCCATCTCTATAGTGGGCGGAAAGGTAGATTTGTATGGGATGTACAAGAAGGGGCGTGGCTAAGCTTTCAAAATTTTTTCCAAAACTTAATCCTGTTATAGCTTTACCAAATACAGAATTTGGGTACGATCCCGTTGGGTGTATTGATATTATTACTCGATTTCTAAAGTGGGCGGAATGATGTATTTATATGGGAGGTACCAGAAGGGTCAGGGCCATGTAGCCCATTTGCTATACCGTAAGTAGCTTTGAGGAAATAATAACTCGTGCAAAATTTCACAACATTTGGTTACGTCTTTCGAAAGTTATCGGGCGAACCAGCCGGACAGCAGACAGACAGACGGACATGGCTCCAACGACTTAAAAAGTCATGAATCGAATTTGGTTCAAAGAAACCTAGGGTCTAAAGTGACTCCTTCTATGTGTTACACTTTTGGGTCGTATCAAATGATATTTTCCCTCATCCCTAAGGGTGATGGTATAAAAATAGGCAAAGTGCTGACTTAGTCTTTCTCTACCAAGCGAGGCTTTATACGGGGAAATAGTTAATCATACGATCTCTTTAAAATCATAATGGTGATTATTCGGAAGGCTGCAGTTCTGGTACTGCAGCACTGGTACCATCTTTAACAAAAGTCGCAGATTTTTTTTTTAAGTATATGGCCCTCATATTGGCGATTGTACATCTTATGCCATGCCCTAACCCAAATGGATTAGCTGTGCTGGTGTAAGGCTTTGTTCTTAGGCCTAGTATAAGTCCTTGCTCTGCAGTCCTACATTAAGGCCAGCTGTTGGGCTTGCTATTGGAAAGTAGCGTGGAAAGCCTTTAGTCGCAATGTCAGCCTGTGTATTAAAAGGAAACATGATTGGGTTTGTCATGCCCATGGATGTTACCTCCAGGCCTATAAGCATGCCTTCTAGGCTCTTAATTTTGCAATTAGAACTAAAACCCAATAATTTGCATACCAACAAAATATTCAATGTTCACCTATCGTGCTGTGCATATACGATTGACCGTTTAAAATTTTTTCTGCCACACATACAGAGCTCACATGGGCTCTATACGACTGGCCTTAAAGTCTATACAAATGTGTTTATTTATGCACTTCGGCATATGTTTGTTAGTGGTTAATTTTATTGTTGGCGGCTGGTTACCCAACGGTGGTCCATGATTAAGGCACGCGCTGCCCTGACCAGTAGGGCAACCCTAAATCATTCACGTGTATTTTAATTGTGGTTTTAATATGAAATTTACGTTTTTTCCCAAAGTTTAATTATGTTTTAATTGTCTATAAAATATTAAATTACACAAGCAAAGTGCTGAAGAATGTTTGCCTGCGAGTGGCCGGCAGTATGTGCATGTGTTGTGAAGTCAACTATGCCCAGCAGCAAAAAATGGGGCTTTGCATGCCTTCTTACAGGCCTGCAAAGGCAGTCAGAAGCCCTACCCTTCAAATGCAGTCTTCATTTCAAATTAACATGGGGAGTCATAGGCAGGCAAGGCCTGCACATTCCCTTTCTCATTGAAGGCGTTGCAGTAGGCATGCCTAGTATGTCCTGCTTGGAGTCCTAATAACAAGGGCCTTCTATGAGGCATTGCTACTGCAGACCAGCTTACAGGCCTGCAAAAGAGCATTTATAGAAGGACTTAAATAAAAAAAAACATATGCGAATTATTTCCATATTAAATGATTTCCTACTTTTTATAAATTTTTAATACAATATTTATCACAATTTGTAATAACTATTTTTTTTTAAACTCCAGCAGCGGGAATCGAACTCGCGACCTCAGTACTCATAGTTGGGCATGCTACCTACTCGGCTATCACGTGATATAGTTGTTGTACGACAAATAACAAACATGTGGTTTTCATAAACAACAGCATCTGTCTTTCCTTCCATTTAGAGGCCTGTCTACAGGGCTAATCGGAGAAGTGACAAGTGCATGGCTATGAACGTCAATTCTGCCTTCTACTAATAGGACTATCAACAGGCCTGTTTAAGGCATGAAAGTTTGCATGCCCTTTGTGCACATCTATGGTATTTTGTGGGGTACACAGTAGGGCTGCTCACAGGCCAGTTTTTAGAAGGGAAAGAGGCATGTCTGCGGGATCTTTTCTCACTCTAGTAAGAGGCCTCATTACAGGTCTCATTTGAGAAGCGAAATGTGCATGGGTATGGAATTTTTTGTTAGGCTTAGTGAAGGACTTATTATAGCCTGTATACATGCCTGGAAAAGGAAGGCGTATTTGAATGTCAACAAACTGCCTTTGAAGGCATGTTTGCAGGCATATTTTTACAATGCCTCGTCTTTTCCGCTGCTGGGTGAGTAAGTGATTTGTGCGTGTGTTCGAGTATGTATAATAACACAAATTCGGGTTATATATTCGAGCGAATTCATGTGAATGTATGTGCGTAATCATACGAATGTATGTGCGTAATGGTGCGCATGTAATCACATTTAATACGTTTTAAATACGACCATTATGTTCTAGCTGCCCGCACATTTATTAGCGCTCAAAGCGAAAACATTCAAATGGTTTTGTGGTTAATATAATATAGAGGATTTTTGTAGCATTTTTCTGTTCTCTTGTTGCCATCGAAATATAAAATACAAACAATTTTAGCGGAAAAATTTAAAATCTATATATATAAAAGAGGATGTGTGTATATATGTATGTAACGTATGGACTCGAAAACGGCTGGACCGATTTTGATGAAATTTTCAGGGAATCTTCCGAATAACCCCGCGAGTAACATAGGCTACACATTGTTTGGATTTTTCTACATTTAGGGGGTGAAAATGGCAATATTCGATAACACAAGGTATTCTGCGCTTACAAGAAGTTAAAAATAATATATTATCAATCGATGATAAACAACTTTGTGTACTGCGTACGTCCATGGGAAAACCTTTAAAAAAATTCTTTAACTCTCTGTATTCCAATATAACGGGACATCCAATATAACGGGATATGCAATAGCGAAGCATTGCCGGGCCCACTAGTTCAATATAAAATTTATATCAGGAAATGCTACAGCTTTGAATTGAATATCAAAATTAGAATTTTAAAATATTTTAATAGCCCTCTTAACGACTAACCCATGGCTAGGGAATGAGCGGGCACGTTTTGGGTTTGATTTGTTTTTGCTATAATCCTGTTTAAACGAATACATTACCCACAAATCTTTGGGTACCCGGGTACCCCTGTCACTTTGGAGAAGTTGTTTTTTTTGTCACTCACATAAGGGTTAATACTATTGTCATCGATATTGTTAAGAAAACCATGTTGTCCAACGTAAAGGATAAGAGTAAATCTGTTCTGTTATATGGAATAGGATAAAATAGTGCCACTTTAAAACAGAAACCCCATTGAAGGACTGATTTTCCAACAAGACCACTTGTCAGTACATAAGAGTAGACATTAGAGTGGGTCCATTTGTATGAAGTAAAAAAATGCACCAATCGGTTATCAAAAGCGTAATCTACTACGAATGCTATGAAAATGTGCCCAAGAAACCATGATAATGGTTTAATGACAAACTTTTCTCTTCTCCCCCAGTAATTGTTCCCCCCTAACATTTCTTCAAAATGTACCTACTCCCTATCTTTCCTCCTTAAGAGGGCTACCATACAGACATTTTTTTCTTATAAAATTTTCTCCCACCGCTTTAATTGCCCCGGAGTCGCCCCTAGAAGAGTAAAATATATGACCGATCCCCAGTCATTTATCCAAAGCCCCCTTCTTCACCTTCAAAGGAGGGTTCCATAAAAAATCAAATTTTTATAAAATTTGCTCCAAACTGCCACAAAAGTGCCCCTTAATAAGTCAAATGTATGACCTTTTGCAACCTTAACAATTTCTCAAAACATGTGGTCCCCATACATTTTTATACCATCACCCTTAGGGATGAGGGTATATATCATTTGATACGAAAAAAAGTGTAACGCATTAAAGGAGACGAGTTAGACCCCAAGTATCTTAAGACCAAATTCGTTTCAGAACTTTTTAAGAAGAATGAGCTATGTCCGTCTGTCTGGCTGGCTGGCTGGCTGGCTGGCAGGCTGGCTGGCTGGCAGGCTGGCTGGCTGGCTGGATGGCTGGTCAGCAGGATAACTCGAGTAAACCTTAACGGATCGGTATGAAAATTTACCAGTATCAATATTTTTCAAAACGAACTTATGGGATTGTAAATGGGCTGAATAGCCCCACCCCTTCTGGTACCTCCCATACAAAATTACCTATTTTTGGAAAATTAATATTTCTTCCATAACTTCCAAACGGACAACCGGAGGATGTTTTAATTTGGTCAGTTTATTCATCTTGCAAAAGTAGACAAACCCTAAGAAAACCGAAACCTTTGCCCCACCCATTCTAGTACCTCCCATACAAATGACCGAATTGACCCTTATAGTTTTACAGACATATCTTTTTTGCAAGTAAACTGAGATCACTCAAATTTTGCGTATGATGTTTGGTTATAAATATTAGACTCAGATATGAATATGGACTATATCGGTTCACGACATCTGGTACCTCCCATACAAAATTACCTATTTTTGGAAATTATATATTTCTCCAATAACTTCAAAACAGTCACTTGGGGGGTTATGAACATTGGTCGATAAATTAATGTTGTGATAGGATGCAAAACCTCAGAGAGCCTAACTATTTGACACACCCCTTCTGGTGACTCCCATACAAATGACCGAATTGACCCATATAGTTTTACATACATATCTTTTTTGTAAGTAAACTGAGATCACTCAAATATTGCGTATGATGTTTGCTTATGAAAAGTAGACTCAGGTATGAATATGGACTATATCAGTTCACGCCTTCTGGTACCTCCCATACAAAATTACCTATTTTTCGAAAATTAATATTTCTCCTATAACTTCCAAACGGACTCCTGGGGGGTAATGAAAATTGGTCGATTAATTTATGGATTATAGGAGGCAAAACCCTAGAAAACCTAACAATTTGACGCACCCCTTCTGGTACCTCCCATACAAATGACCGAACTCACCCCCATAGTATTACAAACATTTATTTTTTCTAAGTACACTGAATTCAGTCAAATTATGAGTAATTTGTACGCTTATGAAAATATGAATCAGGAGTGAATATGGACTATATCGGGTCACCCCTTCTGGTACCTCCCATACAAAATTACCTATTTTTGGAAAATTAATAATTCACCCATAACTTCCAAACGGACATTTGAGGGGTAATTCGGTTAATTTATATTGTGATAGGAGGCGAAACCTCAGAAAAGCTAACTATTTGACACACCCCTTCTGGTACCTCCCACACAATGGACCGAACTCACCCCTATAGTCTTACATACATATCTTTTTTTGTAAGTGCACTGAATTCAGTCAAATTATTCGAAAGTTGTACGTATGAAAATTTGGTACCCCCTATCAAAATTATTTTTTTTTTAAAAATTAATATTTCTCACATAAATTCCAAACCGGCACCTATACCCCCTACACAAATAAGTAAAGTTTTGGACGATTTTGCATTTTATTTTAATTAAAAATTTATTCATTTCAATAACTCAAGACTTCAACAATATCTTATATTGGGTGATGGTATTTATCAGTCAGTTTACCTGACTGAAATTTCTGTACTGGTTTTTTCATTAGCCGCTCTCATGGTGCCTACTACAGGGTTTAAACCAAGATTCGGAAAACGATAATTTTTTTGTTTCTAACAAAAAAAAAAAATAACATAGAAGTTGAAAAATATTTCTCAACATATGAGTTCAATATTTTTTCTAAGAAGGTTTGTTTGAAAACATAACTCTCATGTTCAAAATAAATAATGAACAATGATGGAAAAACAACAAAATTTTAATTTCATCAAAGATAAATAACATTCGGGTTGAATATTTTTTTCAACTTTAGCGTTGAAAATCTTTTTAAACAATGTTCGTTTCAAATTATAATAAATATACATTTCTATATATACATGAAAAAACTGACGATGGGTTCTATAAAGATTCATCAAGTTGATTATTTCATAGTATTCAGCAAAACTCAAAATACCTGGCCTCTGTTATTGGCGATGGTATAGTATCAATCATATCTCATTAATTAGATGTAAGGGAAACTACATAGCTCTAGATTCTAGTTCTAGCTCTAGATTTTCTCCCAAAAATTGTTCTTGAAATTCTTAAGATGCTGTGTTCCATTTGTATAGTTATGACTTATCTTAATAAACATATTTCTTGCGTTTAATTTGGTCGGCACAATATTTATGACATATTTTAACTTAACTTAATTTTGAACAATTGTTCGTTATTTAGTTTTTTCATCGGTTGAAAATTTTGTTATTGAACACAAGAGTTCAAAACAATTTCGAACATTTGTTGAATTCAAATAGAACAATTGAAAGAAACATTTGATTTTGAACTTGTAAGTTCGTTTTTTATGAGAAAAAAATTTAAAAATACTGTATTTTGGTATTAATATCGGATGTCTGGTTTAAACGTATGAAGTTATTTACAGTTGTAACAAATATTTTATGACTAAAGAATGAATTTTGAAAAATAACTTCACATCGTACAACTAAAATATTCAATTAATGAGACTAATCCTTTAGCCGTTTAATATCAGTTTTATTCATTTTCGGCCTTTTTACCCCGTAAATGTGAAAATTTCGAGAACCCTCCTTGCTTTGTTCTAGTTCCATAGGGAGCAAGCCCATACAAATTATCATGATTACATCCCTTTTCGATATTTTTACATAGCTTTAATGACTCATAAAATATGACCGATTGAAATTTTTTAAATTTCGAAAATGGGCGGTGCTACGCCCCTTTGTCTAATTATTTTTTTCATGTAACCTATGATAGACGCCCGCCGGACAGTACTACACAGTGAAAATTTCATTGAAATCGGTCCATTTATTTCGCACAGATAATGATTTTTTCAAAAGGGGCGTGGCACCGAGCGAAACGTAATTCTCTTTTTATCAGTATTTTATGTACCAAATCTCATCTTCATACCTCTAATGGCTCCTGAGATATGACCGATTAAAATTTCGGTTTGTGTGGGCGGTGACACGCCCCTTTGCCTTATTACCTTTTTATGTAGCCTATGATTGAGGCCCTATGGACTGTACCACACAAAGAAAATTCAATTGTAGTCGGTCCATTTATTTGGCCAATATAACTATTATTAAAAAGGGATTTGGCACCGCCCACTTTCCACAAACAAAGTATTTCTTTTTATACGACCGATATACGTACCAAATCTCGAATTCGTTTTTACCCCCTAGCAGTCCGAATTTCCAAGAATCCCTTCTTAGTGCGCGCCAACGTCATAAAAGAAACCTACATTCTAAATTTCACGGTTCTAGCTTTAGCCGTTTGGGCTGGTGAGTGATCAGTCAGTCACCCAAGCCTTTTATCCTATCCTATCCTATTATTAATATTATAAATGTGAATGTCTGTCTGTTTGTTTGTTTGTTTGTTTGTATGTTTGTTGCTCAATCACGTCTAAACGGCTGAACCGATTTCAATAAAATTTGGAAGGTAGTTGGTGTACTATATGGAAATTACTATAGGCTATATATTTTGTAATTTTTTACTCTATGGGCGGAGTGGGCGTGGCAAAACTTTTTTTAGAGCTAGAGAGATAAAATTTGATACACAGATAGTAATCGGCAATACGAATATGAATATGCGGACGAAATTTTAATTTTGAACCAGTGGGCGGAGTGGGCGTGGCAAAACATGTTTTTAGAGCTAGCGAGATACAATTTGATACACAGATAGTACTCGGCAATACGAATATGAATATGCGGACGAAATTTTAATTCTGAACCAGTGGGCGGAGTGGGCGTGGCGAAACATAATTTTAGAGATAGGGAGATAAAATTTGATATACAGGTAGTACTCGGCAACGCGAATTTGAATATGCATACGAAATTTTAATTTTGAACCAGTGGGAGTGGTTGGCGTTAAAAAACATATTTTTAGAGCTAGGGAGATAAAATTTGATATAAAGATAGTACTCGGAACGAATATGAATATGAAGACGAAATTTAAATTAATGACCCAATGGGCTACGTTTTTTTTAGAGCTAGAGAGATACAATTTTATACTCATACAGTGCTTGACAACGCGAATATGAATATGCAGACGAAATTTTAATTTTGGACCCAATGGGCGTAGTGGGCGTGGAAAAAAGTTTTTAGGGCTAGAGAGATAAAATTTGATACCCAGGTAGTACTCGGCAACACGAATATGAATATGCAGACGAAATTTAAATGTTGGCCCAATGGGCGGAGTGGGCGTGGTAAAACTTTTTTAAGAGCTAAGGAATTACAACTGATACCTAGATAGTACTCGACAACACGAATATGAATAAGCAGACGAAATTTAAATGTTGGACCCAATGGGCGTAGTGGGCGTGAAAAAACTTTGTTGAAACTGTTATTTTGCCACAGAGAGATACAATTTGGTACAGACAGCTCTCGGCACTTCAAGTTCAAATTTACAGACGAAATTGTTATACTCAATCAGTGATGTACTTTATTTGTATCAAAAATAACAATTTATTGTACATAAAAGTACAAAGTACAAAAAGTGCAATTGATTACACCAAAATGTACTATTATTGTACAAAAAAGTACATTTATGGTATCAAAAAGTCCAACTTATTGAATTAAAAAGTACGTTTATTGTACACAAAAATAACAATTAATTTTACCACAGTTTACTTTTATTGTACCTAAAAGTACTTTAATTGTACTAATAAGTTTAATTTTACACAATTGAAGTACTTTTATTGTACCAAAAAGTTCTTAAATTGAGCCAAAAATTATTTTTGTTGTATCAAAAAGTACCGTTGTTGATGCAAAAAGCAAGGGCTAAACTGGTTTTTTCTTAACTACGATTTTTTTTTAAGTTTAAGGACTTTTTACACGAAGTCAGTTTGTTGTATCGAATTCGTCATAAAGAATTATGTCGGTAAACTCTGACAAAACAGCCATATACACGATGATGATACATTTGAAGGGAAATCGACAATGATGTCAGTAGTGTAAATGAGCCTCTATGGTAATCGCCAATTCAGAAATGATTTTACCGACAAAATATTTATTTTCGCTCAGCCTTAATATGAAGCCGAACATTTTATTTCTGATCGGTGGGTCGAAGGGAACATGGGAAAAATGTGTTAGGGCTATATAACGTAATATTCGTATACAGATAGTACTTGGTGCTATAGATAGAAATTTGTAAATGGATTTTTTAATTTCGGTTAGTGAGACGTTGTTTGTTCATTCAGGCTAAGCAGTAACTTGGGGTAACGAATTATTTACAGAGCGTACAAGATCGAAACTTAACCTAAGCCGTTTAACTAAGCAAGCTGAACACATTATAAGTATCCGTCAAGTATGCAATTGCGAAGCATTGCCGGGTCCACTAGTTAATATTATAAATGTGAATGTCTGTCTGTTTGTTTGTTTGTTGCTCAATCACGCCTAAACGGCTGAACCGATTTTAATGAAATTTGGAAGACAGTTAGTGTACTATATGGAAATTACTATAGGCTGTATATTTTGTAATTTTTTACCCTATGGGCGGAGTGGGCGTGGCAAAACATATTTTTAGAGCTAGGGAGATAAAATTTGATACACAGATAGTGCTCGGTAACACGAATATGAATATACGGACGAAATTTTAATGTTGGACCCAATGGGCGGAGTGGGCGTGGCAAAACAAATTTTTGGAGCTAGGGAGATAAAATTTGATACACAGATAGTGCTCGGCAACTCGAATATGAATATACGAACGAAATTTTAATTTTGGACCAGTGGGCGTGGCAAAACATATTTTTAGAGCTAGGGAGATAAAATTTGATACACAGATAGTACTCGACAACACGAATATTAATATGTGGACGAAATTTTAATTTTGGACCAGTGGGCGGAGTGGGCGTGGCAAAAAATATTTATAGAGCTAGAGAGATAAAATTTGGTACACAGATATTACTCGACACTTCCGATTTAAATTTGCAGACGAAAATGTTATTTTCGATCAGTGGGCGAAGTGGGCGTAGCAAAACTGTATTTTATCCCCGGATAGATAAAATTTGATACACTGATAGTACTCTGCTACACTAATATGAATTTGCAGACGAAATTCTAATTTTTGATACAATGGGCGGACTGGGCTTGGCATAACTATTTTTAGAGCTAGAGAGATGAAATGTGATACCCAGATAGTACTCGACAACACAAATATGAATGTGCAGACGGAATTTTAATTTTCGACCCAATGGTCGGAGTGGGCGTAGCAAAACTTTTTTTAGAGCAAGAGTGATAAAATTTAATACCCATATAGTTCTCGACATCGCGAATATGAATATACAGACGAAATCTTAATTTTGGACCAAAAGAGCGTATTGGGCGTGGCAACAGTTTTTTTAGAGTTAGAGAGATAACATTTGATGCCCATATAGTTCTCGCCCACGCGAATATGAATATGCAGACGAAGTTTAAATTTTGGACCAAATTGGCGTAGTAGGCGTGGCTAAACATTTTTTTATAGCTAGAGAGATAAAATTTGCTATCCAGATAGTACTCGACAACGCGAATATGAATATGCAGACGAAATTTTACTTTTGTATCCATTGGCATAGTGGTATGGCAAAATTTTTGAGAGATACAATTTGATACCAAGATAGTACTGGAAAATACGAATATGCAGACGAAATTTTAATTGTTGGCCCAATTGGCGAAGTGGGCGTCGCAAAACTTTTTTAGAGTTAGAGAAATAAAATTTGATACCTATATTGTTCACGCCAACGCGTAGTGGCGTGGCAAAACTTTGTTTTAGAGCTAGAGAGATAAAATTTGTAACACAGATAGTACTCAACAATACAAATATGAAAATCCAGACGAAATTTTAGTTTTGGACGCTATGGGCATATTGATTGCGGCAAAACTTTTATTTAACTTTTATTTTATAATTTGATACTGACTCGACAACATGTATATTAATAAGAAAACGAAATTTAAATTTTGGATTAGTGGGTAGAGTGGGCGTGGCAAAAATGCATTTTGATCTGAGAGAGATAAAAATTGATTTACAGATAGTACTCGGCACTTCAGGTTCAAATATGCAGACGAAATTGTTATTCTCAATCAGTGGGCAAAGAATGTAATAAAAAGCTATAATATTTGGTATACAAATAATATCCGATACCAAAAAGTTTTTCAAAAAGTACATTTATTGTGCCAAAAATACAATTTATTTTGCCTAAAACACACACTTTTATTGCACTAAAAAGTACAGTTTATTGTTCTTAAAAGGACATTTGTTGTACTCAAAAGTGTTTTCATTATATGTATAAAAAAGTTAATTAATTATACCATAAATTACATTAATGCTTTATTAGTACCAAAAAGTACAATTTATTTTATTAAAACGTGCCTTTTATTGTACACAAAAAGAACGATTAAATGTAGCACAAAGTATCTGTATTGCACAAAAAAGTTCTTTAAATGTATTAATAAGTACTTTGACTGTACCAAAAAGTTCTTTAATTGTGCCAAAAATTACTCATATTGTATCAAAAAGTACTGTTGTTGAAGCAAAGAGCAAGGACTAGAAGAGTTTTATCTTAAATGTATAATTGTTTTAATTTTTATTTGCTGACACTTTTGACAACGTGTTTTTCAGAGTTCTGACACAAACAAATTGTTTTCAGAGCGTACAAGGCCGAAGCCTAAGCTTAGACCTTTAAGTAGACGAGCCAAACATATTGTAATTTTTCGTCAAGTCAGCAATAGCGAAGCATTGCCGGGTCCACTAGTTAATATTATAAATGTGAATGTCTGTCTGTTTGTTTGTTTGTTTGTATGTTTGTTGCTCAATCACGCCTAAACGGCTGAACCGATTTCAATGAAATTTGGAAGGCAGTTAGTGTACTAAATGGAAATTGCCGTAGGCTATAATTTTTTTTAATTTTTGACCATGTGGGCGTTGTGGGCGTGGCAAAACTTTTTTTAGAGCTAGGGTGATAAAATTTGATACACAGATAGTATTCGGCAACACGAATTTGAATATGCGGACGAAATTTTAATTTTGGACCAGTGGGCGGAGTGGGCGTGGCAAAACATATTTTTAGAGCTAGGGAGATAAAATTTGGTACACAGATAGTACTCGACTACACGATTATGAATATGCATACAAAATTTTAATTTTGGACCAGTAGGCTTAGTGGGCGTGGCAAAACATATTTTTAGAGCTAGGAAGACAAAATTTGATATACAGATAGTACTCGGCAACACGAATATGAATTTGCGGACGAAATTTTAACTTTGGACCAGTGGGCGTGGCAAATCTTATTTTTAGAGATATTTGATAACCAGATAGTACTCGACAACACAAATATGAATATGCAGACGACATTTTAATTTTGGACAAAGTTTGATATACAGATAGTACTCGGCAACACGAATATGAATTTGCAGACGAAATTTTAGTCTTTGGCGGATGGGGCGTGGCAAAACATATTTTAAGAGCTAGGGAGATAAAATTTGGTACACAGGTAGTACTCGGCTATACTAATATGAATATACAGACAAAACATTTTTTAGAGATAGGAAGATAAAATTTGGGGCCCATACAGTACTCGACAACATTATTATGCAAACGAAATTTTAATTTAATCAGTGGGTAGAGGGGTGTGCAAAACTATATTTTACCCCTAGAGAAACAAAATTTGGTACACAGATAGTATATGAATATGCAGATTTTAATTTAATTTTGGATCAGTGGGAGGAGTGGGCGTGACCAAACTGTATTTTAGCCCCAGAGAGATAAAATTTAGTACACAAATAGTGCTCAACAACACGAATATGAATATGCAGTCGAAATTTAAATTTTGGAACAGTGGGTGGAGTGGGCGTGTCAAAACTGTATTGTTGTTCCAGAGAGATACAATTTGGTACACTGATAGTACTGGGGACTTCATGTTCAAATTTGCAGACGAAATTGTTATTCTCAATCAGTTGGCGAAGAGGGTGTGTGAAAACTGTATTTTATTCCTAGACCAGTAATATTTTATACACAATAAATAACGATACCAAAAAGTACAATTTATTGTACTTAAAAGTACTATTATTGTAGGAATGTTCCAATTATTGTACCAAGAAGTACATTTATGGTATGAAATAGTACTTTATTATTAAAGTTTTTTAATTGTGCCAAAAATTATTTTTATTATATCAAAAATAACTTATTTTTATCAGTAAGTACTGTTGTTGAAGCAAAAAGTAAGGACTACAATTGTTTTTTCTTAACTTCATAAAATTTTTAAATTTTATTTTTTCAGAGTTGTGTCATTAAAGTGTAAGGACTATTTACACGACGTCAGTTGTGTTTACGTCGGTAAACTTTGGCAAAACATCATTATTTACATTACACGATGCTGACACATTTTGAAAGAAAATTTAGACTTTGATGTCAGTAGTGTAAATGAGCCTTTATAGTACTTGGAAATGCAGACATGAATATACTAAGATAATATTAATTTTCGGTCAGCGGGAATATAAGGTAGTATTTGTTTACAGGTAGGACTTGGCACTACAGATATGAATTTTCTGACGGATTTTTTAATTTCGGCTAGTGATATGTTGTTAGTTTGATCAGGTTAAGGAGTAACTTGGGGTAGCAAATTGTTTACAGAGCGTACAAGATCGACGCTTAAACTTAGCCTTTTAAATAAGCAGGCCAAACATATTAAAAGTATACGTCAAGTACGCAATAGCGAAGCATTGCCGGGTCCACTAGTCTTATATATATAAATGAAATGCTGTGCAGTTGTCTCGCTAAAACTCAAAAACGGCTGGACCGATTTTAAAATTTTTTTTTTTGTTTTTTTCGCTATAGTTTCCGGATGGTTTAAACCAAACATGTTAAATTCCAATTAGAATTAGTAATTGATGCAATTGGTTTGTATTCTCTAATTCATCAAACAATTAGAATTAGTTCAACTAATTCCCATTAGACAATTGAAATTTGTATTCCAATGGTAAAACTAATTGCAATTAGTTGCCATTAGCAAAAAAAATTGGTTTACCTTTACAATCTAATTAATGCAATTAGATATTCAATTAGCTCGGATTAGAATCATCTATTTAACGTACGTACTAACTGTTTAATAACTAGAATGACCGGGTATATTCGCTTTCAGCAATACGAGCTTTTCAAAGGAAAAGTCCGTCAAGCCCGAACCCGCTTTGGACTATTAATGCCCGCAAAGGAAAATAGTCGCTCCACAGGGCCTGAAGACGTAAGCGGTGTGTTGGAGAACAGTGCTATTTCCTTTAATGTAGGATATTTGGACCATATATTGGAAGTTTTATCATCATCATTCAAATATTGATGCATCATATTTGAAATAACTGACTTACATCATTATTCGTTCACTTCAATAACTCTTTTTAAAAAAATTATTTTTATCAAAATAATTGATTCTAATTCAAGCTAATTGAATATCTAATTGCATTAGCAGAAGTCAATTAGATTTCTAATTGTAAAGGTAAACCAATTTTTTTTGCTAATGGCAACTAATTGCAATTAGTTTTACCATTGAAATAAAAATTTCAATTATCTAATGGGAATTAGACGAACAAATTCTAATTGTTCAATGAATTAGAGAATTTCACAAAAGAAGGTTAATTAGCAATCATTACCATTATCTAATCATTATTTAACATCTTTGGTTTAAACACATTTTTTTTTCTAAAAGTGGGCGGTGCCACGCCTTCTTTTGCAAAAATCTCTCAGACGGCTTTTCCAATAGACCGATTAATATGAAAATTTTACTAAGTGGTACTGTTGACATGTTGATAATCCCTGGCTATATTTGGTTGCGATTGGAAAAAGGGTCGTGGCACTGCCCATACAACTTGAAAATCAATGGGCTATATCTCATGAACTATCAGAGGTATGAAGATGAGATTTGGTATAAATGTTGTTGGCACAGTTAGAATTGCAGCTAGGTTGCAAGTGGGCGGTGCCACGCCCGCTTTTCAAAAATCACTCTAACGACTTTTCTAATAGACCGATTGTTACGAAAATTTTACCCAGTGGTACTGTTGACCTATTGATAGTCCCTGGCTATATTTGGTTGTGATTGGATAAAGGGGCGTGGCACCGCCCACCGGCTTTTCCAAAGACAGGTAGTCAAAAGTTTGTAAAGGGCAAAAAGTAGCATTTGATGAAACACGAACAATGATATGCATTTCGTTCCGATATGGCTCCAAATAACAGCTCAGCACAACAAATTAATTTTTTTTAGTGTAGGGTGACCAACATTTTTTTTTTAACCTCCATAACTTTTGTGTTTGTGAATTAAAGTAAATACTTCTAAAGCAATAGTTTCATGGTTTGGAGAGACCTTCATGGACGTTACAAGAAATGGACACAATATGGATATAGAAAACGAAATACAGAAAGTCAAAGTCAAAATTGACTTCGGAGTCAAAAGTGACTAAAGGAAAAAACGGAGCCATCTATATACCAAGAACAACGGTATGAGTTTTGTTTCGATATGACATCAAATAACATGGTAGCTCAATAAAACGTATTTGGGCCGTGTGTAGGGTGCACTGATCAAAAAAAAATTTGTGTTCTGAAACTGTCTTTGCTTAATCTTTAATCGTAGGGGGTGTCCAAATCAAATTTTTTTTTCGACCCACACTTTTAAATTTGAAGAAATTTTAAGGAATGTTTACGTTGTTTTGACCACCACTGTACAAACAAGTATAGCTTAGCTTCTATTGTTATGTTAAAGATTCTTCTTACTCATTTACCATCGTCTATCTTACTGTTATTGTAGAAAAATTCTGAGTGTTCTCTTTCTAACACAGGAACATAGAAAGATTTCGCATCTCCTACTCTTACCTACTTCCGCATACACAAGTCTGCAAACGATGTATAAGCCCGGCTCGAACGCAAGCTTGCGATAGCTCAGCGGGAAGTAGTCTCGCTGGAAATTCGAAAGGCCCAGGTTCAAATCCCAGGAAGGCCGAAATATATTAGTATTTTATAATTTTTATTTTTTTTATGCTTAAGAAGAAGATAGCGTTAGTTTTATAGAATTCTATTTTTAGCATTGCGGTACATAGATGAAAGAAAGGGATAGTATTTTGTAAATGCATTTGAGTGCAACTTAGCAACGGCATCTATTTCTTTTACAAAAATGCTCAAATAGACTAAAACTTAGTGGTGAATTTAATAAAGCAAATTCATACGAAACTGCGTTGCTTGTTGCTAAGCACTTTCAATTTCTTTTGTATTTCGGAGCTAACACCGTAAGACGTGCTTTTAAACTCGCAAAGAAAAGTTTAAGTGTAAATAAATTTTAAAGTGTGTTACGGCTCTCCTTACTGGCGCTAGAGTCGGTTCCATCCCGCTTGACTCTAGCCCGGAGACGAACATCAATTAGGGGAAATACAACAAAAAAAATAAAACTAATTTAAAGACGAACACTAACAAAACCAGGAACTCTTGGAGTCTGTTCCCATCGTCGCCCGCCCTACCATGATCTTCACGCGCCAAAACACATATTTATGAAGACCCCACAATACCACACAAACACACAAATTTACTCTTTCCCTACCATGACACGAATTAACCCCCCTCTTTTAACTAAACAAACACTTTGTTCCAGAAACTTACTTCTGTTTGCAGTTATTTTTGCCTTAAATCAATTTCTCCGGATACTTTGGGCTATAGGATATCTATCTGCTAGCGGTAGTTTCTAATTGTAACAAAAAAAATTACTAATTGGCCAAATTACTTTACACCTTTGGCACTTACACTTTATATTTTTAAAACACAGAGTATTTGCACTGGACGCTTCACTATATTACCGCACTGTACCTTTATTATTAAACAACTGTTCCTGCCGCTCCAAGTTTTCGCTCCTTTTATAGAGCGATTTGCCTCCAAATCTTCTTCTTTGGCTTACTTGGGCGCTTTTACTTTGTTGTCAACAAATTTTCCGCCTTATTTTCCCTCTTCTCATAAAACTTCAAAATTTGTTGTAAACTTTTGGCGGTTACTACAATTATGAATGAATCGCCTAATTACAAGCATTCCCTTCCCTACGATCTGGCAACGTCTATTTTTGTCACAGCTGATGAATTATTAAACACAGATACTGTGACTGTGGTTGGCAACGCTTAGCCAAAATGCCGGAAACACATGAGATGTTTACAACATTTCATCCAGCAAATTACCAGGTAAGGTTACATTTTCCTTGTTAACTATTTTCTTTCATTATTTTTTTCTTTTTCTTTAGGACTGGGGTCCATACACAAGGAGGAACATTTGGGGCATGGAATGACGGTTGGACCAGGTAAACTATGTATCGTATTTATTTCCAAATATACAGAAATGATTGTAACATTTACTTTTTTCTTTTCAGGTACACCAATACCTCACTTTGCGTCATGGTTATTTTTCAAAACAACACGACGCAAATTGACACAACGCAAAGTGAATTACAAGTTTCCAGCGCAAACTAAGTAGGGACGAAGAAAGGTTTTAGGATTATTAAAACACTACCTTTTCAACAGAAAATTGAACACAGTGAAAAAAAAAAAAAAACACACATAATATAAAATTTAATTACATTCATACAAAAGAAATCAATTAAAACATAGTTAAAAAGTGCTAAAAATTTATACAACAATATACGTACGAAAGAAAACAAATTCAATTAAAAAAAATAAAATACAAAGCTCATTCAAACATCTAACGACGCACAGTGAAGAATAGTGTTAATTCAGCAGTGACGCACTTCGAAATAACGCAAAACGAACCGACGCAAAGTGAGGTATAGTATCGGTGTAAACTTTTCGTTGGAGCCACTGCCTCATGCAACAAGTGTAAAGTGATTGAAGTGAGTGTCAATTATAGCAGTGATTAATCTGTTTAAATACCAGACATCCTGCAGTTTTTCGAGAAAAATCACATCTAATCAAGTGAACCTTTATTTCTATTGAGGTAATTTTTGTGTATTTTTTTTTAAATTATTATCGCTAAATATGACATTTGATTAGATTATTAGCCGCCAAGTGTTGCACCAAGCCGAGGGGGCAAGCTTAAAGAAAAATTTTGAAATCCCAAGGAAATCACTGTGGAAATCTTTGGAATGATTGAAGTATATATGTAAACGGAATTGCTCCATATATATCAGGAAATTTTCGCCTTGGAAAATTTTTTGGTAAAAGCTCACCACTTTAAAATTTCAATTGGGAAATTCCTGGCTGAAATTCTAATCGAAGTGAAGATTATTATTACATTTTAAGGTGAGAAGTGTATTTTTATATTTTTTTTTTTGTTGTCCCTAAAAAGTTTTTATATTCCAACAGTTAACCTCTTGTACCTTTGAGCAAGATCCTCACTTTCGGGAGCGTTCAATGTGCCACGAGAGTGAGGACACACTTTTTTTTCTCCCACGCCCGGTTAAGCCAACCCAATCGGAAAAAAACCAAGGGCAATTTGCGAATTTTGTAAGCGAGCTAGAGGCTTGAATCTTCATCTGCTCCATCCTGAGTCCTGATTATAAATTAAATCCAGGATCCTCATCTTTATCACATCAGACCCGTTACATTTTGAAGACGCCGACCTTTTTATACCACATTTTAATCAGTATCATAAGTTATGTACAGATCAATGTATATTTTGGGTAAAGTATACATGCAAAATTTTTGAATTAAAGTTTTCGGAAACTCCACAGCAGCTAAGTACCGTTCATCGAGGCCTCGACGATCTGACAACAACATAATATTCTGCAATTGGTGAGTGTTACGACAATTTTTTTTTTATTTTTCATCATAATATAATCAAAAATTTTGCAAAAATACATACACCATTAAACTCAAAATAATTTTATTATATTTAAGTAGAATTTTGTATTATCCTCCCGCGTTTTTTTTAAATTTTGTTTAAACGAATATTCGAATGAATATATTGTACCCTACCCCTTACCCAGTATAGCCTAAGTGCATATGTATGTACACATCCGAAATTCATGGATTAGAAATTTTACCATATATGAATTTGAAATACAGATATCTCTTTTGATATCTTTGTTAATGTTTTTCTCTCATGCTAGAGTGGAATTGAGTTGTAGTTTCCACCAATAATATTAGCAGAGATAAACACTCTCAAACTTGCGAGCTAACATAAGAGATTCTTTGTCAATATTGATTTACATTTTATTGTCTCTACCTGTTAACGATCCCAGTGATGAGAGTATTATAATCACTGTTAACAGACAATACCTCTCTTCGAACATTATAATCTCTTTTATATAGAGTATATCGCTGTATTGTCTGCTTATACGATAGAGATTAGTTTTTTTTTTTGTTTTGTTTACATTCTCTCTATTCTAAAAATAGATCACAATCAAATATGGACTTTTAACTACATATATATATATATATATAACCCGTGAATATATCACATTTTTTTTGTTTTACTTATTTTGAGATTAACATATGATGAGAGAATGAGAGATTTATCATAAAGTATCTATAAAATATTTATTATTACTAGAGCTGTTTTTTTTGATAATTATATCTTTTGCGATACATTATGTTATTATTAAGATTTATATGAAGTTGTTAATAAAATAAGAAACATGGAATTCTAAATCTTGTTCTTATGGTGGAAATCTAGGTCAGAGTAAATAATTTCGTTTGGGGTCTTGGAAACGCGTACAGCCACCAAGACTATGGTTGGGCTTAGGGTTTAGAGGCTGAGGATTTCATAACATCTAAGAAATCCGTATCTCCGCGACTGATAATCATTATTTTTTTTTTGTTCAATTTTAAATTTTTCCCTCAGGTCATAGTTTCTGTATGACTCTAACTGGTCCATCCATCTTTCCATTTTTGAGTAAATTTAATCCGGGAGTCTATAATAAATTTTTTTTTTGTTTATGTGCATGTTTGTAGCTTTTCGGATACGAGGCAGACAACGAACCCCCCGCCCGACTGTTAGCTAGCTTTAATGGCTCCCAGTCTGTTTTGTATTTAACTAAACAAGTTACCTTTAACATCTTCTACAAACATTTCGAAAAGTGGTTTGACGTTACTATTCGCGGTATCCAAAACATTGTTTTTTTTTCTTTTGAGTTTATGCTTTTTGTACATTACAAAATGTACCATTATTGTGAATATGGTAATCTATAATATAAAAATAAGTCGCTGAATGTGTTGCTAAGCGCAAAACTCGAGAACGGTTGGACCGATTTGGCTCAATTTTTTTTCAGTTAATCGTAATTGCCAGGAGTAGGTTTTTAAGAAAGAAAATTTTGGAAAACCCTCCGGAAAAGCCGGAAAATTGGAAAAACCGAAAATTTGCTTTTTTGTAAGGAATTTTGTGTGCAATTGTTACAAATAATTTTTCGAATGGAAAAATAAAAAAATTTTGTTGGAAAATTCGGAAAAATTCGATAAATTTTAATACTATTTTTTGACGATTTGATAGTTTTCGTACTATTTGATAGTTTTAAACGATGTAACTTGCGAAAAAATTTCGGATAATTATTCCGAAATGACTTTCCGAATAGAAAAATATATAAATTGTCGGTGGAAAACTCGGAAAATTCCAAAAACCCGAAAAATGTGAATTTTTTCGGCAAAATTTTGCATTTCATCGCCTGATTTGAGGTAAATCGAAATTAAATTTTTGTCGGTTTTCGAATGGAAAAATAGAAAATTTAAGTTGGAAAATTATGGAAAATGCCAAAAAAAAAAAACATTTTTTTCGACAAAATTTTGCATCTTATCGTATGTTTTGGTAATTTTGGGCGATGTAAATGTGAACAATTTCGAACAATTATGACTTTTCGAATGGAAAAATAGAAAAATTCTTGGTGGAAAACTCGGAAAATTCCAGAAAAAAATCGAAAGATTTTAATGCCTTCGACAAAATTAATTCATATAGTAATTCATCAACTGAGAATGGCTGGACCGATTTTGCTGATATTTTTTCAGTTGTTCGCAATTGCCAGGAGAAGGGAAAATCCTCCGGAAAAGCCAGGGAATTTGAATAACCAAAAATTGTTTTTTTTTTTTGTATGGAATTTTGTGTGCAATAATTGCGAATGACTTTTCGAATAAAAAAATAGAAAAATGTTTTAAAATTCCGGAAAAATTCGAAAACTTTTAATTTTTTTTCGACGAAATTTAGCTTTTTGTCGTATGATTTGACGATGTTACTGCGAAAAAATTTAGATAATTATTCCTGTTGAAGTTATTATATATCATATGAGTACTGTCTTAAATAATACAAACCTAACATGTAGTAGGCTAAGCATTTATACATATTGTAGTAGGCTATGATTTCTGTACGTATCTTATGGTAGTAGGCTATGACATGTGTACGTATCAATTGGTAGTAGGCTAAGACTTCTGTACGTATCTTATGGTAGTAGGCTATGACATGTGTACGTATCAATTGGTAGTAGGCTAAGACTTTTGTACGTATCTTATAGTAGTAGGCTTTGACTTGTGTGTGTATAAATTTTCATAGCTGATAACATTGGTGTGCAGTCTTCAATAAACCTTTAAATCGTTTTGTAGTACTCGGGTCGTGTTTTCATTTATTCAACATTGGTTATGAGCCCAGACGATTAAGTCTTCCAATTGGACAATATGACATCGCCGTTCCTACAGATTGAGAAGTTGGATGAAGGGAATTATGATTCCTGGCATGTGCAAATGAAGAGCGTACTTATACATAACGGATTGTGGAAGTATGCAAATGGCCAATTGGAATGTGCATCCAGTTTGACGTCGGAGCAGAAGGCAGAATGGGTTACGAACGACGAGAAGGCGCTTGCTAGCATTGTTTTAAGCGTTAAGGGTGCTCAGCTGAATTACATAAAGAAATGTACGAGATCTGCTGAGGCTTGGAACAAATTAGCTGAAGTGCACAAACCCAAAGGTCCGATACAAATGGTAATGCTGTTCAAACGTTTAATGAATATGAGATTGGAAGAGAAAGAAGATATGACCCATTTTCTGAATAAGTTTCAAGAAGTGATCGAAAAATTAGCAGACGTCGGCATAAATCTTCAGGACGAGTTGTTGGTTGTAATCCTGTTGTGCAGTTTATCAAAGCATTACGAGGGATTTATAGTCGCCATGGAAACTCGTGATATTTTGCCTTCCTATCAAGTTTTAAAGGTAAAATTGCTGGAGGAAAATGAAAGAAGAGAAAATACAAAGAAAGATGCCGAAGAGAGTGGATCACAGCAGGCATTTGGTGCGCGTTGGAAACCAAAAGCTAAGAATGAGAACGAGAAAGCTGAAAAAAGTAACAAAGGTTTTGCTGGAAAGTGTTTCATCTGTGGAAAAACGGG
The DNA here is from genome assembly GCA_964034835.1 of Muscina levida. Classification (NCBI taxonomy): domain Eukaryota; kingdom Metazoa; phylum Arthropoda; class Insecta; order Diptera; family Muscidae; genus Muscina; species Muscina levida. Next base: position 104,183,854 of record OZ035881.1, read on the forward strand.
GCATTTTGCGCGTGAATGTCGAGAGAAGAAGCTAAAGGAAAACCGTTCATGTGCAATGATTGCTGCTGCTAAAGGATTTCAGGAAGATTTGTGGAACATTGACAGTGGTGCTACCTCCCACATGTGCAATAATAAGGAGCTGTTTTCTGAACTTGAAGAATGTAACGAAAAAATCTATCTTGCTGGTAACAAATATATTACTGCGACTGGCAGAGGCGAAGTTATACTTCATGCTGAGTGTGAAGTTCTCCTTCGAAATGTTTTATATTCGCCCGAGTTACATGGAAATTTTGTATCAGTAAGCAAAGCAGTGGAAAACGGATTTAAAGCTACATTTGACGCCGGTGGAGTGCAAATTAAAGACAGCGATGGCTATGTTGCGATTAAGGCGTACAAAGACAATGGTCTATTTGTGGTCCATAATAAATCTGAACAACGTTTGTATGCGGCAAGTAATGATGAGGTTTTATGGCACTGCAGATACGGTCATTTAAACTTTAAAGATTTGAACGAAATTCAAAAGAAAGGTCTTGTAAACGGAATGCAGATTTCTAAGCAATCGGAGGAACACAATTGCAAGACTTGTATGGTGAGTAAGATCCATGTGACACCATTTCCTAAAGCGACTGAAAATCGTTCAAAGGACGTTTTGGAGCTAATTCATTCGGATGTGTGTGGTCCGATCAACGTTACATCAGTTGGAGGAGCTAGATATTTCACTACGTTTATCGACGATAAGACCAGGAGAGTCTTTGTTTATTTTATGAAGTCTAAAAGTGAAGTATTGAACAAATTCAAGATATTCAAACAGCAAGTTGAATGCCAGACGGAAAAGAAGATCAAAATACTCAGAAGTGACAATGGACGTGAATACCTCAATAATGCTTTTGATTCATACCTGCAAGAACACGGAATTTTACGGCAGTTGACGGTAGCATATACACCTCAACAAAATGGGGTCGCCGAGCGTGCAAATCGCACATTAGTCGAAATGGCTCGTTCCATGTTGGTTCATGCAAATTTAAATCAAAATCTTTGGGCAGAAGCTGTTGCTACAGCTGCATATTTAAGAAATCTGTCACCAACCAAAGCGTTGTCAAATAAAACTCCGTACGAAGAATGGTATGGCAGAAAACCAAAAGTCAGTCATTTAAAAGTGTTTGGTTCGTGCGCAGTGGCTCTCGACAAAGGTCCGAAGGCGAAATTTGACAAAAAGGGACAACAGTACGTCATGGTTGGATATTCCCAAGTTGCAAAAGCATATCGATTGTACGATGAAAGATCTCAAAAAGTTATAGAAAGACGAGACGTTATATTTGACGAAAATATCTACGGCAATGGTTGCAAACGTCAAGTTGATACTGGTTACGACGAACGAGATTTTATAATCTTTGTATCCGATGAAAATCAAGAGCATCAACAAGAGGCAGAAGTTCAACATGATGAGCAAGTAATAGAAGATCCAAACGTTGAAATCAATAATCCAGATGATGAAAATTCACAAGATATTCAAGAGAACGGAAATCAAAACCAGGAGGAGGATATTTTAAACGAGACTGGCGATAGCGACGTTCAAGAAGAGCCGAAGAGAGGACGTGGCAGACCAAAAATAATACGTGATGGAAAGCCAGGTAGGCCGAAGAAACAATACAATCTGTTAAGCTGTGCATCAACAAAAATGGATTTTGTGCCTAAAACTCCCCAAGAAGCAATGTCCTGCGAAAAGTCAAACAACTGGAGAAATGCAGTGCAGCCTGAAATAAACGCGTTGAAGAAAAACAAGACATGACAGCGGATATTTTTACAAAAAAATTTGAGTAAAACAAAACATACAAAATTTGTTGTATTTATGAATAGAACTAGTTTTGTTGTATTTTTAAATTATAGATTATAATGTTAGGTTTGAGAAGGAGTGTTGAAGTTATTATATATCATATGAGTACTGTCTTAAATAATACAAACCTAACATGTAGTAGGCTAAGCATTTATACATATTGTAGTAGGCTATGATTTCTGTACGTATCTTATGGTAGTAGGCTATGACATGTGTACGTATCAATTGGTAGTAGGCTAAGACTTCTGTACGTATCTTATGGTAGTAGGCTATGACATGTGTACGTATCAATTGGTAGTAGGCTAAGACTTTTGTACGTATCTTATAGTAGTAGGCTTTGACTTGTGTGTGTATAAATTTTCATAGCTGATAACATTGGTGTGCAGTCTTCAATAAACCTTTAAATCGTTTTGTAGTACTCGGGTCGTGTTTTCATGTATTCAACAATTCCGACATGACTTTCCGAAAGGAAAATAGACAAATTCTTGATGGAAAACTTGGAAAAACTCGAAAAATATGGATTTTTCGAAAGGACATGGTTGTTTTTACGGAGAGTTATTTACTAGACTAAAGCCTCCTATTAGACAATCAAACTTTGGACGGCGTACGCGACGTGCTATAATTAGTCAGAACGTCCGTAATAATCAAACGCAAAAGGAACGGGCCAAAAAAATTTTGGGAGACGTGCCCATATTGCACAGTTTCGCGCTGAACAATCACCACCTCAAATTCGACAAAATGTTACTAGAAGAAGACCAGTCGTAAATATAGACTAGAATCGAGCTGCTTTTGAATACGATTCCACAATCGCCTACAAAGATCTTCGCTGCGTTGATATCGGTTCATAGTATGTCGTATGCCAGCATTGCAATACATTGAAGTTACAATCGGAAAATCCCGTCATTCGGAGCCGAAGTTGTTGATCAACCCGAGTTAAAAGGTAATGGCGTCTCATTACACAGTGGAACAGTCAAAAAAAAAACGCACGAACATAGTTATGCAGTTCAGATAGTATTACTGGAGCTGAGTAAACCCCAAGCTCAGTGAAAAATATTTTTTTCACTTTTTTAAAATAGGTCGCAAAAACATTTTATTTCTTTTCGTTGCTTAAAAAAAGAAACGAAGACATAATATTCAATGATATTAAATATTCTAGGAATATCTTAAGCAAAGTGTAAACTGAGGCAAGGTTTTGCCCAACGTTCGAGTGTTTCCGAAAAAGTTTGATTTTGTGTCAGTGTTATTATTAAAAACTATTCCTCCCGTTTTGCTCGAAATTACTTCCACACATTCAGATTCAAGGGCAAATACATCATCGAGCTGCCGCTTTGTTACCACCACCAAACGAAGATCATAAGTTCATTAAGATCTATTTCGTTGGTGATTCGGCAATAGAACTAGATCAACGTTGTGCAATTTTTACTTCAATAAAACACGAAATAATCGAACAGTTGCAATATTTTCTGCATTGGATACAATTATAGTGTTCAAATACTTGAATTTTTCAGAAACCCGGGTTTCCGGTTTATTCGAAAAATACCTTTATCCAACAATTCGGTTTTCGAATACATGATTTAGTAGATTTAGGATATTTTAACTTAACATATAAGTGCAATCTATATGATGTACTCACAAACTTTAAATGCGTTTTCTGTAAATTTTTAAATTTACACATACCTTGGCTTAGAATTAAGGTATTGATTTGATCACATGCATGAATATGAATATCGACGGCGTGCTACTCATTTCAAGGTGAGATCCCAATCTATTTTAAGATGAGATCCCAACTGTATTCTTTTTGCGATCGAACATTTTTGTTAGGAGATAACTGCATTTAAAGTTGTTCATATGAATATCAACGGCTTCACAGGTACTGCAGGGTGAGAATGTGGAATCACACGATATTGTTCTCAAGCGTCGGGAAACTCATCGGTCATATGATGCACTTCAATACCCGTTGATGTTCTGCCGTGGAGAGGGCGAATATCACCACAATAAAGATGGTAAATACAACGACAGGTTTGTTTACAAGTCATCAGGAAAAGAAACGAATAAAAAGGTTAGCTCAAATAATTTTTATGCGCATCGATCGCAAAATGCGTTAGCTGTTGCATCATCTGCTGCCACTTTGTTGAAAGGCGGTCGAACTGCACACTCCGCTTTAAATTTGCCGACAATATCCAGCAGTTCGGCGACAGCGAAATTGTTGCGAGAATGCAAAATCACCATTTGGGATGAATGCACGATAGCGCATCAACGAGCTTTGGAGGCAGTTGACCGAAAGATGACGGATTTATGAGGTGATTCGAAACGATTTGGTGGGGGCTACAATATTTCTGTCGGAAGATTTTTGTCAAACGCTTCTCGCCATCCTCATTTCCCCACTGATTGGCTTTTGCGATGGCAATCAATAAATCGCAAGGCCAATCATTGGAAGTTTTGTGGGATCAACCTCGAATTTCTCAGTTTATTTTAGCGCCGAAAAACAAATCGAAAAACATTGTTAATCAGACCGCTCTTCACTGATTTCGATTAAATTCAATTAAGTCACATTAAAATTTTAACTATATGTGTTTTAATATTACTCTGGAGCTTATAAGAAGGCGTTAACTTGGAGCGAGACGAAGTTCGCCGAGTCAGAAGTTGTATGGCAGAACAACGTTTGCCGGGTCAGCTAGTCTATAATATAAAAATAAGTCGCTGAATGTGTTGCTAAGCGCAAAACTCGAGAACGGTTGGACCGATTTGGCTCAATTTTTTTTTCAGTTATTCGTAATTGCCAGGAGTAGGTTTTTACGAAAGAAAATTTTGGAAAACCCTCCGGAAAAGCCGGAAAATTGGAAAAACCGAAAATTGCTTTTTTGTATGAAATTTTGTGTGCACTTGTTACAAATAATTTTTCGAATGGAAAAATACAAAAATTTTGTTGGAAAATTCCGGAAAAATTCGATAAATTTTAATACTATTTTTCGACGAAATTTAGCTTTTTGTTGTACGATGTGATAGTTTTGAACGAAGAAACTTGCGAAATGACTTTCCGAATGGAAAAATAAATAAATTCTCGGTGGAAAACTCGGAAAATTCCAAAAAAATTGATAAATTTGCATTTTTCGGCAAAATTTTACATTTCATCGCCTGATTTGAGGTAAATCGCCTATTAAATTTTTGTCGGTTTTCGAATAGAAAAATAGAAAGTTTTAGTTGGAAAATACCCAAAAAAATAATTTTTTTTCGACAAAATTATCGTATGTTTTTGTAATTTTTGGCGATGTAAATGTGAACAATTTCGAACAATTATGACTTTTGAAATTGAAAAATAGAAAAATTCTTGGTGGAAAACTCGGAAAAATCCAGAAAAAAATCGAAAGATTTGGATGCCTTCGACGAAATCTTCCATTGTATCGCTTGATTTGATGATTTCAGATGACGTAAAGGTGAACAATTTGTTGTGTTGCTGAAAAATTTTCGGATTATTGTGAAATATAGTGTGAAAAATGTATAGTAATTTATCAAGAAAGAACGTTGTCCCAGTTTGCTCAATTTTTCATAATTGGCAGGAATTTTTTATGCCAAAAAATTTTGGGAAAATCCCTAGGAAACGCCGGGGAAATTGTGTGCAATTGTTACGAAATGGCTTTTCGAATGCAAAAATAGAAAATTATTAGCGAAATACTCGGAAAATTCCGGAAAATTTAACGGGATAAATAATTTCTATATATATAAAAATGGTGTAATAGTAATTCATATAGTCATTCATTAATTGAGAACGGTTTATGTGAAAGAAAATTTGGGAAAAATCCTTCGGAAAAGTCGGAAAATAGGGAAACTCGAAAACTGCCTTTTTGTATGGAATTCTTACGGAATGGATTTTCGAATCGAAAAATATAAAATTTTTGTTGAAAAATTCAAAAAATTACGGAAAAATTAAAAAAAATTTAAATTGTTTTTCGACGAAATTTTGCATTTTGGATAATTATTCCGAAAAGACTTTTCGAATGGAAAAATAGAAAAATTCTTGGTGGAAAACTCGGAAAATTCCGGAAAAGCTCGAAAAACTTGGATTTTTCCAACGAAATTTTGCATTATATTATTTGATTTGATGAAAATCGCAAATTGAATTTTCGAATACAATTTTGTAAGCCATTGTGCCGTTGTGGCTTTTCGAATGGAAAAATGTTTGTTGGAAAATTACGGAAAAATTAAATAAAAATTGAATTTTCTTTTTCGACGAAATTTTTTATTTTAATGTTTGATTTGATAATTTTGGACGATGTTAATATGGAAAATTTCGGATAATTATTCAAATGGATATATAATTAATGGATGAATAATTATTTTTTTCGATTGGAAATATAGATCGTCCTTTCGAATTCAAGCGAATTAAATAAACCATTCGATTGGCTTTTGTGATGACAATCAATAAATCGCAAAGCCAATTGTTGGAAGTTTGTGGGATCAATCTCGAATTCCCCTGCTTTTCGCGTGTACGTTTCCTGTTCGCCTGTCGGCAAACCGTCTTCAATGTTTGTTTTTGCGCCGGAAAACAAATCGACATACATTGTTTATCAGATCGCTCTTCACTAATTTCGAATAAATTCAAATAAATTACATTAAAATTTAAACTATCTGTATTAATATTACCCTGGAGCTTATATGAAGGCGTTGAATTTGGAGCGAGACAAAGTTCGCAGGGTACGAATTTGTATGGCAGAACAACGTTTGCCGGGTCAGCTAGTGTATAATAGAATTTTCTTTAGAATATTTTCTTGCGTTCTTAAGTGAATTCCTTTGACTACTTTCTCCATTCAACTGAATATTACTCAAAAGGTTATTCTTCAACAGCATTGCAATAATTAAAATACTTTTTTTTTTGCTATTGTTTTGCATGCATATTAGGTATGTCATATGTAGTAGTGGACCACTGGTGCGTATGATAGTTTTTTATCTTCAATTCATTGGTTGTAGAAATGTGTTTCATTCTTTAGAAATATTTTTAAGTTTAAGTATTTGTACTGGTTTTCGTTGCATCTGGATTTCATGGTATTAATTTGTATCAAGGCCTTGTATTTCAAGTGATAAAATAAATAAATAAATAATAAAGAGGAAACATGGCTTATCACTAAAGATATTCTACTTTTTTTATTGGATTCAGCAGAAACGAAGTCTCCAAGTCTTTCATTCAAATTTAAATTTTTGAATGAAAGACTTGGAGACTTCGTTTCCGGTCTTTGTGGGAATACCACAACTGCTACATCTTATCTTTTTTATTAAAATTAATAAAATTTATTAAAATTACATTGGTGGTGACGTCGCTGTAGTGCGAAAGCAGTATACAAATTTATCATCTTCATATTATCAAAAAAAAGTTTGTCATTACATTTTACTGCATATCATATTATGGTATATGTCACTTAGTTTCAAAAATTGGCGGCACCAACACGAATTGATTCGGCCAACTACGTAAAAAATTATTCCATAGAATAACGTGTCCAATAGATTGCTGAAATGGTCTTTATATATCTTCAGAACGTTATCCGGATCCGTCACTAGCTGGCCACAGAATGGCTCCGTAAGGTCCTTGCCAATCTTCACTGAAGACTTCGTGTCAGTCAGCGTCATTCCGCAAAGACGTATCAGCTTCGCTGGAATACCAAACTCAGCCATGGTTTCGAGTAATTTCTGCGGTATCGGGTTGTTGAAGGCAGCTTTATAGTCGACGAAAAGATGGTACGTGTCGATCTGTTTCTCTTGGGTCTTTTCCAAGATTTGTCGAAGTGTGAATATCTGGTAAGTTGTTGATTCTGCGGGTCTAAAGCCACACTGATAAGGCCCGATCAGTTTGGCTTTAGTCTTTCACATAGCACACTCGACAGGACCTTTTATGCGATGGGTAAAAGGCTGATCCCGCGGTAGTTGGAGCACACACTTGGATCACCTTTTTTCAGCACAGGACATAATACGCTTAAATTCCACTCTATAAGCTAAACCGTGCGTAGGAGCTGGTGCATGCTCGTTACCAGCTCCTCGCCACCAGACTTGAAGTGCTCTGCCGGCAGACCGTCGGCACCTGCTGCTTTGTTGTTTTTCAGCTGCGATATCGCTCTTCTTACCTCGGCTTGGCTTTGTGGAGGGCAATCTAAGCCGTCGACAATTGGCGTGATAACTTCACTTGCACTACCTTCTGGAACCAGCAGTTGCTGAAGTGTTCTCTCCATATGTGCAGCACACTCTGCGTATCTGAGACCAGATTTCCATCATTGTCCTTACAGGAAGGGAGGCCATTACCGTAGCCATTTGCTCTTACTTTCTGGTAAAATTTTCGGGCCTCACCTCTATCCCTGTATTGCTCTACATCCTCATTCTCCTGTTCCTTCATCTGTCGTTTTTTCGACTAAATAGTTGTCTCGCCTTATTTACCTTTTTCCTTGTGCCGTTCCCGTTCAGAAGTTGGGGCGTTAGAAGTAGGCCATTCAGAAGTAGAGGCGTTATGTCGTAGTAATTGGGAAAGCTGGTTGGAGTCGGCAGTAGCTATCCCTGGGGTTTGCAGCTTCGCGATGTCCAGCTTTCTTTGTGTTTGTGCGCTCCTTGGCTGCAACCAGGTAATGATCCGAGCCAATATAAGCACCACGGATCACACGCACGTCTATGACACTAGATGCATGCCTGCCATCAATTTGATTTTTGGTGTATTGATCGGGGGATAGCCGAGTTGTCTTGTGGATATCTTTGTGCTGGAATCTGGTTCACTCACTACCATGTTCCTTCCCGCTGCGAAGCTAACCAGCCTAAGCTCGTTGTCTGACGTGTCGGTATGCAAGCTGAATTTACCGATCGATGGACCAAGAACATCTTCCCTTCCTATTTTTGCATTGAAGTCTCCCAGAACAATTTTAATGTCGTGGCCAGGGCAGCGGTCGTATGTTTCCCCTAGGCGCTCCTAAAATGCATATTTAATCTCATCGTCTTTATTTTCCTTCGGGGCGTGTACGCAAATCAGCGTAATGTAAAAATATTGCGCCCGGATGAGTCCATCTCATTTCCTGTATGGCGGTGATGTCAGCCTTGTATTTGTCGAGGACATCCGCCAGTTGGATAGAGGCACCATCTCTGTATAGAGTTCGGACATTCCAGGTACATATCCTTAAATCATGGTCCTTATATCGTTTGCGGGGGTCGTCAACATTTGGGGGGTATTTGTTTTTTCCTTTCTTCGTGTTTTCATAATAATTTTGTTTATGGAGAGTGGCTTATTAGCCACAGCTCCCGATTCTAGTTTCTTGGGGCTGCCAAAGCCACTTATAGAGCCTGTGTTGAGCTTCAGTAACTTCTGTTACCAACTTCCTAAGACGCATCGGTGGTAGCATGCCGATTAGGTTACTCAGCAGGAAGGCAACCCTCTGGTAGATATTTCTGGCTTCCTCTCTAATTCGGAGCAACTCTGTGCACTCACCATGCCTCTTCTTCAGCTCTTTCTTTTATCGTCTAAAGAAACGAGTTGACTCTCGTATTTTCTCCCTTGCCGTGAATGGCAGCTTGCGTTGCCATTGGCTGCAGTTTCACCTTATATGCAGCATCCGTATCTCTTGTCGCATTGCGGTATTCATCATTATACTAGGCATCATCTTGAGGCGGCTTTGAGTACCCAAGTACGCTTCTCGCAGTCCGTTCAATGCAGTCGGCTATATATGGCCACTGCGAGGTAATATTATCAGGGGTTGGAGCATTCCGTAGCAGTTGAGTTATGTGGATGGAGTAGGCGTCCGCTACCTACCTCTGTGGTCCGCAGTTTACCGATGTCCAGCTTTCGTTATGCCTGGTTACGTACGTTTTTCGCCATGCTTAGCCTTGTGCGTACCTTAACTGCGGTAAGGTAGCGATCGGAGTCAACGTTCGCATACCTAATCACTCGTACGTCCACAACACTCGATGCATGCCTTCCATCGTCAATTGATTCGGAGATAACCATGTTGCCTTATGAATATTTTTAATGGTCAAATCTAGTAAATGTCATATTTTTTGCCGCAGAGAAATCAATCAGTATTATGCCGTTGTTCGATGTTTCGGTGTGCAGACTAAATTTTCGATGGTAGGCTCAAATGCTGCTCTCCCTATTTTGCATCAAAATCGCGTAGTACCATTTTGATGTCACGGCTGGGGCTACGGTCATACGCATTTACTAGGCTCTAGTAGAACTCGTCTTTGTCCTCATCGCTTTTTTCGTTTGTCGTAGAATGGATACATATACGAGTAATGTGGAAAAAATTAGCATGGACTCTTATGGTGGCTATACGTTATCACACCGCGTATAACCGTGCAACTAGATGTCGGAATGTCTTGCCAACCTCAAATCCACATCCAAAATCGTGCTCGTCTGCATGGCCACTATAGTAGATGTTTCACGTCTTCATCACCTCAGCACACGTGTCCCGTCCACCGGATATCCTGTAAATCGATTATGGCAGCCTTGTACTCTTTAAGGACTTCCACCGCTTGTATGGAGGCACATGGTCTATACAGTGTTCTAACATTCCAGGTGCATATCCTCAACATTTTGCGGGTCTATTTATTCTTTTCTTTATACCATCACCCTTAGGGATGAAGGTATATATCATTTGATACGAGCCAAAAGTGTAACACATAGAAGGAGTGACTTTAGACCCTAGGTTTCTTTGAACCAAATTCGATTCATGACTTTTTAAGTCGTTTGAGCCATGTCCGTCTGTCTGTCTGTCTGTCAGTCTGTCTGTCTGTCTGTCCGGTGGCTGTCCGGCTGGTTCGCACGATAACTTTCGAAAGACGCAACCAAATGTTTTGAAATTTTGCACGAGTAATTATTTTCTCAAAACTACTTACGGTATTGCAAATAGGCTACATGGCCCCGCCCCTTCTGGTACCTCCCATACAAATACATCATTCCGCCCACTTTAGAAATCGAGTAATAATATCAATACACCCTACGGGATCGTCCCCAAATTCTGTATTTAGTAAAGCTATAACAGTATAAAGTTTTGGAAACAATTTTGAAAGCCTAGCCACGCCCCTTCTGGTACCTCCCATACAAATCTACCTTTCCGCCCACTATAGAGATGGAGAAATAATATCAATAAATTAAACGTGATCGTACCCAAATTCTAATTTTGTAAAGCTATAACAGGATAAAGTTTTGGTAAAAAAATTGGAATTCTATTCACGCCCCTTTTGGTACCTCCCATACAAATCTACCTTTCCGCCCACTATAGAGATGGAGAAATAATATCAATGAATTAAACGTGATCGTACCCAAATTCTATTTTTAGTAAAGCTATAACAGGATAAAGTTTTGGAGAAAAAATTTGGAAGTCTAGACACGCCCCTTCTGGTACCTCCCATACAAATGTACCACTCCGCCCACTTTAGAAATAGGGTAATAATATCAATACACTCGACACGATCGTGCCCAAAATCTGTATTTTGTTATGTTATAATAGGGCAAAGTTTTGGAGAAAAAATTGGAAGTCTAGCGACGCCCCTTATGGTACCTCCCATACAAATGTACCTATCCGCCCACTTTAGATATGTACTAATAATATCAGTACACCCAAGGCAATCGTGCCCAAATTTTGTAATTAGTAAAGCTATAACAGGATAAAGTAATGGAGAACAAATCTGGAAGCCTAACCACCCATTCTCATACTTCCCATACAAATGTACCACTCCGCCCACTTTAGAAATTGAGTAATAATATGAATATAATAGAAAATTATTTGTTTTACTGAGGGTAAGGGTAAATGTAAGTTGGGTTGCCCGACTGAAACTTTCTAACTGGTTTTAATTACAAATCGGTTAATTTCAATAACCGAGGGGGCCGGCAATGAAAGAAAAACGTAGATGACTGGAAACAGAAATCAAACCAAGTATCTCCCGCATGGCAGTCGCGTGTTCTAACCTTTATGCCACTGTCGGTCCTTATTTCGTAAAACATTTTATTTTAACATTTAAATGCAACTGTTTTAACCAGAATTAGTAAGTCATTAGTTTTAATACCATATGATTATATAGAAACTACAAAGTCAATAATTCTAAAATTAAAAAAGAAATCCGTTAAGCCGTTAAGGAGGAGTTCAGTGACAAACGCTTGTAAGAGAATCCTGTAAATCGAAGAATTGATCAGAAAATAAAAAGAAAACTGAAAATGCATATATGCTACTGGTGGACCACAGCTTCACTTGATTTTTGTGACACCGCATTTTGTATCATACCTAAGGGTGATAAGACTAATTTTTATGAAATCACTTCTCGCTCGTGTCTGTAGACCGATGTTACCTTAAAGGTATAATTTAATATATATTATACGCATTAAAAGCACATTTATATACAATTTTCTCCACATTCAATATTCCAATGTTCGTTGTTGTACAGTATTTCAGAGAATAAAATTCTGTATTCGCGTGTTATTCAAAAGAAATCGAGAGACATGACATCAGCAACCCAATTCCGATTAACCAGTTCTGTGAAGAGATACCACAAAATATTTAAAATTTTTGCATGAATAAAATTTCTAGGAATTTTGCCCATACATTGATATCATCATACTCATATGCATTAAGAAGTTGTACATAGAAATAAATTGCTCTATTTGTTAATGCATTATAAGCATGGTTTTCATATTTTGCGATTATTTATGCCATTTTACAATTATTACATATACTACATAGGCAGACCCACAAATATTACTAGTACAATCCTGGTAACCATTCTCTCAGCAAACAAATTGCAGTCGTCCACATGCAAATATTGTTGTAATTTATAACAGTTGCATGTCCATAAATGCATACACATACAACGCACAGACTGGCTCAGTATGTCGTCGTCTTGTACAAAACAGACCCTGTTTCCACCGAACATACAAATTATAAATGGAACTTTTCTTACTTACAGAAAAAATTAAAACGGGACCATTATTTACGAAATTCCTTTAATGAAAACCATAAAAACAAAATTCATTCGTATAAATGTTGCAAATTATACCGCCAATAAGAAAGTGCAATTAATGTGAGCAGTGGTGGGGATGTTGCTAGCAGTGGTGCGTAGTGTTAGAGAGAGAGGGGGGAGGAAATAATTAAGTAATAACGAAACAAAAGCAACGACAGGGCAAAGCTGAATTTATGATAATATAATTGTATTTTTTCATTGGAAGTTATGATAGGATTGGCTACAGGGCTGAAAATAATGGTTCCAGATATTTTCAACACGACTATTGTGGTTGATGAAATGAAATACGCTAAGGGCGTAGTCGGATGTGTTGTTTACAGTAATTATAAAAGGGGAAGTAAAAAAAATAGAAAACAAATTATCTTTGATGGTGGACTAATATGTTGAACTCAGAAAATGAACAACATGTATTGAAGGGGGACAAACTATAGGATTTTTAACAGATTATGTAAGGTTTGTACAGCTCCACAAATAGTATTTAAAGCAGAATATTAGTTTTTGGCAAATAGGTAATTATGTGTGGGGAATAAAAGAAGGGTTATGGCTATTTCATACATTTTCAGTCATATATCAAGATTTGAGAACATTTAACCAGTTTTTTATATTGAAGATGTTTCCTTTAATGCCTTCCCTTTTTTACAATAGCATATCATATACCCTCTTCCCCATGAGTTGCAAAATATAAATGTATTAACAGATTAAGCAAATAATCGTAACATGTTAAATGTGGGGTGTATAACACAGTGCAACACATAAATTGTTGCCACCTTCGTACCCAGCTATTTTTGAAGTATATACCGAAACTAAAAAAATCCCCAAAGTATTTAACCCCATTACATCGAAACATTTTTTTATGGATACTCCAATATTTTATCCCCAACACAATTTTTTGACCATTTTTACGGAGTCCATATTTCATAAACTGTTCGAAATTTTTCTTTTTGTCTTCGGCAAAGTTGTAGACCTAAACCAGAGCAAAAAAAGTCTCAAATAGACCGGCCCGAAAAAATTGCATCTAGTGCATGAAAATTGTAAAAATATGGGAAAAAAGGCTATTTTTTCATGATATTTTCACCATTAAACTATGATTATAATAGAGGTGGGCGTGATTCACATATACAGTGTGTTCACGATGGAATCACGTGGAAACACATGTGAATGTGCAAAATTAAAAAATTTTCACACGTGAGTGTGAGTGAATGTGCAACAGCCTCTGCGTGAGCGTGAGTGAGTGTGAAAATATTGTTCGTGAACGTGTTCACAAGAATTCACGACAAATAAAATATTTTTTTTACTCTAATTCCAATTTCTCTAAAATTGTTATAAGTAGTTACGTGGCCGTCGGTGGTGTAATATGTAGCGTGCGCGCCTGTTATTCATTAGATCGTGGGTTCGAATCCCGGTCAGACCACTTTACATTTCTTTCGACGACGGTCACCTCGCTTAGTGCCGGCGACACTATCGAGTATAATTAGCCATGAAAAAGCTTCTCAATTCCGTTCGGAACCGGTGTAAAACTGTAGGTCCCAATCAGTGTGTCTAAAAAATAGAAAGCGCACAGCTCATTGATTGCGAGAAGCTCTCCCCTATCCCTCCATGGGATGTAATGGGAAAAAATTTGTATTTTATTTGTATTTGTAGTTACTTAAATAACAGACTTCCGATAATTTTGCCACGTTTTGCATTCAATAGCCTTGTTTGTCAGTTGGAATTTTATATTTTCTCTATTTTCTGTTTTTTTTTTCTTGTCGTGAATTTTCGTGAATATTCGTGAACACATGAATGTGAGTGATTGTGAAAAAATATCTTCGTGAGCTTTCGTGAATGTTCAAAAATGGTTCGTGATCACACGTGATTGTGAAAAATTAAAAAATTTTCACACGTGAGTGTGAGTGAATGTACAACAACATGTTCGTGAGTGTGCGTGAGTGTGCAAAAATGTATTCACGAATCCCACCTCTAGATTATAATAAGTAATATTCCACATAAATCATACGCCACGGAGTACAACGAAATAAATTTTATGGTGAAAACATCATGAAAAAATATACTCTTTACCCATATTTGCAATTTTCATGCACTGGATGCAATTTTTTTGGGTCGGTCTATTTGACACTTTTTTTGCTCTGGCTTAGATGTAGCATAGGATATGAAAGTTGCGTCCCTCGGAAAACATGAATAATTTAACTATTTCTTAACCGATTTTTACAAACAAATATGCATTAACTGGTAATAGCGTGCACTTTCTGAATGAAATAGTAAACATTAGGGTGTCCTTATAAAATAGTGAATACAAACTTCGTCAAACCTAAAAATTAGGGAAAAAAGGCACAAAAGTTTGAAATTTCGAGGCAAAAAACAGACAGATATGACAAGTTATCAATATAACTATGTATATGGTTGGAAAGGCCGCAGTCTCTTCTTTCTAAAACCGCTGAGAAACTTTAAATCGGTTGATATTCAACCACGTTACTGGCTTTTAAGCGCGTAAAGGAACAACAAACCGGTATCCTAGTGGTCTTTCTGAGCTATTTATATTGCCTAAACCCGTTCAGATTGTATTGGTATGTTTACAAAAGTTATTCAACTTGACCACGGTATCATTTTTGGAGAACATTGTTCGTGAAAAATTTCGACTACCTCAAAGTGATGCCCAAAAAAGTGAAAAATTAAAATTTTTTCTTAAATTTTTTTTGAAAAAGTGCAGGGATAACCAGCCTTTTTGGCATAAATTGTTAATAAAGTTAGAGCGCAAAATTCCCAGCTACAATATTGCCGAATATAGTTTAGCGCTATCACAAAGTGTGAGTAAGCTGTTGGACAAAAACTGATGGCACCTTTTTTCGAGGGGCACAGTGATTCTGAGAATCTTCTGGAGTCCATAAAAAAAAATTGGTCACCAAACTCGCCAAACTGAGTATAGGGTTTTATTACTCTTCGATAGTAGAATCGAACCTATACTGTCTAGTTGTTGTATTTTTTTCACTGTTGCACTGTGTTATTTAACAAATGTAATTATACAATGCTCCTAACAATGTCCGTGTGTACGCGAGTGGATGTGTGTGTTTGCGTGCTTTTGTAAATTCATAATTGAGTAACATCAAAATTTAGAAATGAAACTGTGAGGGCAGTAATAACCACAATTGTGTACTGACATATTTACTAAATGAAAATTGTAACATATTAATTACAATTTTCAACATATATTACCAATAACTATTGCAAATTTTATATTTGATAGGATAAAATAGATTGCATTAAGTACATATGGGACCAAATGTGTATGAAAAATCACATTATTTTAAAAGGCAGCAAAATGCAATCGTTATTTCATTATTACTAATTGTTATATATTAATTAAATCGAATGAGTGGCAGTTAAGGGAATAAAGGGGCAATATTTTTATGTGATAGCAGTTAATTTGGATTTATTGTTACTGTTTGAATTTGGACTGATTGAACACAAATTATGGAAATGAGTTAACCTTTGCTTACTGCGTTATCCGATATTTCATTCAAAAACATGGTAAATGTGTTAACCAGTATTATTGTTTTTAAATACGCACATAAGTTAAAGCACAGTAAGAAATATTTTTTACCAAAATGCCCAAAATTAATTTCCCTGTACGCCCCATGAATGAGGTATGGCGTATCGCGTTGTTGAGAGTCTTTTACTAAACATGCTGATTGTACTGTGCTGCGAAATTGCCGTCGACAATATCGAGGAAGCCGGCAAAGAAGAACAAATGTAGATGACTGGAGACAGGAATCAAATTATGAATCTCCCGCATGGTAGTCGCATGTTCTAACCATCATGCCACCATCAAGAACTTAGTAATTCTAACAATTCTATTTCAGAGAATTTCAGAAATTTGTTATATGAGAGAAAAAATCATGGATAATAAACGATGTATGCGAATTAATTGAAACTTAAAATGAAGTTTAATCATAATCTTTTATAAACTGATTAAAACAATTTAGACTAAATATCTTTTAGTCTAAAGGACCACTTGACACAAAATGCATTATCCGGAATTAATTACAACACCACCACAATATCCTTTTAATTCTTCTATCCCTTAAGTGACTAAATAAATTTCTCACAAATCCTTGTCTAGGCATTTCAATTCATCTCATCTATGTATGTATTAAAGTTGGGGTTTCAATCATTAAAACCATCTGACAAATCTTACGATTGTGAAACATTTTTAAAATTTATATTTTGTGGTTTTATTGTACGTAATCTGTGTTTTGCATAACAATAAAACTTACTCTTCGGTCTCCTAAATTACCCCTAAATAGAAGAAGAATCGGCATTGGCAAGTTTGTCTCTCTGTTACACCTAACTCACTCTTGCTTACACTTGGTCCATCTGTTTGGTGAGTTTAAGTTTTAAACGTTTGTTGTAGAAATTCTTGAAAATTCATAACACACACATGTGTATCGCCAATACAGCCACACTCAGTAGAACAATGTGAGTGGGCGTAAGAACAAACAGGGTAAACGCGCCTTAGGATAAATAACAAAGTTATGGATGTGTTAAATGTTACTCATGGTCATATGTGTGTGTGTATGTATGTGTGCGTTTGCCAGAAATGTGAAAAGATTTTCTCAGCCATCCATAAAATTTCTGTTCATTATATTATGTTCTCTAGACTAGCGAGTGTTGGATTTATTTACACTTAGTTTGTGTTAATGTTTCTACAAGTGTGTGAATGCATGTTAGCTATTTTTACTTTCTGCAGAGGATACTGCATGAACAAAATGTGAGTGAGATCTAAATGTTTTTACTCATAGAATGTTGTTAAAAGTGTCTAAAGTGTGACAAATGTAAATATTGAAAAGTTGGCATAATATTGCCACAGCATGAGGTGAAAGTAAAGAATACTTAAACGATCACTGATGGTTCTCCATTGTCTGTTCATAACAAAATAGATTTAGTTTGTGTTAAACAATTATATTATTAGCTAATATTATGGGAATATTATTTCTTAAAGTTTATCGGTCAGTATAATGTGGGAAATGGTTGAAAAATTAACTCGTTGAGAAGCTAAAGATATTTTTTGTTACGTCAATTTGGATTAAAAAATCATCTTTTAAGAAATTTCAAGTTTTGAGAGAATTTACAAAATTCGCTATGGGAAAAGGAAAGTACACTCTAACCAAATTTCTGTAACTTAAATCTATATATCATCGTTGTGTTTGTGTTTATTCGGTCTGTTTGTATGAACATTGACTTTGCAATTTATCTCAAGCTCAAGACCAATTGTTTTGAAAGAAGTTAGCAGAATGATATTCTCATAATGCCAGGCAGTCTGTACAGCTGTTTCGGATTCAGCCACGAATCCTCATCAGCAGACTTTGGTATAATGATTGCAAAATGTTTATCAAGTCTTATATACCAGAATTAACAACAAAATGAGAATTCTTTCTTGAGTTCATAGACTCGAAATATATAAAAAGTGAACATTTGTTTCTACGTATGTCCACTATAGACTTCAAAACTACCCAACAGATGTGCAACAAACCGGCATCAATAGAAATACAATTTTTCGAGGATCGTTATAGGTTATTTAAACATTGCATTTGAATCATGTGGTCCATTTATTGAGTCGATTTTTGATTTTCCCATACAAAAAATGTTCAAAAGTTTTAAATTGTGAAAATTTAAATAGTATGTCAATGTTAAATTTGTCAATATTTGAATTTTCAAATGATACAGACAAATGGTATATTTATGAATATAAGATTTAAATTGAGTTTGTTTGAAACTCACTGGATGCTACAGCATTTAACTGATGTCTCTGAGGTGAGGCCAATCCTTTCCACCCCATTAACAAAAATGCAATATCTGGCGTACTACTAAAATAAGTGACTTTAAATCAGGTGTGGATGCAATATTATCAGGTCAAAAACTGGCACGATTATATTATAAGGCGTGATCCCGCCCCCAGGAAGTACTAGATTAGTAGGAATAGCCCTACACATAGGACCTAATTTGTAAAAGTGCAATATCTGATGGCCTAGATCATTAGGCGTGGCTTCGTCCCTAGGACGTATACTAAAGAAAAAGGGGCGATTTGAAATAGGATGTGGAATAAACACCAATATACGTGATCAAGCATAAGTGGTAGGTAGACCTGCCAAATTCTGTTTCACAAAAGCAATAGCTGAAGGACTGCAGCACTATTCGTCTTGGTATTTGGTATGCAATTTTTTGATACCAGTGGTGTATGTAACTGAGATCTGCGGCAGAAAAAAACGAATAATCACGAATTTAAACATTTCTCAAATCTGCATTCTATAACATTTAGATCGACGAACGTCATACAACAGTGTAATATTAACAGTTACGAATGAGTGTGGAGGATTTTATTTCCTTATTGCACCAATGGGTTTTGATATTGTTGATTTTGCAAAATGTTTGATCGCGTTGGCTATTGCATCCTCCTGTATTGCGCAGCTGTTTTGGATGTTGCAGAATAGAGCAAAAAATTTAAATTTTCCGAGAACCGCACATGAGTTATCAAGTTAAAAGATGTAGCAAACATGTCAAATCATAATGAGGGATGAGTGTACTACACACAAAAAATCGTTGAAACCGCTTGATCGCGTATTATAGGATTTAAGAAGCAATACATGATTGAGTTATCCTTCTTAAATTAACTTACCCAGAAAATATTAGGGAACCGAAGTGTTGCTACTATGTATAACAATGATACCCACGGATTTGCAGTTAGATTTAAATGACTACAGTTTCCAGTTCGGTTAAAATTTGCAATGACATTTAATAAATCTAAGGGACAGTCTATTCAAATTTGAAAAATCAAAATTTTTCGCATGAACACCTTTATGTTGCATGTTCACGTGTAGAATGACCCACTGATTAAAGTACACTTCTTTTGTTCTTTCATATATAATCTATTATCAAAAGCATTACAATAAATGTCTGTCATTAAAACTATATTATGTTTAATATACCTCAAAATTTTTTTTAAATTTCGATGCAAATATCAAAAGAAACTAACACAACCCGAAGACTTATTCCAATCAAAAAAAAAATTAAATTTCAGTCAATACTTCTTTAGGCAGGACGAAGTCTGCCCGGTCAGCTAGTACTAAATAATAATAAATAAATATTTACTGGCAATATTAAAATTTAAGCTTATATAAATATCCTTGTATATATTTATATCCTTATTGTGCAGTACTGGTTGTGTGTAAATTTTTTTTATCTTTGGAGATAAAAAACCCACACCCCTGAGTCCTGTGAGAGGAATTAAAACTTTCGTGTGCATATTCATATGTGTAAAACCAGCTCAATCTGTGCATTAAATATTATTTCTCTACAGCGAAAATAAAATATCGCCACGTCTTATAGCCTACTGATAAAAAAAAATATTTAAATACCGATAAAAAATATCTTGTAATTAAGTCAACAGGTAGTAAAAGAAAGATGATTTCAAATTTTTTCAGAATATAAAAAAATGTATAAGTAAAAATATAATTCTGTGGTAAAATGCTACTCATTGTAAGCTATAATTGGAATCAAAAATAATTGCTATTTTTGAGTAATGTAATAAAAAATATTTCTTATACATGATTGTCATAGAGGACTTGAAATTAGTTTTGCACATTTCCTTCACATTGATATGTTTAAGTTAAAAAAATTTATCAAAAGCAGTTATATATATCGTACCTTGGCTTATACGAACAGAGCGAACATAATACGTATACGTGTTACCACTTGAACAAAAATAAGTATACGTACCCCATAACTAGTTGTTCTAATAAAAAGTTTTTAAAGACAAATGTGGTTCTCTTTGGCTTCATAAACAACACTTATTTCTCCTTTTCATACCGTAAGGGCGAGTTTGTATGGGAGGTGGAAGAGATTTTGTCCGATCATTCTCATTGTAGAAAGTAACCTCCGCTTAGAGGGTAGAAGATTGTAAACCAAATTTCAGCTTTATTGATATAAAACTAAGGCTGCAATCGTAGGGATAGACCCCAAAAAGGGGGAGTTTGCATGAGAGGTGGGTTAAGTTTTTGACCGATCTTGCTCTTCTTAGAAATTAACATTCGCTTACAGAACAAATTCCTGTACGATATCTCTTAAACTAAGGCTGCAATTGCGGTGACCGATAGACAGACAGACGAACACCATAAAATCGACTCAGATTTCTATGCTAATTACACTAGTTTACAAATAATTATTTTTATACCCTTCACCACGCGCATGAACAGAGTAAAGGGTATATTAATTTTGTTCTTCCATTTGTAACGCCCATAAGGAGGCGTGGTAGGTATGACAATATATTTATATAAACGATCAGCATCGAAATCTGAGTCGATTTAAAGGTGACCGTCTGTCCGTCTGTCTGTATGTCTGTCCCCGCGATTACAGCCGCAGTTTCAGAGATATCCAGCTGAAATTTCGAATGCAAGCTCTATCCTCAAAGCGGGGGTTAAGTTCTAAGATGAGACCGATCGGTCAAAAACTACTCCCACCTCACATACAAACTCCCCCTTATTGGATACTGCCCCTGCGATTACAGCCGTCGTTTAAAGGAAACCAAGCTGAAATTTTGTATGTTAGATTCCCTACACTAAACAAAGGTTGAGTAGTAAGACGAGACCGATCGGTAAAAAACTACTCCCACCTCCCATACAAAGTCTTTTTTTGGGGTTGTCCGTATGTCAGTCCCCGCGATTACAGCAGTAATTTAAGAGCAATCAAGCTGAAATATTGTATGCAAGCTTTGTTGCCCTAAATGGAGTTTGAGTTCTAAGATGAGACCGATCGGTCTAAAACTACTCCCACCTCCCATACAAACTCCCCCTTTTTGGGTCTGTCCCTGCGATTGCAGCTGTAGTTTAAGGGCAATCAAGCTGAAATTTTGTATGCAAGCTTCCCTACACTAGGCGGATGATGAGTAGTTAGACGAGACCGATCGGTCAAAAACTACTCCCACCTCCCTTACAAAATTCCTCTTTTTGGGGGAGTCCGTATGTCAGTCCCCGCGATTACAGAAGTAATTTAAGAGCAATCAAGCTGAAATATTGTATGCAAGCTTCCCTACTCTAAGCGGACTACTCTCACCTCCCATACAAACTCTCCCCTTTTGGGGTCCGTCCGTGCGATTGCAGCCGTATTTTAAGAGGTATATAGCAGACATTTTGTACGCAAGATTCAATCTCTAAGCGGAGGCTACTTTCTAAGATGAGAAAGGTCAGTCAAAAACTATTCCCACCTCCCATACAAGCTCCCCCTTTTTTGGGGTTACCGCCTAACTGCCCCCGCAATTACAGCCGTAGGTTAGGAAATATCGAGCTGAAATTTGATATGCAAGCTTTAATACCATAATAGCACCTTACGTTGTAAGATGAGCAATATCGGACGAATACTTTTCCCACCTTCCTTACAAACTCACGCTTTTGGTCCCTGTGGTTTATGAGATTTCGGGCTGAAATTTGGTATGTAAGCTTCTGTCCAAAAGCAGAGGTTAAGTTCTAAGATAAGCAAGATCGGATTTAAACTACTCCCACTACCCACACAAATTCCCATTTTTGGGGAGTTACAAAATTCATAACAATATGCTCCAACTCACCAACTTATCGGTAAATCGAATAAAATCGATAAAAATTATTGACAAAAAATGTATTTGTGAAGCTAAAAGTAACGTCCAATTCTCACCAACTCCCCTGTTTTGTGGTTCAAAGTTTAATAAAATATAGTTGTAGTTAGTGATGGCAACTAAAAAAGATTAATCGATTAATTAATCATATGATTAATCAAAACGACAAATAATTAATCGCGATTAATTGGAAACAATAAATCGATTAATCGATACTTCGATATTTTCGCCTAAAATTGAAAATTATCATAAATAAAAGAAAATAATTTAACTAATTTCAAAATTTTCCATTATATTTTCCATTTATTCAATTTAATAAAAAATAATTTATTTGTTTAGTACAGAAATTAAAAATATGAGCTTTGATAACCGTTTCGTGGTTGATCTGTTCCATTTTTCCGTTACAATTGCACACGCTTTGGTAAAAAGCCGCTCTGATGGTACAGATGTACCAATAGAAACGCAATATTTTTGTGCAAGAGAGTAGACCGATTTAATTTCTTCCCATGCGTCTATTACATTGCGCTTTAATTCTAGTACTGGAGCATTGACAAAGAAGCTTAGTTCATATTGAGGAAGTGTTGAGTCATTGTCCTTCCTCCTTCGCCCATAAATCAAATGCTTCTAATAACTGGGGTTGCAGTTCTAGGTCTTTCGTCGTCAGTCGTCAAAGCTCAATGAATACATTAGGCGGCTGGCGACGAATCTTTTTTGTTCCTGGATGTCTATCGATTATTATTTGGAATAATCGATTAATGCAATTAATCGAAGGAGAATTCACGATACAATTAAATCGTTAATTGAAAGAAAATAATCGATTATTACCAATTTTTCGATTAATCCATCACTAGTTGTAGTGCAAATAACCAGTTTTATCGCCATTTTTACAAATGGTGAAGGGTATCTGAGCTTCGGCATAGCCGAAGATAACCGCCTTACTAGTTTTCACTAGTCTTTGGATATCACTATTATTTATGACAGAGGACGAGTTTCAGATTAAGAAAAATTTTGAAAAAAAAACAATTTTATGGAGCTGTTTTTGAAAAAAAAAATTTCAAAAGTTTTTTTTTGCCGAATGTACCTTTGGACTATGACCTATATTTAAAGCTCTAGACTGGCAATTGGCAATCAGACCAGAATGGGTACTAAATTAATTGGAATCAAATGGCCAACAAGAATTATGCCACTTCAACTCAATAAATTGCATAATTTTGCCATACTGGCGGAAAATAATTGAAAAATTGTGTTTTTTTCATGAAAAATAGCGTCTCGTTTTTTAGTTTTTAAATCAGGAAAACATATAAATGGAATCACCTAATACTGTTGTCATTGTGTAAGCGCTTCTCTCTATATAATTCATATTTCTGATAGATCATTTCAAAATGTTATAATAACTTAATTCTCATCTACTTATACATATATGTATCTACATCAAAGTACGACTACAGATGGTTGGTTTTACAATAAATGACCTCCTTTTATCCCCCTCTGTTTTACAATAAACTCATATAATTAACTTGCATACATGATGATATGATATGATAAGATGATATGTTGCATGCAGCAATTGATGCTTGTTATTACAGCAGTTTGAATATACAAGTTGGTAAATGTATTACGCTGTTGTCGTGCTTGTTGTTGTATTGCCATTTTGTATTATTCATGTTTTATAGCTCTGGGAGGGTTGTTACCATATTTGCTTCAATTACCTGTGTATTTCTGTGGTTTATTGATTTACTAGGATAATTTTATATACCTATTGCAATTTGTAAGCACCAACTACCGACCGCACCTCCTCCTCCTCCTTTCGTCTCTGTTTGTATTGCTCCTCACATTGAGTGTTTGTAAGTGCACAAATTTCTTTAGAGCTCACTGCATTAAGATTCGAATGATGCGCTTGATGTGATAATGACAGTTGTAAACGTTGAATGTTGTCGTAAAATGTTCCTTGGGCTATGTTTACAGATGTTATTAAAGTTTTGCCGTGGCTTTTGTAACTATTTGTGTAGTTTAATACTTTGTTTTCATGTCATTTGTATGACAGTGTGTACGGATTTGTGTGAGTGTATGCTTGTATGTTTCTTTTAAGATTTGCTTGTCTGCAGTGCTCTGTAAGCATATAATTTAATGTGCGTCAAATTGAAAGGTATCAATCGATAATTACTGTGTGTCTGAGTGTCTGTTTGTATTATAATCAAGAAAATGTTACGCTTTTACTCGTAGTTACTTTAATGAATGGAACAAAATACACATCAAAAAAGGAAAGAGAGTTAGGTTTTAAGATAATTGCATAGGCTATGAGGAGAGACTGGCTTGTCAAACGGCTGCCCCTCAGGAAAAAAAGTGTAGATAATTCAATTTATAAAATTAAATTTCTAATTACTTCTACTGTTGCCGAAGAATCTTTGATATATACGTCGGCACAATAAAGTAAAACTGTCTTGAAGTTAAAAAAAATATCTTTAATATTTAAAATACACATCGTTACCATTGTTAATAAGATTTCGTGAATAGAACAACATAATACATAGAAAAATATTTAATTTCCATTCGAAAAGAATTGCCAAATCAGGCCCAAATTCAAAAAATTACATTATAACTTTTTTTCTGGCTTAAAGAAAGCTTAGACTTACATATACCCTCACCCTCAATAAAATATTAAATTTTCTGTTATATTGATATTATTACTCAATTTCTAAAGTGGGCGGTTAAAGCTTAACAAAATACAGAATTTGGGCACGATCGTGTCAAGTGTATTGATATTATTACTCCATCCCCAAAGTGGGCGGAAAGGTGAATTTTTATGGGAGGTAACAGAAGGGGCATGTCTAGACTTCCAAAATTTTTTTCCAAAACTTTATCCTGTTATACCTTTACTAAAAACAGAATTTGGGTACGATCGCGTTGGGTGTATTGATATTATTACTCCATTTTTAAAGTGAAAAACGATACAGTTGGGTATATTGATATTAATACTCGATTTCTAAAGTGGGCGGCATGATGATTATGTATGGAAGGTACCAGAAGGGGCGGGGCCATGGAGCCTATTAGCAATACCGTAAATAGTTTTGGGTATATATTAACTCTTGCAAAATTTCAAAACATTTGGTTGCATCTTTTGAAAGTTATTGTGTTAACCAGCCGGACAGCCAGCCAGACAGACAGACGGACATGGCTCAAACGACTTAAAAAGTCATGAATCGAATTTGGTTCAAAGAAACCTAGGGTCTAAAGTGACTCCTTCTGTGTGTTACACTTTTGGGTCGTACCAAATGATATATACCCTCCTACCCGTAGGGTGAGGGTATAAAAAGATGAAATTGTGCGAAATTTTATATTTGATATTATTATTAACGTAACGTGGTTTCCAACTAATGGTAATGCCTTAATCGTAATTTTTATACCATCACCCTTAGGGATGAGGGTATATATCATTTGATACGAAAAAAAGTGTAACGCATTAAAGGAGACGAGTTAGACCCCAAGTATCTTAAGACCAAATTCGTTTCAGAACTTTTTAAGAAGAATGAGCTACGTCCGTCTGTCTGGCTGGCTGGCAGGCTGGCTGGCTGGCTGGATGGCTGGTCAGCAGGATAACTCGAGTAAACCTTAACGGATCGGTATGAAAATTTACCAGTACCAATATTTTTCAAAACGAACTTATGGGATTGTAAATGGGCTGAATAGCCCCACCCCTTCTGGTACCTCCCATACAAAATTACCTATTTTTGGAAAATTAATATTTCTTCCATAACTTCCAAACGGACAACCGGAGGATGTTTGAATTTGGTCAGTTTATTTATCTTGCAAAAGTAGACAAACCTTAAGAAAACCGAAACCTTTGCCCCACCCATTCTGGTACCTCCCATACAAATGACCGAATTGACCCTTATAGTTTTACATACATATCTTTTTTGCAAGTAAACTGAGATCACTCAAATTTTGCGTATGATGTTTGCTTATAAATATTAGACTCAGGTATGAATATGGACTATATCGGTTTACGCCTTCTGGTACCTCCCATACAAAATGACCTATTTTTGGAAATTATATATTTTTCCAATAACTTCAAAACAGTCACTTGGGGGGTTATGAACATTGGTCGATAAATTAATGTTGTGATAGGAGGCGAAACCTCAGAGAGCCTAACTATTTGACACACCCCTTCTGGTACCTCCCATACAAATGACCGAATTGACCCTTATAGTTTTACATACATATCTTTTTTGTAAGTAAACTGAGATCAACCAAATTTTGCGTATGATATTTGCTTAAGAAAATTAGACTCAGGTATGAACACGGACTATATCAGTTCACGCCTTCTGGTACCTCCCATACAAAATTACCTATTTTTCGAAAATTAATATTTCTCCTATAACTTCCAAACGGACTCTTGGGGGGTAATGAAAATTGGTCGATTAATTTATGTTATTATAGGAGGCAAAACCCTAGAAACCCTAACTATTTGACGCACCCCTTCTGGTACCTCCCATACAAATGACCGAACTCACCCCAATAGTATTACAAACATATCTTTTTTCTAAGTACACTGAATTCAGTCAAATTATGAGTAATTTGTACGCTTATGAAAATATGAATCAGGAGTGAATATGGACTATATCGGGTCACCCCTTCTGGTACCTCCCATACAAAATTACCTATTTTTGGAAAATTAATAATTCACCCATAACTTCCAAACGGACATTTGAGGGGTAACGAAAATTAGTCGGTTAATTTATATTGTGATAGGAGGCGAAACCTCAGAAAACCTAACTATTTGACACACCCCTTCTGGTACCTCCCACACAAAGGACCGAACTCACCCCTATAGTGTTACATACATATTTTTTTTTGTAAGTGCACTGAATTCAGTCAAATTATTCGTAAGTTGTACGTATGGAAATTTGAGTTAGGAATGAATAAGGACTGTTTCGGTTCACCCCTTGTGGTACCCCCTATCAAAATTATTCTTTTTTGAAAAATTAATATTTCCCACATAAATTCCAAACCGGCTCCTATACTTCCTACACAAATAAGTGAAGTTTTGGACGATTTTGCACCACAAGCAGGGGGAAAAAATATACATAAGTAATTTTATTTGAATTAGAAATCTATTCATTTCAATAACTCAAGACTTCAACAATATCTTATATTGGGTGATGGTATTTATCAGTCAGTTTACCTGACTGAAATTTCTGTACTGGTTTTATTATATTCCATTAAGTGACCAATTACAATTTACGAAACGTAGTTCATAAATTTGAGGCCTGAAGTAATAAAGAATTCCACACGCTTCGGTCTTCTGCGTGTGTTCTCCAGTTAGTCCTACCAGATGATGGCACATCGCCTACCACTTGGTCCTTCCAACGGAGTTTGGGTCTCCCTGCTCTGCGCCGTCCTTCAGGTTCGCCTTCAAACACCTTTCTCGCTGGAGCATTTACATCCATCCTGGCAACATGTCCCAGCCATCGAAGTCGTTGGATTCTGACTCTTTTAGCTACGTCGATGTCGTGGTAAAGCTCATACAGCTTATGGTTCATCCGATGGCGAAACTCGCCTTCGACACAGGTTCATATATTTTTCGGAGTACTTTTCCCTCGAATACTCCCAGGTTTTGTATGTCCGTTGTAGTAAGCACCCATGATTTTTTTATTATATAATTTCTATATTTCCTACATTTGTGTGGATTTTTTTTTCTTCGGTGTATTTCTGCACACTTTTCTTCCCACTGTAATTCATAGGGGCAACATCCCATATTACAAACGCAACAAATCCTATTCTAACTAAAACCTTCTATTTCCTTTTGTTATTTGTAAATTGTATACTTGCAATGAGAAAAACAACAAATCAACACCGGACTACAGAGAAAACTTGCAAATAAACATTCAGTTGAGATATCAATTAAAACTTTCAAAAGCGCTCCTTCATTTGAATATTATAAATACAACATTTAATTGCAGCTGGATGCTCCCGCAGTTGAAATTTGTTTCAATGAAATGAGTTTGCCATGTTTTGATTCTAAACAAAACTTCTTAAAGTTTCTACCACGCACTCGTTCTTACAAAAGTCTTGTAAAATATTTACGCTCTCTCCCATTCACTATCTCTACCCTATTTTAATTAGACGGTCGCGCATGAGGGACTACTACAGTTTCATCAATTTGGGTACTAAATATAAGTTTTTGTAATGCCATTGTAGATTCTGCTACAACTTACGTTTAGTATCTTTGTAAGACTACACAAAATTTACATGTTCGTTTAGTTCGAGGCAAATTACTAAAAGTACTTGAGCATTCACTTGTACCATTGCATATTAACTCGTCTCCTTGTGGGCTGGTTGCTGTGAAGGATACGCGTTACAAGTCCTTGTTGTTGTTTGCTAGGTATTGTAAGTGACGCTGGCGTTTTGATGCTGGTGTTGCTGGTACCATCATTGCCAACACACATAACAACGGCTACAAAACATCAGTGGCAACATTAACATGAACATCACTAACAATATGTTTGCGTTTGATTGTTTGTACACTGTACATTTTCCAAAATAAATTAGTCCGAACCAGGCAGCATTGGTAACTTTGGATGCGCCGAAGATTTTATGGTTTATTTTTCTTTTGATGGTTTTTAATTTCACTTGAAACGATGATAATGATGATGATGAACAGTTTGTACCTGAATCTCCTTATTAAGAAGTGCTCACGTAGATGTTCATTCATGCGTCATCATGTTGCTGGAATACATCGGAAGCTGAGCAAGGACAATACAAACAACACACATGCAATTTGACAACAATTTTCCACTAAATTTTGCAAGAAAACTATTTATCAAAATCTTCATTACTTCTGGCTGCGTAGTCTACTAACAGTGGGACAAGCGACCAAGTAATATAGCAAGGTTATTCCACAAAGGAAAGACCATGCATACCCAGCATTTTCAAGGATAATTTAATTTATTTATGGTATTTAAGCTTTCAAAATATAAAAACTAACTACTATTAACTATTTATTAAAGTCTATCTCCTTTAAGTTAAGCAAACAAAATTATAGGAAGGCAAACTTATGGTTTTATATTTTGGAAATTCAAAGTTATCAGGGATAATTTTGCAGGAATCGCACTACGGTGATCACCACATAGCTCACAGCACAAAATGGATCAAGTATTTTGCGGGCAATGCTTCTGGACATGTACTTGTTTATCGACGAATGCGAACGTCACTGTTTGAGAAGCTTTTGTATTAGACATGATTGACTCAACACTTTTTTTTTAGGTGACTGGAGCCAGGAATTCTTAAAAAACTTAATTTCCCTTTACACCCGATGAATGAGGTATGGGATAGCTTCTCGCGTTGTTGTGAATTAACACGTTTTTTTTTAGATTCACAACTAACGGCACCTACTTGTTTATCGACGAATGCGAACGTCACTGTTTGAGAAGCTCTTAATTGACATGTCGATTGACTTGACACTAATACTGCGAAGTTGCTGTCAACAACATTCGAGAGAAGCGACAATGAAAGAACATTTTTTTTTCTTTTTTTAAGATGAGTGGAGCCAGGAGTTGAACCTGTAATCTCCCGCATGAAAGTCAAGTGTTCTAACCACTATGCCACGGCCGGTCTCGGTGCCAGGAGATCACGAAAGATTAAAACCCCCTCGCACCAAATATTGAAGACTTCCCAATATGTTTTAAGGACCATGATATATGAAGAATTACAACTGGAATGTCTGAGTTCTCTACAGAGGACCTTTATCCAATTTTCAGATATCACTGACAAATATAATGCTGACATTAAGGTCATACAGGAAATGCGATAGACGATACGGGGATACACACGACAGAAGATCTGTGACATATCCCACGGGACCGGTTCCCTGGGGTGCATGAACCGGTTCTAGTTCCGGAACTTTTTTATGTAGAGAACCGGAACGTTTTGTATGGGGTTGGCCACTAAAGTGCCAATTGACACCAAATTGATACTTTGTGATTTGTCTTGAACCGGTTCAAAAGTACAAGCCCTATGACAGGTTCACAAAAAACCAGTCACCTAACTATATCTGTTTTTTGGTAATAAGCCCCAAAATAAGACGGAAATTAAATGAAACTTTTTGATAAATTACTTATTTGTCTAGGGTAAAATTATACACTATAGCCCCGACTTGCGTCTCCCCGATTTGCGTGAACGCCGCAGAATACTACAGATCAGACAAATTGACTTTTCTTTAACACTTTAGAACCAGTTTGGTGGCACATCCCCTCTTCACCCGTCCCAAGATAGGCACACTCAGGTAAATTAACACCACTTTTCCCGTAGGGATATTACAACTACCATTCAGAAAACGACGATTATAGAGCTGTGTTCGAAGTTGGTAAGAGACTTAGACGTCTGACCTCTTGTTAATTTGTGTACATGCATCGACGGAAGAAAAAAAAAGGACACTATAGATTGGGGCCGGCCGTGGTATAGTGGTTAGAACACGTGACCACCATGCGAGTGATCTTTCGATTTCCGGATCCAGTCATCTACATTTGTAGACAGTTCTAGACAGCAACATCGCAGTATAGTGACGAGTCAATCGGCATGTCTAGTAAAATTCGTCGATAAACAAGTAGGTGCCGTTAGTTGTGAATCTAAAATAGAAAGCATGTTAATCCCCAACAACGCGAGAAGCATCCCAAACCTTATTCATTGGGTATAAAGGGAAATTACGTTTTTTATACCGTCACACTTAGGAATGAGGGTATATATCATTTGATTTATGAAAAAGTGAAACGGATTAAAGAAGACAAGTATTTTAAGACGAAATTCGTTTCAGGACTTTTTAAGTTGATTGAGCTATGTCCGTCTGTCTGGCTGGCTGGCTTGTGAGCAGGATAACTCGAGTAAAACTTTACTGATCGGTATGAAAATTTATCAGTATTTTTCAAAACGAACTAATGGAATTGCTAGACAGAATAGCCCCACCCCTTCTGGTACTTCCCAAACAAAATTACATATTTTTGGATAATTAATACTTTTTCATAACTTCCAAACGGAAGTACGGAGTATATTTGAATTTGGTCAGTTTATTTACCTTGCAAAAGTAGACAAACTCGAAAAAAAACCGAAAACCTTTGTCACACCCTTTCTTGGAACCTGCCATAGAAACTACCGCATTGACCCTCTATGGTTTACATACATATCTTTTTTGTACTGAATTCACTAAAATTCTGCGTACGACGTTCGCTGATGAAAATTCGACTCAGGAATGCATATGGACAGTATCGCTTAACCCCTTCTGGTACCTTCCATACAATATGACCTATTTTTGGACAATTAATATTTCTCCCATATCTTCCAAACAGACACTTTGGGGGGTAAAGAAAATTAGTCGGTTAATTTATTTTGTAATAATAAGAGGCAAAGCTCGGAAAACCTAACTATTTGACACACCTCTTCTGGTACCTCCCATACAAATGAACAATTTCGCCCTCATAGTCTTATACACATATCTTTTTTGTAAGTTCACTGAATTCAGTCAAATTTTGCGTAAGTTGTACGTTTATGAAAATTTTAAACAGGAATGAATATGGAATTTATCGGTATGGTTATATAGATGCATTTATGACTGTCGATCGGAAATATATAACCAGTGTCCTGGTCGTGATATTTACTGTTATGGAATATTGTAAATGAGAAAATTCAACCTCAATTACGTGTTCTAACCCTTTATTTGTTGCTTCTCTCTCCCTCAACTGAAATAAAGCTCGTCCAACCACTGTCCGATAGTATTCCCACTGTTAGCGTATTGCATACATGTATCATATTGTCTTTTTTTCTGTTGCTGGTTTAGGCATTATGTTTTATTTCTTCTTTTAGTGATAGCATCCGACCATGTTTTCATTTGGTAACAATTTTCAACTTATCACTTCCGATTTGTTGTACGCAAATCAACTGAAATCCTGCAGTTGCTGTGTTCAAGTGCCTTTTCAAATTTACAACTTTCACATTCCACTTATAAGTCACAGTGGCATTTCCAACTTAACAACAGCCAGTGTAAAATGGAATTGTAACCATGTGTCA
Organism: Muscina levida; assembly: GCA_964034835.1. Classification (NCBI taxonomy): domain Eukaryota; kingdom Metazoa; phylum Arthropoda; class Insecta; order Diptera; family Muscidae; genus Muscina; species Muscina levida. The sequence continues at coordinate 104,216,352 of OZ035881.1, forward strand.
TGGCTCTCCTTCATTTCAGCCGTCGTTATTCATTCTTTTTGGATTGCGGGCTTTGTCGCCAAGTTGTTGTTCTTTTTGATTTTGGATCCCAACCGTCTTCAATCATTGTGCTAAAAGCCAAGTGCCAGGACTGGTAATTACATTTGGCCAAAATGATGTTGTATATTGTGCTTCTTTTCTTGCATGTTGTTGCTAATAGGTTTCTTTAGGACTCCCTTTGTTCTGACGTTCGGTAAGGTGAACACAGATGTGGGAAAAAGTCGCCATGGTGTTGTGATAACAATAATATAGCTTGATAGTATGTGATGTCAAATCAAAAGAAGGTGCCAAAACTCATTAAAATTTGTTTATATTAAGCATCGTTTCTTCGCTTTATGTTCTAGACAGAGCAAATTGAGTGAGATCTGGAGACTGGATGCGATGGTTATTTCGTCGTTTGGACCAATTGCTAAGGAAGATGAAAATTTTCGGATTAAAGCAAAATAAAGATATGTTCTATGATGGAAATGATTTCTCTATATCTCCACCTACTCTTTAGTATGTTATACTAATTATGAATTAAAACAAAAGCATTTTCTAATATTTTATTCTTGAAACTTTAGTATTGCCAAAAAAAAGTTCATTGGTCCGACATCGCTGACACCGCTAACGTAACAAACTATATGTTATGTCATGGCAACATACAACAAATATTACAAATGCAGTAATGTTATTTGTCATCTTGTATTAAATAGTCCTTAGATTTAAGTATTCATTCGTAAAAACACAGTGAAATCCCACAAAAATATGTTCAGAAGATTCCAAAAAAAACTGTGCTGTATTTTGCTTGCAATATGATTATCTCTTCAGCATATTAAGGGTTTTCACAATAGCTTGTAACCTTCGCAAAATTTACTAACTCCTCACCTTACACATAGTCAGTCTTTATTGTGTCATATATTATACGAAAGTTATATATCATAGTAACATATCGATAAAATTTCATAAATTTAATTCGTGTTAAATAAAGTCAAGCCCTTGCATATTTGTGTTATCAAAACAGGGACAACAAAAAGTCTCACACCGACATGCATCCTTGACTTTGACACACCATACACTACATTGGATGCATGATGTCGTATCAACTATGCTTATTATGTCTGTAGAGTTGTAATGTTTAGTGGCTTATTCCATAAACAGTCATTACATTGATTAAATGATGAATGACATTCATTACATCTAATACATTTATTACATTCATTTCATTCACTACATTCAATAAATTCATTACATTTATAATATTCATGCATTCATTACATTCATTCATTAATTACATTCATTACATTCACTACATTTATTACATTCATTACATTTATTACATTCATTACATTCACTACATTTATTACATTCATTACATTTATTTCATTCATTACATTCATTACATTCATTACATTCATCACATTCATTACATTCATTACATTCATTACATTCATTACATTCATTACATTCATTACATTCATTACAAACATTACACTCTTTACATTCAATTTATTCATTACATTCATTTCATTCATGACATTCATGACATTCATTACATTCATTACATTCATTACATTCATTACATTCATTACATTCATTACATTCATTACATTCATTACATTCATTACATTCATTACATTCATTACATTCATTACATTCATTACATTCATTACATTCATTACATTCATTACATTCATTACATTCATTACATTACATAGAAATAAATTATTTTTTTATAAATATATAAAAATGGTGTAAAAAATGTATAGTAATTCATCAATTGAGAACTGCTGGGCCGATTTCGAAAAATTATTCCCAAATGACTTTTCGAATGGAAAAATTGAAAAAATTCTTGGTGGAAAACTCGGAAAATTCCGGAAAAACTTGGATTTTTTCTACAAAATTTTTCATTGTATCGCTTGATTTGATAAAAATTGCAAATTGAATTTTTGTTTAACATTTTGTGTGCAATTGTTCCGTGGAGACTTTTCGAAGGGAAAAATAGAAAATTTTTGTTAAAAAATGACTGTTATTATTAACCTTTAACAACTTGACAACATATATATTTATATCTTATTGTCTAAGTCAGAGACCGAAATGATTAGAGATTTCCATTCGCTTCGATCTTGTGCGCACCGCCTCCAGTCAGTCCTACCAAGCAGCATCAGTGATTCCTCCACCTGGTCCTTCCAACGTAGTCGCGGTCTCCCTCTTTTGCTCCGTCCTTCGAGGTCTTGATAGAATACCTTTCGCGCTGGAGTTGTCTCATCCATTCTCACGACATGGCCTAGCCAGCGTAATCGTTGCACTTTGATTCGCTTGACAACATCAATGTCGTGGTATAACTCGTACAGCTCATGGTTCATCCGAATCCTAAACTCGGCGTTTACGCAAATGGGTCGATATATTTTGCGGAGTATTTTTCTCTCAACCACCGCCAGATGAGCTGCATCTGCCTGTGTAAGCACCCAAGATTCGGAGGCGTACAACAGGACCGGTAAAATTAGTACCTGGTACAGCTGGACTTTGGTGGTTCGAGATAGGGTGCTGTTTATGAAGTGCTCGTGTAGTCCAAAGAAACACCTGTTGGCAAGCACTATTCTCCGTTTTATTTCGAGGCTGACACTGTTGTTTTTGTTTATGGCGGATCCGAGGTAGATAAATTCATCCACTACCTCAAAGCAATAGTTTTTAACGTTCACGCTGCGTCCCCAACGGGTGGACACTTTGTTCGATGATACCATTAACAGCAGTTACCTGTCGCATCGTTCGACCGATAACGTCGATATCATCGGCATATGCGAGCAGCATGTGGCTCTTATTAAATATGGTGCCAGACATGTTAACCGCTGCTTTCCTTAACACCTTCTCCATCACTATGTTGAACAGCATACATGACAAACCGTCACCCTGTCTAAGACCTCTCGTCGTATCGAATGGTGCAGATAGATCCTTGCCAATCCGAACAGAGGATTTGGTATTCGCAAGGGTACACCGGCAGAGACGAATTATCTTCGCAGGAATACCGAACTCAGATATGGCTTCGTATAGTCGATGCCTGATGGGACTATCGAAGGCAGCTTTGTGATCGACAAAGAGGTGGTAAGTGTCGATTTGCTTCTCATGGGTTTTCTCAAGAATCTGCCGTAGTGTAAATATCTGATCCGTCGTGGATTTGCCTGGTCCAAATCCGCACTGATAAGGTCCAATCAGGTTTTCCACAATTGGCTTTAGACGTTCACACAGTATGCTAGATAGGACCTTATACGCAATCGGTAAGATGCTAATTCCACGATAGTTTTTACACTCACTACGGTCACCTTTTTTGCAGATTGGACATAGCACACTGAGATTCCAATCCTCTGGCATGCTCTCCTGAAGCCAAATGTTCTCTATGAGCTGTTGCATGCTTAAAACAAGCTCATCTCCACCTACCTTAAACAACTCAGCTGGAAGACCATCAGCCCCAGCGGCCTTGTTGTTCTTTAGGCGGGGTATGGCAGTTGTTCTCTCAGCTTGGCTCGGAGGTGGACACTAGATGTTATCATCTTGGATTGGTACACAGTCTTCATCAGCCGAGTTTTCAGACATCAATAGGCTGCAGAAGTGATCTTTATATATTCTCAGTACGCTCTCGGAGTCAGTAACGAGATGAACATCCTTGTCTTCACAGGAGGGAAGACCTGTTCCATGTACTCTACCATTTATCTTCTGGTAGAATTTTCGGGCTTCACCTCTGTTCCTGTAATCTAAGCTCTCGTTTTTTTCGCCTGAAGAGTCGAGTCGCCTCCCGCCTCTTCTCCCTATACTGTTCATGAAGAGCTCGCGTTGCCATTGGCTGCAGTTTGGCCCTGTATGCCGCATCTTGTTCCCGGGTGGCATCGCGGCATTCGTCATCGTACCAGGCTTTATCGTTTAAGGGCTTCACATACCCCAGTACCGACCGCGAAGTCCTTTCCATCGAGTGGGCAATATGTTGCCATTGCGCGCTAGTATTTCGGGAGTTGGAGCATCAAGAAGTAGTTGAGTGAGTTGGTCAGAATAGGCGTTGGCTATCTCCGCGGTCTGCAGTTTAGCGATGTCCAGCTTTCTCTGTGCCTGGTTACGCAGGGTTTTCGCTCTGCTTAGCCTAGTACGCACCCTCACTGCAGTGAGGTGGTGATCCGAGTTGATGTTCGCACCTCTGATCACTATTACGTCTAAGACACTTGACGTGTGCCTTCCATCGATTACCACGTGATCAATTTGGTTTCTCGTTACATGATCGGGAGATATCCACGTTGCTTTGTGAATGTTTTTGTGGTCAAATCGTGTGCTGCTAATTACCATGTTCCTTGCTGCAGAGAAATCAATCAGTCTGATTCCGTTTGGCGATGTGTCAGTATGCAGACTAAATTTTCCGACTGTTGGGCTAAGGACATTCTCCCAGCCTATTTTGGCATTAAAATCTCCCAGCACGATTTTAACATCATGGCCCGGGCTACGGTCATATGTTTCTTCAAGTTGGGCGTAGAATTCGTCTTTGACCTCGTCACTTTTCTCCTCCGTCGGAGCATGAGCACATATCAGCGTGATATAGAAAAATTTTGTCTTAACTCTTATGGTGGCGATTCGTTCACTGACAGGAGTAAACCTAGAGACCAGGTGTCGTAGTCTCTTGCCGACCACAAATCCACAACCAAACTCATGCTTATCCGCGTGGCAACTGTAGTACACGTCACACATCCTCATCCGCGAGCATCCATATCCAGTCCACCGGATTTCCTGTATAGCAGTAATGTCAGCCTTTTACTCTTCGAGGACATCCGCCAGTTGAATAGAGGCACCTGGTCGGTAAAGAGTTCTAACATTCCAAGTTCAGCGGTTATGCCTACTTTCCTGAGACGTCTCTTTGAGCTTTCAGGATACATGGTTGTAATGCCTTCTAACTTTAGCTAACTTTTAAGCGGTTGCTTTAAAGTCATTGCCCGGGGAATACTTGGTCTAAGTCCGGAAGTAGTTAGATGCAGACAAAAGACCCTCTGGATGCCATATAAGGTAATTCAATGCTCCCGCAATAAATGAAGTCGCAGTGGTGATTGTGTGGAAAAATGTGGAATCACGCGATATTGTTCTCAACCGTCTGGATGGTGGACAACTGAGGCACCTGTACGAGATTTTATGTTCTGTCGTGGAGAGTATGTCTATCGCCTCAATTGAAAGTTGGTCAATGAAATGAAAGGTTTGTTTACAAGTCATCACTTCTTTTTCATTCTCCATTTAAGTTCGAATTCGTATTTCAGGAGAAGAAACGAAGCTCAATGAATTTTTATGCGTATCGATTGATGATTCGGCAAGATGTTGCCAATAATCTGTTAAGATATCGCCGGTTATTTCAACATGTACGTCAAGCTCAAAACGAAGCGTCTCAAATTTATTCGTTTCATTCCAACGTTAACGTTTTTTGAAAACGATACGCATTGGGACTCAACACTTGCCTATGCAACTGTTTCTGCTCCGGAGAATCAAATTCGTACATTGTTTGCGACCATCATAGACAGGTGTTATTTGCCGATCCTGAGTACATTGTGGGACAAATGCAAGATTGAGATGGCGATTTCTGATCGAAGACATGTGCGGCAGTCTACTGTCGAAATAGGAAATACCAGCGCCAAATCGTTCGATGCACGATGCATACAATCGCGGATTGCAACGAGATCGAGATGAGATGACAGAAAGAATCCGAACAAATGTGTCGCCGTTGAATGCAGAGCAAACGAACGTGTACGATTGGGTGATGAAGGCTGTTGACGATGGAACGGGAGGCATTTACATTCTCGATGCTCCCGATGGAACAAGCAAGACATTCGTCATTTTTTTTTTTTTGATTTTGGCAACAATTCGGTCAAGATCGCAAATTGCGTTAGCTGTTGCATTCTCTGGTATTGCTTTGAAGTTGCCATTGAATCTTCTCACGGTTGACAAGCCAACGTGCAGCGAAATTGTTGCGGGAATGCAAAATCATCATTTGGGATGAATGCACGATGGCGCATAGACGAGCTTTGGAGGCAGTTGACCGATCGATGAAGAATTTATAAGGTGATTCGAGACGATCTGGTGGTGCTATGATATTTCTACCCGGAGATTTTCGTTAAACGTTTCCATGCATCTTAATATCTACTGCTGCTTATGAAATTAATGCATGCCTGAAATCGTCATCTTTGTGGCGGCATGTCATGAAGTTAAAATTGACTACGAAAATGAGAGTCATGTTGCAAAACGACCCATCGGTTACTGAATTTTCAATACAGCTACTGGCGCTTGGTAATGGCCAAATTCCTGTTGATGTTTCAATTGGATTGAAGGCATTCCCGGCAAATTTTTGCGAGTTTACATCGTCGAAGGAGGAACACATCACCAAAGTTTTCCCCGGAATTGCACAAAAATCTAGATTGTATTATTGAACGGGCCATAGTAGCAGCGAAGAATAAGGACGTCAATAGCTTGAATGTTATTATTTTAAAATCGATGGAGAACTGTATTCTTAAAAATCCGTTGACAGCGTGACCAACGAGAATGAGACGACCAACTATTCGACAAAATTTTTGAACTCTCTAGATGTGCCAGGAATTCCGCCGCATAATTTACAGCTGAAGGTGGGATCGATCATAGGCATGTTGTGGAATCTGAATCATCTGAAATTGTGCAACGGTACGCGGTTGTCTGTCAAGAAAATAATGATCAATGTGATAAAAGCGATGTACATCATGTACAGGGAAAATTCAAAGGAGAGAAAGTCCTCATCCCACGAATTCCTATTATTCTAACCGATCTTCCCTTTTAAATTCAAGCAAATTCAACTCCCCATTCGATTGGCAATCTCAAATTTCCCTACTTTTCACAAGGTCAGCTGTACGTAGCCTGTTCGCGTGTTGGCATACCCGTCTTAATTGTTTGTTTTTACGCCGGAAAACAAATCGAAAAACATTCACTGATTTCGATTAAATTCAAATAAATCACATTAAAACATTTTATTATCTGCGTTTTACTATTTTACTAGAGCTTATATGTAGGCGTTACCTTAGGAGCGAGACGAAGTTTGCCGGGCTTGAAGTTGTATGACAAAAAAACGTTTGCCGGGTCAGCTAGTTTATGTAGAAAATATCGTTATTAAATATTTCTGAACTGTACACTGGCAGTTTTATACCGTCACCCTACGTGTAGGAGGGTCTATATCATTTGATACGACCATAAAGTGTAACACATAAAAGGTTTCTTTTATCCAAATTCGATTCATGACTTTTTAAGTCATTTGAACCAACTGTTTTGAAATTTTACATGTGTCAATATATATAATACGGCATTGCAAATGGGCTACATTGCCACGCCTCTTCTGGCACCTCCCATACAAATGTACAATTGCGTATATGTATGTCGGATTAACCAACTGAAATGATCTTACTTCTTTTCGGTAACCTCATTTACTTTAATCTGTCCTTAATATATTATAGAACTCATTTGCCTTCTTAGTACTTCTGGTGTCATAGTAATTTAAAAAAATTATTTCCTGACGGCAATCCAAATCTTCCACTTTAATCCTGTTTAGTTTATGGCGTCAGCGAATACAGGTCGCTTCGCATGTCTCCATGTACTGCAAACCTAAACTTAAACATTTGACTCCATCACCACCACCGTGTAGTTAAGAAACTAACAAATCTTGTCGTTGCAGCCGCCTCTATGTTCGGCATTTTGCAATCCTCTTGCCATAATCTGATGACATTCTCGAAATAAACTGTCTTTACAACTTCCGTCCGTCGTATTCCTTTTTCGCTTATTGTCCTTGCCGTATTACGCAACACTTGGGTTAATGACAGAAAGGACAAGAATGCGGGTGTACATTGAATTTAATAGATGCTGATGTAAATAGTTTAACTACAATTGGCACTTTTGAAATTAGTTCTACATAATAAAAATGGCTCAAAATTCATTTGAATGCATAATAAGCTTTTACGTTACAATCGGGTGCAAACACTTTCATTCACACACAACACACACCCATATATAAACGTCGAGCTAGAACATGGTAACCCTTACTGAGTGGTCAGGAACTTTGCCACTTAAGGCTTGTGAATTGACAATGAACACTAAAAGTAACACCGCCAAAACCACTCAACGCCACTTTTGATTGGCTTAGCTGTGATAGCCTCCTCTCCCCACCCAACCAGAATGCACATCAAAACGCAATATTGTATTAGCGCCCACAAATGTTCCCGTGTAGAGAATTAAGCCATAACCAAACGTTTGTCATGTTTTATGACAACAGGTTGGAAATAACTTTGTGTGTGTGGATGGAGGAGGTCCTTTACTCACACAAATAAATGAGGGGCTTTGAAGACCATAGCAGCGACTCTGTTGAATGAAATCCGCCACAAAAAAGTATATGTAAGCATATAAACAGCAAACCCATTATGGAGCTGTTAATTAAATAGGATTATCAACAAGTTTGAACTACGGCCATGAGAGACGGTTGGCACGTTATGAGGTGAGTTATGATCAGGGACGTGCAATTTAGATCATGTACTGTGTGATTTATATAAAGTTAGTTTAGAAACGTAAACGTAAGAAACGTAAACGTATTTTACCTGACCTAAAGAAATTGAAATATTAATGTAACCCAAAAAAAAGTTAATTAAACTTCCCTTACGAAGTATCATTGACCATCAGGAATCTATTTTACCTGTAGGCTACTACATTCATATTTTTTTTTTGCCTCATTAGCGTAGGTCATAAATTCAACTCGAATGTTAATGCAATTAATGAAAGTATATGTGTTTTGAGATGATTCAACAAAAGCCCAAAACTGTCTTACCGACTGCCACGATTTTCTTCTAAAAGGCCAATCCCATACAACAGGCTACTGAAATGAACGACGTTGATAATGTGAAAAATTCTGTTAAATATATATTTGAAGTAGTCACATCAACAAGTAGGTGCTTGCACTTTTAATGCTGATGCAATTTCTGCTGCTGCTCTGGATAGTTGGTGACGATGATGCAGATAATGAATGCCGCGGGTGGTTCAAAAGAATATTTAATAGTCATATTTGTCAGACAGGGACTCACCCTAATGCCTAAGGGCGGCTTTATATTGCAAGTGCGAAAATATGGGGATTTTTTGGTCGACAGAAAATCCTCATTTATACCAACACTTAATTGTACACAAAGTGCATATAAAATATCATGAATGGCAATAAAAAAGGAGAATATTGCATGAAATCGCTGGAATGCAGAACCAAATGCACAAAACTTTATATTACCACGACATACCAGTAACATATATTAACTCCCTGAAACGCCCTACTCTACATCTACTACCGTTTAGAGACAGACCACATACCTAACAGTGTGGTGGTGTACCATCCACACCCACACACACATGCAAATTCATATATTTTGTGTGGGAAAAATGGATTTCAAGTGGAAGAGCAACAAAGTGTAGCTTAATCCAATGTGACCATTTCATAAAGTGATCATAAAGTATTAACAAACAACAACAGATGAAGTGGATAGTCACACACAGGTGACAAAGGATCAAAGTACATGCAACCTACAGGCAGCTTATATGTGGGTCTTTTATGTGCGTGTGTGTATGTACATGCATAAAAATCGACAAACAGTAAGTCGATGTTTCAAAGAGAATTTGAATTATAGCATGCAATGGATTTTTTTTCCAGTATTTTAGTTTTGGTCCATAAACGTGATTGTTGCCACACAATTGCTATAAATTGTTAGATGAACTGAAGGGTAATTAAAATATGTTACAAAATATCGTTTTACTTTATTATATGATTCAATTTGTAGAACAATATTTGTTGATATTACGTACACAGTGTTTTGCAACTTTAATATTTCTGGAATTATTTTGTAAGTTAGGAAGTGTTGGTGATTAATGAAATTAACATATGTTTAGAGCTAAGGAGCCATTTGGATATCCACGTACTTATTTAAATTGTCGGCATTATTATTAGTGATATTGGTTAGCACACAGATTATAGTGAGTTTAAACACTGAAACATTTATTTTTCTTTAAGCGGCTTAAAACTTCATACGTTACCTTACACTGATTGGACTAGTATAGAACCAGATGTGACAGACTACAGATATTAAGTATATAGTTTTACATCAGACAATGACTGTTCTAATATAGAATTAGATGTCTGAGATGACTGATATTTAATACATAGTCTTACATAGTAAAATCTGGTCCCAAGTAGAGCGCACATTCTGAAAACTTAAGAAGGGTATTATGTCATGGCACCCATTTCATGGTCATTCCACTAAACTCCGTACATTACTTATCAACTATTAAATCATCGGTATTGCCTTTACTTTATTTATGTCGTCAATAACATCTTGCCAAACGTCACTGAAAATCTTGTGCATATCTATCGCAACCGATTGTCCTCATGATCATTGCTTCGTCTGCATTGTTCATGATCGCCCGTACAAGGATATTCATGGCCACCACCAGAACAAAACCAAATCAAATTTCACTTTTGACCAACACGATCATAAACGCTACTGCCCTGAATGTAATCCCTCTCAATTAGACCCATGTCTTGTACAAAAAACAGCAATAACACTGAAATCTTATCTCTGTTGCAATCAAATTCTAGGGATCCTGTATACATTAGCAGTTAATATTATGGAAAGGTCCCTGTTAGTTTGGAAAATTGTTTGTAAATTTTCGGCAGAATTTTCCAATTGTCGACAGACCATGTGTGTGGTGGTCATGTGTGTGGGGACGCAGCAGCTCTAAGCCAGTGTAATTGAAGATAGGACCGCAAAGTCTATCATAGAATTCCAGTCGTTTTTGTTATTCCAACCAAGAGTGTGTGTGGCTGTGAGAGAGTGTGGTAGAACACACACAGGGGGGGCTACGTGCACTCGTACGTAGTATAGTTCGCATAGTAAATAGCTTATATTGCCAGGATGGGGGTGAGTATTATTATGGTACTTATTTATGTTACTTTTAGTACTGTTTGAAATGAATATATATAAATGTACCTAAATTGTAGGTTACCCTTTTTTTGCAACTTTAGACGCATAATACGACTAAATGATCAATATATGCGATCAATTTATTGAATTTTCTAACGCTTTCGAAATAATTCTTAATATACTTTATGGCAAAATTCTGTAGAATTTATTCTTTTATTGGCATGGATGTTTAGATTTTTTTCTAGAATTTGAGATTGACATCGTCCATACTATCCTAAAATATACAACTGTAAACCTTTGCCAAGGTTAGGTTAGGTTATGGACACGTGTTCTTGTTAAAGCCATATTACACTACACACATTGATCCAATGCGATTATCAGATAAGGAAGGAGAAAGGGGAAGGAAAACAAAGCAAAGATGAGTAGTAATTCGATTAAAAGATAGACCAAAAAAATGTATATAAATAAATGTATAGAAATAATTAAAACTAGGTGTAGATAGAGAAAGAAGAGAAAGTCGTGGAAAACCCATTACAACAATGTACGTTACCCAATCATCTTGGCCCAGTTAACCATGGAATGCACCGCATGAAAACCACTAAGCCACTTACGTCGACTGAAGTAAGAGACTTTAGGTCATATATACAACCTTTCCTTAAAAATCTTAGCCTTCTATAGGCTACAGTAAGACGGCTACAAAGAAGAGGTTCCATCGTCTATGACTCCACATCGTCCTCACACAAACGGCAGTGCCTGGTATTGCATTTGCCAGATAGAATTCCACTGGCCAGTCTCAAATTACTCTTCCTAGTTCCCAGGCCAACCATGTATTTCTATCGGAATTGGCTATATTTGGTCCACAGCGATCTAGCATTAATACCGTCGGTTCTGGAGACCCCACGTCTGCTAGCGGTTTTCCACATCCAATCTTACACTAAGCCAAAAATGTAACAAATGGCGGGTGAATATCTATCAGAGAGCCCGGATCAGGCATAGTACAGCCTTCCCTAGCCAATAAGTCTTCTGATTCGATCCCAGAGATATCGTGCTGTCCCAGGACCTATCAAACTTCACCTAACACATCTTTGTCAACTTTGATTTTCACCATGTATAATAGATCAAGTTAATTGAAGCTTGGATATCCACACTATAATAACCTCAGTGACTTTCTAAATGGCCAGTACCTTAGCTTTAAAAACACTGTATTCATTATGTGGCCTAAAAGAAAGGATAAGCAGTCGTCACTATATACACCGGCTTCTATGCCACGTTTCATATTCGATCCGTCAGTAAAGAAAGAAAAGGAGTCGCCAAAAGGAGTCCCGCAGTCATTCTTCAGATCTTTCTGGAATTTTAACGGCTTCTTTACGAAAATACGTACGTTTTGTAAAAAATCAGTTAGAGGTGGCAGATAAAAAGAGCTGTCATTACCCAAAAGCTGGAGAATATACGCATGACTACATGTGGATTGATACCAATCGTCAGATTCTCTCATTTTGAAAACCCCATATGTAAGTATTGGTGGGTCTACGACAATATACAGACACATTGTCACCTTCGGGCTGGGTCCTCAACATTGACCTACATTATGCATGCATAATGGGCATTGACACCCCTCTTAATTAAACCTCGAAGTTTTTTGGCCAATTTAGCTTCTGGTCGAGAGCAATACCTAGGTACATAACTTCGTTGAGAGTTTCAGTTCCACATCACATTCAGTTTCGGTGGACTGAAGTTCGTAACCTTATACCTACGGGAAAAGAGAACCAAATCAGATTTCTATAGGTCCATACCCCAAACCATAGGTTACGGTCCATTGTAGCAGCATTTCAAGGGCTGTTTTCATAAGGTAGCACTTCGTTTTTATAAACTTCCCACCTATCATGATGATAACGTCGTCCAAATATGACACAATTATCGTACCATCCCTTTTGTAAGATTTAAGGTCTCCGCTCATCACAGGGAGTCCACTATGAACTTGGTAGAAGTTCTGAGTTGACGACACGGTCTTCCTGCATGCCATCCAACCAATTCATTAGTGCTAGAGATACATTAATGTTATCCAGAGAGTTGTATATTACGCAGTACATAACTTCGTTGAGAGTTTCAGTTCCACATCACATTCAGTTTCGGTGGACTGAAGTTCGTAACCTTATACCTACGGGAAAAGAGAACCAAATCAGATTTCTATAGGTCCATACCCCAAACCATAGGTTACGGTCCATTGTAGCAGCATTTCAAGGGCTGTTTTCATAAGGTAGCACTTCGTTTTTATAAACTTCCCACCTATCATGATGATAACGTCGTCCAAATATGACACAATTATCGTACCATCCCTTTTGTAAGATTTAAGGTCTCCGCTCATCACAGGGAGTCCACTATGAACTTGGTAGAAGTTCTGAGTTGACGACACGGTCTTCCTGCATGCCATCCAACCAATTCATTAGTGCTAGAGATACATTAATGTTATCCAGAGAGTTGTATATTACGCAGTACGGTCACATTTTTGAAATTCTTTCTCTATCCAGATTGCGATCCGTAAAGCCGTGAAGAGCGCTGTCAACTGATCTTCCAGCGACGTACGAATGTTGAGATGTGTTCAAAGTGTGACGGCTTAAAGATCTTTTAAAAACATATCAATTATTATACCATTACTCTTAGAGATGAGGGTATATATCATTTGATACGAAAAAAAGTGTAACGCATTAAAGGAGACGAATTAGACCCCAAGTATCTTAAGACCAAATTCGTTTCAGGGCATTCTTAGACGATTAAGCTATGTCCGTCTGTCTGGCTGGCTGGCTGGTGGCAAACCTTAACGGATCGGTATGAAAATTTACCAGTATTAATATTGTTTAAAACGAACTTATGGGATTGTAAATGGGCAGAATAGCCCCTCCCCTTCTGGTACCTCCCATACAAAATTACCTATTTTTGGATTATTTATATTTCTTTCATAACTGCCAAACAGACGACCGGTTGATATTTGAATTTGGTCAGTTCTTTTATCTTGCAATAGTAAGAAAACCGAAACCTTTGCTACACCCCTTCTGGTACCTCCCATACAAATGACCTAATTGACCCTAATAGTATTATATACATATCTTTTTTGTAAGTAAACTGAATTTACTCAAATTTTGAGTATGATGTTCGCTTATAAAAATGGGACTCAGGAATGAATATGGACTATATCGGTTCACGCCTTCTGGTACCTCCCACACTAAATGACCTATTTTTGCAAATTTAATATTTCACCCATAACTTCCAAACGGAAACTTGGGGGATAATGAAAATTGGTCGGCTAATTTATCTTGTGATAGGAAGAAAAACCTCAAAACCTCAACGTACCCATTCTGGTACCTCCCATACAAATGCCCGAATTCACCCTCATAGTCTTACATACACATCTGTTTTGTAAGTACACTGAATTCAGTCAAATTTGGCGTAACTTGTACGGTTATGAAAATTTGAATCAGGAATGAATATGGATTATATCGGGTCATCTTTTCTGGTACCTCCCATACAAAACGACCTATTTTTGAAAAATTAACATTTCTACCATAATTTATAAACCGGCATCTGAACGATAATCAAATTTAGTAGTTAATTATCTTGTAATACGAATTATTATTGGGTGATGGTATTTATCAATCAGTTTACTTGACTGAAATGTCTGTACTAGTTTTTTTAAAAACTTTCATATAAAAGGGTGGGAGGCTAGTTGGAGTGCAGTCCTTTGGGGAGGCTTGAATGGGATTACCCTTCTTGGGTATAAGAACCACTTTAACCTCCTGGGCTCAAAAAAACTTATGACCCACTTCACCTTTTCCTCATTCACCATATTATCCACAAAATCTAAGTCCGTACAGTGGGCTCATACTAACGACCAGGGCAAGAATCAGCTAAGAAAAGGTTGAGAGCTGTAGTGAGGTTATCCATTTTTCTGTTTACCTCAGCAATTGTACCACAGATTTCCTCAGATACTTTACTGCAGCGGAATTTAGGTCCCGAAGTCCACCCAATTAGCTCTCCGCGGATTTAGTATGTGCCGTTTTACATTTCCCTAATAAAGCCACTGCAATGTAGAGGAAGCCATGGTCCGGGATCCCAAAAGAACTTTTAAATTATAAACATTATAAATCGTAGTACTTTTTCTCATTCCCCTCTCTATGGCTCTCATTTGCCATCCCTTACGTATATGAATAATGGTCAATTTTATGGATGCAACTCATGTTGCCTCTGTTGCTGTTCATTTTATATGTGAGAGTGCGTTTAAGCCAATGGCAAAATTATGTAATATGCAAATTGAATGTTTATCCTACAGTAGCTGCATGGTCCGCTATGGCGGCGTGTGTAGTATCTGTGTGCATGCAACTGAATGTTGTGGCATAAACACTAAAACACGCACGATGTTGTTGTTGTTTGTAGCTTGTAAGCCCGTTCGCTCGTTCGTTACTGTGGAATATGCCTCACGTAAATGGATTTTTTTTCTGTTGGTCCGGCCAATAACACTCGACAAATATTACTTACCGCATTGCAGGAATGCTCACTCTTGCCGCTGCTATTGGTGTGGGTAATTCCACTTAAATCATACAAATCATACATAAAGCTTTGCAGGAATGTAACTGGGCATATGTATATGCACATATAAAAGTATGCATATTGCTGGTATATGACCATCGTGTACTGCTGGTATGTTCTTGAGAGCACCAATATGTCCTTTGAAAAATGAAATACGGAACAATTAATATGCGAGCATAACAGATGCTTTTATGAATTTATATGATAGCTGTTTGCTGCTTTGTATCCTGTTGAAAGGCTTTTAAGCTTTAATTAACTTAGCCTTGTAGTTGGCCTGATGGTGCTGTGTTGTCTTAACGCAAGGCTATGCTATGCGAATGCCCAAAAATTTCTCTTCGTTTTTTTATAATCTCTAAATTAAAAAATATTTAATGAATGCACCAAAGAAAATATCCCAATTATGCGTCATACATATACATATACATGTGTTCATTATTAGTAGGCTTTTATGCTAACTGTTGCTGGTAATAAAATTCAAACAGAATTGGTATTGATAATAACATTAAGTAAGAGTTGGTTATATAGGAAATAAACAGTTTAGTCTTCATTTTCTCCTGCATATATGTAACTAGAGTTCCGCTGTTGTCTTTTAGGATTATATATAATTTATTGACCGAGTTCTACTGTACAACAATGCACATGAAATAACTTGTGGTTTTCTAGGTGCCAAGCATTTGCACTGTTAAATTTTCTGCCAACGAATACATTTATATCCTACCTAAATGAGAGTACCGAGACAGACTAATCCAATATTCAAATCATATCTAAAAAGCAATTCAGCTCTGTCTTTCCAAATAAAGCTCCTTTACTAGATACAATTGTATACAATTTATTTACTTTACACACCACCTAAAACATTTGTTACATGTAACTATGCCGACTCTCTCTCTCTCTTCCACTCTCTAATCTACCAAATCGATGCGAATTGAATAGAAAGATATTCTGGTAGTTTCTTTCTATGCTAATGATATCCGATTATATTGTTTGCATTTACAATCCCTTCGATTGCTACTCATTGAAAGGTTTTGCAGTGGCAGAATATTGGATTCTTATCAACGTCAAAACATAATGAAAGTTAATATGAGACAGTTAAAGTCAAACACATCTCAGCTCATAAATAATTCAAAGCAAATAGCTTACGAAGACTTAAGACAAATCCCATGCCAATTGCTAAACTCACCAATTGTACCCTTTCCAGTAAGCGGATTTCTAGGCTATCTGAAATACTAAGAATAATTTTCATGATATATTGAAATACAAACAGAAAATAGACTTTTAATCAATTTAAACAAAAAACGTGAAAACGAATATTTCAACGTTTAAAAAATAAGCAAGAATAGCAAAGGTTTTTGTACATTTTTGCTGAGTTATGCACAATGTTATGGATTAAGAAAAAAAATTGCCAAAATAAAAAAAACATTAAAAGAAAGGTCTGGGTTAGCTGAAGCATAAACAATTATGTTTTTATAACATATTTCTCCCAACGTTACATAATATAAATATTATAAATAATATATAGCGTAGGAAAAAAGATTTTCAACAAATACTATAAACAAATTAAAATAAAACTGATTCTTCATCTGGAAGTTCTTAACGTGACGCTAAATGTAATATGCCTGAAGAAATATTGTTACTGAAGCTCTGGTCCACACCGGACTGTATATTATAATACAATTCTTCAACTGTTTGTCAACTTTTTTGTTACAACTTTTGTAAAACTTCCAATATCGACTTAACACATTTTAACTCTAAACGAGCATAATGTTTAGTAATAACCAATGTTTGTATAATCTCGAATTATTTATAAACCAAATCAGCACATTTATGTAAAACTAGCGGACTCGGCAAACTTCGTCTCGCCCCAAGTTAATGTCAGATAAACTCTGTTGAGGGTGGTATGAATTGAAATAACCGGAATTTGTAAGATAAGGACTTCCTCTTCTTAGACGGTTAAATCACATTTATTTTCAGTTTATTGACGGACAGTCGCGTACCATTGCACAATTTCGGTTGATTCAGATACCGCAATATGATCACATCTTCATTATTCATTATGCGGCACAAAGCGAGTTGGAAAATTCGGTCGGATTGTTGGTCGCTTCATCCTCGTCGGTCACGCTGTAAATAGATTTGTGCGAATGCAGTTCTCCGCTATTTGACATTCTGAAATGAAATTCATGCTATCGATGTCCTTATTCTTCGCTGCTAGTACTGCCAGTTGTTTAACCCAATCGAGAATTTTATAATTTTGGGCAATGCCAGGGAAAACTTTAGTGATGAATTGCTTTTTCGACGATGTAAACTCGCAAAAATTAGCAGGGAACGATATCAATTCTGTCGAAACATCAACACGATTCGGTCATTGGCAAGCGCCAGCACTTTTCTCGAGAATTCAGCAGACGATGGGAGGTTCGGAAAGTTGTCTTCATGTTCGTGGTCAATTTCAAATTCCTCCGGTTCAACTGATAACATGTGATTCCGAGGTACGCAAACAAAGTACAAATTTGAATCGTCAAGCAAATTTAACTTTTGGAAAGCCTCTCAAAATGTGTGCACAGCACACCATCCACAGTACGCAGGGAATTGAAGGATAGCAAAGATAGAAGCATACACACTGGCGCGTATTAACTGTGTACTAATTAATTGTACGACGCTTACGTCATCTACGGTCTGATCGTCTAATAGGAGGCATTAGTCAAGTAAATACTTACTTAATTTCCCTTTACACCCCATGAACAAGGTATGGGATAGCTTCTCGCTTTGTTGTGAATTAACACGCTTTCTGTTGCTAGATTCACAACTCACGGCACCTACTTGTTTATCGACGAATGCGAAAGTCACTATTTGAGAAGCTTTTACTTGACATGCCGATTGACTCGAAACTAATCCTGCGAAGTTGCTGTCGACAACATTCGAGGGGAGCCGACAATGAAAGAAAATTTTTTTTTTTTTTTTTTAAAAAAATTTACTGACTTTTCCAAAGGATTTTCCCAAAATGTTCTTGCATAAAAACTCCTGCCAATTACGAACAATTGCGAAAAAAAAAAATTGGGAAACTGGGCCAGCGTTCTCACTCGATAAATTACTACACATTTTTCACACCATATGGTTATTTATATAGATTTCACAATAATCCGAGATTTTCCAAGCAGCACACCCAATTTTCCACCTTTATGTTATCTAAAATCATCAAATCAAGCGCAACAATAGAAGATTTCGTCGAAAACATCCAAATCTTTAGATTTTTTTCTGGAATTTTCCAAGTTTTCCACCAAGAATTTTTATATTTTTCCATTCGAAAAGTCATTTCTGAAATATTATTCGAAATTATCAAAACACCAAAAAATGCAAAATTTTTTCGAAAAAAAAAAATATTGTGGCATTTTTTCATAATTTTTCAACCAAAATTTTCTATTTTTCCACTCGAAAAGCTACAAAAATTTAATATGCGATTTTCGTCAAAGCGATGCAAAGCATGAAATTTTTTTCAAATTTTTCGAAATTTTTTGAGTTTTCCACCGAGAATTTGTCTATTTTTTCATTCGGAAAGTCATTTCGGATTAATTATCCGAAAATTTTCGCACTTACATCGTCCAAAACTATCAAATCATACAAAAACCAGTACAGAAATTTCAGTCAGGTAAACTGACTGATAAATACCATCACCCAATATAAGATATTGTTGAAGTCTTGAGTTATTGAAATGAATAGATTTTTAATTAAAATAAAATTAGTTATGTATATTTTTTCCCCTGCTTGTGGTGCAAAATCGTCCAAAACTTTACTTATTTGTGTAGGGGGTATAGGTGGCGGTTTGGAATTTATGTGAGAAATATTAATTTTTCAAAAAAATTTAATTTTGATAGGGGGTACCACAAGAGGTGAACCGATACAGTCCTTATTCATTCCTAACTCAAATTTTCATACGTACATCTTACGAATAATTTGACTGAATTCAGTGCACTTACAAAAAATGATATGTATGTAAGACTATAGGGGTGAGTTCGGTCCTTTCTGTGGGAGGTACCAGAAGGGGTGTGTCAAATAGTTAGGTTTTCTGAGGTTTCGCCTCCTATCACAATATAAATTAACCGACTAATTTTCATTACCCCTCAAATGTCCGTTTGGAAGTTATGGGAGAATTATTAATTTTCCAAAAATAGGTAATTTTGCATGGGAGGTACCAGAAGGGGTGACCCGATATAGTCCATATTCACTCCTGATTCATATATTCATAAGCGTACAAATTACTCATAATTTGACTGAATTCAGTTTACTTAGAAAAAGATATGTTTGTTCGGTCGTTCGGTGAGTTCGGTCATTTGTATGGGAGGTACGAGAAGGGGTGCGTCAAATAGTTAGGTTTTCTAGGGTTTTGCTTCTTATAATAACATAAATTAATCGACCAATTTTCATTACCCCCCAAGAGTCCGTTTGGAAGTTATAGGAGAAATATTAATTTTCCAAAATTGGTAATTTTGTATGGGAGGTACCAGAAGGCGTGAACTGATAAAGTCCATATTCATACCTGTGTCTAATTTTCATAAGCAAACATCATACGCAAAATTTGAGTGATCTCAGTTTACTTACAAAAAAGATATGTATGTAAAACTATAAGGGTCAATTCGGTCATTTGTATGGGAGGTACCAGAAGGGGTGTGTCAAATAGTTTGGCTCTCTGAGGTTTCGCCTCTTATCACAACATAAATTTATCGACCAATGTTCATAACCCCCCAAGTGACTGTTTTGAAGTTATTGGAGAAATATATAATTTCCAAAAATAGGTCATTTTGTATGGGAGGTACCAGAAGGCGGGAACCGATATAGTCCATATTCATACCTGAGTCTTATAAAAATTTTAGTGATCTAAGTTTACTTGCAAAAAAGATATGTATGTAAAACTATAAGGGTCAATTCGGTCATTTGTATGGGAGGTACCAGAATGGGTGGGGCACAGATTTCGGTTTTCTTAGGGTTTGTCTACTTTTGCAAGATAAATAAACTGACCAAATTCAAACATCCTCTTGTTGTCCGTTTGGAAGTTATGGACGAAATATTAATTTTCCAAAAATAGGTAATTTTGTATGGGAGGTACCAGAAGGGGTAGGGCTATTCAGCCCATTTACAATCCCATAAGTTCGTTTTGAAAAATATTAACACTGGTAAATATTCATACCGATCCGTTAAGGTTTACTCGAGTTATCCTGCTGACCAGCCATCCAGTCAGCCAGCCAGCCAGCCAGCCAGACAGACGGACATAGCTCATTCTTCTTAAAAAGTTCTGAAACGAATTTGGTCTTAAGATACTTGGGTCTAACTCGTCTCCTTTAATGCGTTACACTTTTTTTCGTATCAAAAGATATATACCCTCATCCCTAAGGGTGATGGTATAAAAAGCAAAATTTCGTTTAAAAAAGAAGTAAAATTTTTCCAGAATTTTCCGAATATTCCAAAAAAAAATTATATTTTTCAATTCGAAAAGTCATTCGTAACAATTGCACACAAAATTCCATACAAAAAAGCAGTTTTCGGTTGTTCCAATTTCCCGGCTTTTATGGAGGATTTTCCCAAAATTTTCCAAAATAAATAAATTTTTCTTTCATTGTCGGCTCCCCTCGAATGTTGTTGACAGCAGCTTCGCAGTATTAAGAGTCGATTCAATCGGCGTGTCTAGTAAGAGCTTCTCAAAACAGCGACGTTCGCATTCGTCGATAAACAAGTAGGTGCCGTTAGTTGTGAATCTCAAAATAGAAAGCGTGTTAATTCACAACAACGCGAGAAGCTATCCCATACCTCATTCATGGGGTGCAAAGGGAAATTAAGTTTTTTTTTTAAGTTGCTACTAACGGCCCTATTCTAATTATTTGGCACCAAAAATTTGTCACCAGAAATTTGTTACAATTTTGTAACCAATTCTTGTTACGGATATTCTGGCAATTTCGTAACAAGGAAAAGTTCACCTCGTGGTGAAATGTAAATTATTGACAATTCGCAGCTGATTATTGAATTTAACAATCAAAAAAATAATACAGAAAAAGGAAAAAATGTTTTTCCATTTTAGATATTAAAACAAAAAAAGTACCCAAGTTCAGGCACAGTCGAAAATATTGGACAATAACTGCGTAATGGAGAATTGGTCACTGCTGTCCAGCAGGTTTCGGGGCAGTCGTTTTTTTCCCACACCTTTTGCTACTACATATTCAAAAAAATGTAACAAAATTTTGTTTGTTACAATTCAAAATATTTTTCAAAACAGCTGAAACTAGCTTGTTACCTCCTATCTGGCAAGTAACAATTTTTGTAACTATTGTCACAGTGACAAGGATTCGGAATACCGATTTTCCAAAGTAGTCTATTGTAACCGTGGTGACTATTGTAACCACGTCAGAATAGACCGGTTAATGACCATGTCTGATGTATTAATTGCCCAATATTTTGCAATCTGACTGAAATATGGACAATTGGGTGTATTAATTTCCATTGAGAAGGCATCAATGTGGTTGTTTTAATAGTAGCCTAGAAATTGTTGGACGATTCCAAAACTTTACACCAGTTAACTACTAGTAAAGTACGTTTTTGTAGACATTAAGATATGTAAACTTCTAACGGTAGTGTCGATTGCGTTAGATGTGGCCTGTTGTGAAGACCAAAACTGCATATTGGCAGCCAAATCAAAGTTTTTGTGCAATCTTGTAAATTTCTTGTTTATAATATTTTTGCTCTGCATCTCCTATGTTATATTCGAAAACTAAATTTCGGACAGGAAGATTTTTCGTATTCATTTTTACATACGTCTTAACGTCCATGATTATACAACATTGGATTTCGTCAGTACTTTATCATTTAAAGCACGTGCACTTTTCTAAACAAAACCATTTTATTTTTCAGACCGGTTCGTGTATTAAATAACACGTCAGGCCCTCAGCTTCGCATAAAATCAAAGTCTTTGTTCTTGTGTTGTACCTTTTGGCTCGATCTGCATATGAGTGCTAAGAATTGCATTTTATAGACTTAAGTATTTTTAGACGCGGCAAATGGTTACCGAAACGCATTTTATCCACCATTTTTCTACATTCTTCAAATAAACCAGCCATATTACGTTTAAAAACCGAATGCATTTTTAAAGATTTTGCTATCGTTTATCCTGACCAAGTTGGATTTCCTAGCATCTTGTGCATACTAATTTGCCGCTAAAGTTTTGGCATCACTTCTATTTCCGACAAAGATTGACCAACATTGAATTCAGTAACTACAGAATATGAGAACATTAGCTGCCTTCAACATGTGAAATGAAAAGAATGAAAAAACATTATTCGTTAATATTTAAATCAACGCCAAACGAAGTCAACTTTTCTGTCTTCATAACACGTTATATTAATATCGCAATAACTAAATGGCAATTACTTATAAAAAGTGGCAACTATCTTTTTAAGGAATGATGATTGAAATAGAAACAAAGAGCAAACTCTAAGAAAAATCATTAATATTCTCAGTATCACAGAATAAATTGTTCATTATCCGCTGTAGAATAAACGTGGTAAATCCATTGCCTGAAGGCATTGAATATTTTCCTGCTAGTAATTGGAATTGTCAGTCGCAATGAAAAAAAAAACACATCAATCAAATCAACTCAATCCGACAATATGTCAACCGGGATTTAAATACTATGTTTGCTTAGGGATTTGAATAGATTTCAGTGTTGGCAGTGCTACTCTCCGATGCTGTGGGCTAGGCGTGGGTAAAAAACAGCTAGTATTGGTGGTGCTGTTGTCAGACGCTGTAAGGATGGGACACACATACAAATATAGAGACTCTGGTAGCGTTTTTCTAGCGCAGTCAAACAGAAATGAACATACGCTGTCATTAGTCCATTTTCCATCTATTTTCTGCTGCTTCGCTGAGGTTTTGTGTTTGTTTTGGGGCTTTGCTAAAGAAAGGTTTTTAATAAAGCAATGTAGAAACCCGTTGTACTTATAGTCTGTAAAAACGAGATATAGAGAGAAATGGAGAAACAAACAATGCATGTCTTAATACAAAATGCTTTTTTTAAAATAGCATTTTGTTTTAAAAGAGGAAATATTCACAGTAAAAAAACCAGTACAGAAATTTCAGTCAGTTAAACTGACTGATAAATACCATCACCCAATATAAGATATTGTTTAAGTCTTGAGTTATTGAAATTAACCGATTTGTAATTAAAACCAGTAAGAAAGTTTCAGTCGGGCAACCGAACTTACATTTACCCTTACCCTCAGTAAAACAAATATTTTTTTATTATATTGATATTATTATTCGATTTCTAAAGTGGGCGGAGTGGTACATTTGTATGGGAGGTACGAGAAGGGGTGTGGTTAGGCTTCCAGATTTATTCTCCATTACTTTTTTCTGTTATAGCTTTACTAAATACAGAATTTGGGCACGATTCCGTTGGGTGTATTGATATTATTACTACATCCCTAAAGTGGGCGGAAAGGTACATTTGTATGGGAGGTACCATAAGGGGCGTCGCTAGACTTCCAATTTTTTCTCCCAAATTTTGTCCTGTTATAACATAACAAAATACAGAATTTGGGCACGATCGTGTCGAGTGTATTGATATTATTACCCTATTTCTAAAGTGGGCGGAGTGGTACATTTGTATGGGAGGTACCAGAAGGGGCGTGTCTAGACTTCCAGGTTTTTTCTACAAAACTTTATCCTGCTTAAACTTTACCAAATACAGAATTTGGGCACGATCGCGTTAGGTCTTTTAATAATATTAATCGATTTCTAAAGTGGGCGGTACTAGATGTGTATGGGAGGTACCAGATGGGGCGTGAATAGACTTCAAATTTTTTTCTCCAAAACTTTATTCTGTTATAGCTTATCTAAAAATAGAATTTGGATACGATCACGTTTAATTAATTGATATTAGTTCTCCATCTCTATAGTGGGCGGAAAGGTAGAATTGTATGGGAGGTACCAGAAGGGGCGTGGCTAGGCTTCCAATTTTTTCTCCAAAACTTTATCCTGTTATAGCTTTACTAAATACAGAATTTGGGGACGATCCCGTAGGGTGTATTGATATTATTACTCGATTTCTAAAGTGGGCGGAATGATGTATTTGTATGGGAGGTACCAGAAGGGGCAGGGCCATGTAGCCCATTTGCAATACCGTAAGTAGTTTTGAGAAAATAATAACTCGTGCAAAATTTCAAAACATTTGGTTGCGTCTTTCGAAATTTATCGTGCGAACCAGCCGGACAGCCACCGGACAGACAGACAGACGGACATGGCTCAAACGACTTAAAAAGTCATGAATCGAATTTGGTTCAAAGAAACCTAGGGTCTAAAGTCACTCCTTCTATGTGTTACACTTTTGGGTCGTATCAAATGATATATACCCTCATCCCTAAGGGTGATGGTATAAAAATAATTGAGCGTTTGTTATACATAGTATTATTGTATACGATAATGCGGCTGGCCATGGCATGATGAGAACACGCGACTATCTCGAGGGAGATTCCGGGTTCGATTCTAGCTTCTAGTCATTTAAATTTTTCTTTTATTTCCGGCCACCTCGATGTTGTCGATTGACCTGTCTAGTAAAAGCTTCTCCAACAGTGGCGTTCGCAGTCGTCGATAAACAAGTAGGTTCCATTAGTTCTGAATCTAGCAACAGAAAGCGTGTTAATTCAGAACAACACGAGAACCTATCCCATACCTCATTTATGGGATGTAAAGGGAAACTAAGTTTTTTTTTGCAATATTTAGATATTTCCTAGCATCAGTGTATCGGCAGTAATATCCAGCAGGGCTCTTATGATTCATTTAACTTTTTTAATTTTCGTGCCTGAACTTGATAACTCTACTTAAGTAAACCATAATTCACCTTTGGCAAATGATGACCATCACGCAAACAAATTCAAACATCCGCAGCACAAATGTGTGTGCACCCGATGGAAAATAACAGCATTAAAACCTTGGAATAAAGTAACTAACGCAGCAAACACTAACTCTTTCCACCTTTATTGCCACACACAAAATCCACAATGTCCCCTATATCACCACGACCACATCCATGTCACCATTGCCATCATCAACGTCAGGACCTGAGCAAATGTTTTTCCAGTGTCTATTGACAAACGTACAAACAAATCTCTGAGCTACTGAGTGTTTGTGTGTGTCTGCAGAGTACATGAATGAGTGTTACTTGCAAAGGGGATGGACTTATGAATGCCGGCTGAGGACGCTCCATTTTTGTCAGTTTTTTTTCTATTTGCACTTGTACTTACCGAACTGAAGGCCGACAGTGATGGTGTAAAAAATGCCACTGCAATTGTTTTTGCCTTCTGAGAGCGGCGCATCATCATTAAAATCATTTTTCTAGTTTTCGCGTCGCACTACTAACACTCGATGTCATATAAGGTATCTGCCGTTGCAGTACTCTGGAGGTAGAAATGTAACCGTGGAAAGTTTCATCATATATTCGTGCCAACACCAGGGGACAAAGACACATGTGAAAGAAGCAGAGAATAATAGTGAAAAAAAATTAAATCAGCGTGTGAAAGGACACAGGAGGAGGCTAGAAAAATCATCCAAATCAACATCAAAAACACACAAACAAAAGTCAAGAAAAAACGGTCGGTATGATGAGTTAGTTAGTAGCTGTTGCCGTAATAGATCATGTTCAGGAAAATCGTATTTGTATAAATAAATACAGCATTCTTGATAAGACTATCAATTATAAAAAAAATGCAATTCGTTAATAACTATTGAGCGGTAAAAACATGTTGTATTTTTTCAATTTTAAAAATAAAGTAAAGAGTGATAATTAGTATGTGCTTTTGGGAACTCTACTGATATTAATTGTATATAATGGATGATCGAATAGTTATATGATACTTTTTGGATCTCTTGGGCTGTTTTAAATATTCGATATTCATTATTTTCTGCACACTTAGTTTAAGAATAACTATTTGATCTATATGAGGATGAGAAATTTTCTAATTAGAGTTTTTTGATCGGTATTCAGGAGGATTGATCAAGAAACAAGTAAACCATTTTTTTACACAAACACAAAAAAAGAACACAGACAAATACCCCTAAATGCTGATTTAAGCATAAGAATCTTGTCAGTCGGCCGAACTGTCAGTATATACCATTAGCGAATGTCTTCGACAAATATAAGGCTTACAATTCCGACATACAGAAAATGAGATGAACGGGACAATGATACACCCTACTAAAGAACTGTAACATATTTTACAACTATCATGCAGGAAGTCTTGAATAAGGAAGGCAACCTTAATGTCAAAAGACAAGAAACTGATCACATGGTAATCGGTAGACGGGGTGCAAATACAGTTTTGGATCACCACCTAGTTGAATACTTGGTACGCACGCGGTTAAGTACTAAGTGGAAAAATTAATTATATAGGACAGCACAGCAGCCAAAAGAGAGGAGGATGGTTAGAACACCCATCTACCATACGGGAGATCCATGGTTCGATGAACCAACTTATATACACGATTTGACTTCAAAAAATCATGTGAGTGTTATATGTCCTGCGCTTAAGAAAATCGATCAAAGTCTCTGAACCGACTACCGCGTGATCAACCTTTGAACCATTGCATCTAGGATCCTGTCGGGTATGTTATATGAAAGAGTAAGGGCCATCTTAACGGACCAGAGGCGAGTGTTGATTTAGTTCTGATAAATTCACGTCCGACCAGATACAACAAATCCTGGGGAAGATTGACGAAAGCACATCGATACTTTTCATATTTCTATCGACTACAAAGTTGCATTCGACAGTCCTATACAACAGAAGCTGGTAGATGCGATGGCTGAATTTGGTTTTCCTACCAAGCTGATACGACTTAGCGAGATGAACTGTCCTACTCTTTCGCGCAGAATCATGGGTAATAACAAATTCGGATGAACCTGGTTTGGAAGTCTTCGAGACATCTTACTTACTTAATTTCCCTTTACACCCCATGAATGAGATGTGGGATAGCTGCTCGCGTTGTTGTGAATTAACACGCTTTCTATTTTTAGATTCACAACTAACGGCACATACTTGTTTATCGACAAATGTAAACGTCAATGTTTGAGAAGCTTTTACTAGACATTCCGATTGACTCGACATCAGTGACCCATTAAAGAGCTTTCGTCGCATGGATCGTAAAGTATGAGCTTTATAACGATATCAAAGTGGCCAAGCACGTTCAAATAGAGTGAATATGCTGATAAGGACCTGTTATGTGAACGAATGAAAACGCTCTAGCTCGAAAAGTCATCCACAATATACTTGTTCAGGGGAGCATGGGGAGAGACCAACATTTGGTTGGATGAACCAACTAAGGGAGTTATGATCCAAATTTATTGTAAATAAATCAACTTATCTATTCTCTATCTGTGCGAAAATTAAATTTTTGGTTTAGCACAAGGGATAATTCTTGCTGTTTCCTCCTGTCATCTCTCTGTTGTCCGGGCTTCCTCTAATGGTTGCTTAGTCTCAATGCATCATGAGGTTGTTTGACCAAACACTTTTCCACGTAGTATATCTTACACCTAACATAGTATGTACTCACTAGCTATGCTATCCATAAGTACGTGTGAATTCCAGTGTGTGTGTCCATTAGACCTGGCGTTAAAAAGCCTTTTTTGGAATCTTAAGTGTGGGTAGCGATTAAAATATGAGAAATGATGCCAAAATTGATATAGCAAATTTTCAGGCTGATCGGATGGTGCCAACCCGTGCCCCAATGAGGTCAAAGGTCAACATTTTTTAAAAACCACCAAAAAAACTCTTTTAATTGCTTTTTGTTAGTTTTTTATAAATAAAATTACTATATATATAATGTTTTTTCCTTAATTTTCATTAAAAGGGTTTATACATTTTATTTTAAATCAGTAAAGATTTTGTATAGACTGGGAGGTCCTTACGTTAACCATCTACAATGTGCAGCATGTGCTGTTTATCGTCTTCGTTGTGTGTTAAGCATTTGTAAGAGTCAGTTATTAGTCTGACTATTTTTTCGACGGCATTCACAACAGTAATGCTTTTGGCGATCAGCTTCCCTTTAAAAAATGCTTGGCCTTAGAAATTTGATGGATTAAAGCGTAAGAAATCCATAGAAATCTCCAAACGAGTAAAAAAATATTTTGTGTTCGTAGTCAGAAAAGAGCTCAAATACTGGGATGTGAATAATTTGAAATTATTAACATCATCACCGATATAATGGTCTTTATCAGATTTAGACCTTACTTAAAAAACTTAATTTTCCATTAGACCTCATGAATGTATAGGACAGCTTTCCGCGTTACTGGATATTAAAACGCTTTCTATTTTTAGAAAGATAAATATAGGCGGGAATTGAACCTGAGATCTCCCGCATGGTAGTCGCATTTTCTAACCATCATGCCACGATACACAATTGCTGGAATAGCTAAAGTTGTTCGTTTGGCTACTGGGTTGACGTGATAGAACTATGAAAAAATTATAGCTATCTCCAGCATTGAAGATTAAACTGGTTCTACAGTAGCTCAATCAGTCTACGCCTATTTGCTACAAATTGATATTCTGAATTCATTAGAAATTATATGTTTTGACACAACTGCTGCTAAAAACGGCCCTTTTGTCTTAAATATTAAGCGAAAGTACATATTCGGCATGATTATAGAGAAATTATACAACTTGCATTTATATTTATTGGTGGTAGCATTCCCAGTTTCACATTTCGTGCACCTGGAGTGACGTCACATGCAAGTTTCATGTACAGGGACATCTATTAAAAATTTATATTTTTCACGCACACTTTAAAATTTCTGCGTTTCAGTTGAATGGAACTCGTAATATGTGCAATTTTTTAATAAGTCTCTATAGTCCAAATAGTAATTTAGTCCAAAAGTAATATGCAACCAATAAAGAGAATTATTGGCTGTTTTGATACTTAAAAAAGAAAACAGTTGCACTTGCCTTTTTTGACCCACATGTAGACTCAGAAATAAAAGAAAAGATGGTCTAAGTCTGATAAAGACCATTATATCGGTGATGATGTTAATAATTTAAAATTATTCATATCCCAGTATTTGAGCTCTTTTCTGACTACGAACACAAAATATTTTTTTACTCGTTTGGAGATTTCTATGGATTTCTTACTCTTTAATCCATCAAATTTCTAAGGCCAAGCATTTTTTAAAGGGAGCTGATCGTCAAAAGCATTACTGTTGTGAATGCCGTCGAAAAAATAGTCAGACTAATAATTGACTCTTACAAATGCTTAATACACAACGAAGACGATAAACAGTACTTGCTGCACATTGTAGAGGGCTAACGTAAGGACCTCCCAGTCTATACAAAATCTTTACTGATTTAAAATAAAACTTATAAACCATTTTTAACAAAATTAAGGAAAAACATTGTATATATAGCAATTTTATTTATAAAAAAATTAACAAAAAGCAATTAAAAGAGTTTTTGGTGGTTTTTAAAAAATGTTGACCTTTGACCTCATTGGGGCACGGGTTGGCACCATCCGATCAGCCTGAAAATTCGCTATATCTATTTTGGCATCATTTCTCATATTTTAATCGCTACCCACACTCAAGATTCCAAAAAAAACTTTTTAACGCCAGGTCTAGTGTCCATGTGCGAGAGTTATGTCCGCCTTTCCGTCTGTTTGCCAGTTTTGTGCCCTGTAGTTTATTCTGGTAGCGAGCAATGTTTTTAGCTTCAGAAATGTAACTGATAACGTTACTGTTGTTGTCGTCCTCATTTTATAACATATTTAGTATTAGTTGTTGTTATTTTTGCTGTTGCCGTGTGAGAATAATTAAAAAACGACAAGAAGTACAAGAGGGAAATCACATTTTAACACTTACATAAGTACTCATGTACGTAGATTCATGAAAATCCTTGGGGGGTTTTCACACACATGTATAGGGTGGACATGGGAATTAAATAGAGAGTTTAGTATAATAATGTTTTTACGAATGGTAATTAAAGGAAATGTAACTCCGCAGATGCCATACTATTTTTATACCCTTCACCACGCGCATGAACAGAGTGAAGGGTATATTAATTTCGTTCTTCCATTTGTAACGCCCATAAGGAGGCGTGGTAGGTATGACAATATATATATATATATATATATATATAAATGATCAGCTTCGAAATCTGAGTCGATTTAAAGGTGACCGTCTGTCCGTCCGTCTGTCTGTCCCAGCGATTACAGCCGCAGTTTAAGAGATATCGAGCTGAAATTTGGAATGCAAGCTTCTCTCCTTAAAGCGGAGCAAAGTTCTAAGATAAGCCCGATCGGTCAAAAACTAAACCCACCTCCCATACAAACTTCCCCTTTTTGGGGTCTAAGCCTACGATTACAGCTGTAGTTTAAGGGCAATCAAGCTCAAATTTTGTATCCAAGCTTCCCTACACTAAGTGGAGGTTGAGTAGTAAGATGAGACCGATCCGTCAAAAACTACTCCCACCTCCCATACAAAATCACTCTTTTTGGGGTGTCCGTATGTCAGTCCCCGCGATTACGGTAATAATTTAAGAGCAATTAAGCTGAAATATTGTATGCAAGCCTCCCTAATCTAAGCGGAGGTTGAGTATTAAGATGAGACCGATCGGTCGAAACCTACTCTTACCTCCCATACTTACTCTCCCTTTTTGGGGGGTCTGTCCCTGCGATTGCAGCCGTATTTTAAGAGGTATGTACGCAAGATTCAATCCTTAAGCGGAGGCTTCTTCCTAAGATAAGCAATGTCGGTCAAAAACTCTACCCATTCAAACTCTACCT